>JAUYWG010000042.1:11519603-11558118 GCA_034779775.1 Enteromius afrohamiltoni
GGTTTTTTTTGTTTTATTTCAAAATAACCTCTTTTGATCATGATCAGCATGAGCATGTTGGTGAAATAGCATTTTATTTTATTTTATTTTAACCATTTTAGATCTTGGATTGGCTTTAGAATCATGTGAATGCTGCTATGAAAAGAATGTACGTTAAAGTGTCTCAGACAATGACTTTTGTCAATATTCTTGCCTGTAACATTTCTGATAAACATTGTCTATAACTATATCAGGTTGCTTTTCAAACTCATCAAAGCCTTTGCTTTATGTAGATTATACTCAAATACTTTATTGGTGTCTGGACAACATACGCCTTGATAATATTCTGGATGTGAAGCTTTACCTCAAACCCAAAGCAAATGCTTGGTGACGTTGAAAGAAATGTCAGTGAGTGCAGTACTGCACAAGTACTGTGACTATGTCTGTGTGTGCTATGTGTCTGCAGTCTTTCTGTTCTTCTCCGCCTTGTAGAAAGAGTACAGGAGGGATCTAGAGGAAGGGGTGAAGGGTAAAGGGCTTACAGTGCTGGAGGAAACTCCTGAGTTACTGAGAGCAAAGAATGCTACTCAGATCCTGTGTGAGGTAGGATGGCTAAAGCTCAGCTCAGTTATCTTAACAGCAGTCCTCTCCCACAACGCCACTTCCTCCTCAACACACTAATCAGGCAGATAGTACTCCACTTGCCTCTTGCTAAAAAGAAAACTAATCAAGCTAATGGAGTTTCCCCTTTGGTTCGCCATCTAACCAGGTTTGGTAAAACACAGAGAACTCCCACTAAATGTCATTTTGTCTTTCAGTTCTAAATGACCCTTATTTTTTGCTTACACCTCTGATGTTAATATCCTCTTATACTTTCCGTTTTTATGCTGCTTTTTATTGTGTTTGTAGACCACAGGAATGATTCTTGGTGTGAATGTAAAGATCACTGTTAAACAAACATATGAACACGGTCACATGAGTATGATAATGTCTGCCCAATTCTTGCAGAGAGAGTATAAGAAATCATTGGAGCAAGAGATCAAGGGAAAAGGCATGTTGGCTTTGGCTACTGACACTCCAGACTTCTTGAGGGCAAGGAATGCCACAGATATCCTCAGCCAGGTACACAAATGATCTCAACCCAGTATTTTAATGTTTCCATGAGTCGTAAGGTGATTCCCTCAACTATCAGCACTAACATTTCAATATTAACTGATACATGGATTTGTTTTGAAATGGTTTTCCAGGCCAAGTACAAGCAGAATGCTGAGCATGACAGAGCCACATACACCACAGTCATTGACACTCCTGACATCATCCACGCTCAGCAGATCAGGAACATTGTGAGCCAGGTATGAGGGTTGCTTCGTGAAGAAGCTTTGTTTTTTTTTGTTTTTTTTTTGTTTTAACATGAACATTTGAACATTTTGAGGTTTATTGCATGTGTGTTGGTAGAAAATTACTAATTCAGATGAATCAGGGATTCACAAAGCCAATAGTTAATGATTTTTTTTTTTTTCATCTTGAGGTTGATGATGAGCAGTTTCTAAAGTGGAAAAATGGAAAAAAACACCACGTTAACACCAAGGACGATAACTAAAGATAACTATAAAGATAACGATATAAGTGACACACCAGTGAACAATATCGTTTGTTTTTTCGAAGCATGCTTGGCATCTGCTGCTTTACATTCTCGAGCACGTAAGAACAGGATGGACTCTGATTGGCTGTCAATGTTTGTATCGTTCTGGAAGTGATTCCAATGATTTTGTTTTTCTGTGCCGTTATCGTTAAAGTTGTGGTGTGAATTCTTCAATTCTGTAATATTGAGAACAGTTTTTAGAGCTAAATCTTTTATCTATATCTATATAGGCTGTTTTTTACTTTATGAATGGAAAATGTGGGGAAACAAAGTGCCTTTGTTTTATAGTAGATACTAATTATTTAAGTGGAATCTCATAAACAACTCTACTTTGCCAGTTCTGTCAACTCTGTATTGTTAATTTTGTATTTCATAGAAAAAGTACAAGGAGGAGGCTGAAAAGACCATGTCACACTATGTGCCTGTGTTGGACACTCCTGAGATGCAAAGAGTGCGTGAGAACCAGAGGAACTTCAGCACTGTAAGTGTTTCTTCAAGGGTTTGAGCCGGTTTATATTTCGTCCCTGTTTTATTCATCTTAGCTTAAATGTGATATTTGTACCCTTTGTTGTCTTCGGTCCCTGTGTTTCCTGTTTGTCTATGAGAAATATAAATGAGAGGCAGATATTAAAAGCGTACCCATTCATTTCTTATTCTGACTTAGTTACAGTACAGTAGTTGTATATATTATCGCCATTCAAGAGTGATTTTAAGCGTTTTTGGTTGCAATGTTTTCTCTTACTGCATTTTTGTGTCATTTTTGACTGCCTTTGTGCTCTTTTCTTTGTAGCTTCAGTACCAGATTGACCTTAAAAACAGTAAGGGCAAAGTTTCAGCAGTAAAGGACACCCCTGAAATGCTTCGTGTTAAAGAAAATACAAAGAATTTCAGCTCGGTACCTACTGCCCAATGAGTATATTTTTTTTCCTACATTCTAACCGCTTTTTTTTTTTTTTTTGAGGGGGGGTCTTTTTTGTTTCCATTTCTTGCTTTACACCACGTTTTTCTGTATTGCAACCACAAGTTAACATTTCTTGTTAACTCTTTTTTTATATCATGTAAATATAGCTATCCTAAAAAGTCTTAAGTCTAATATAGTCATTAACGTGTAGTCGTAAACTAGCAAAGCCACTAACGGTATTCATCAAATTTGATGCTGTTGACCTTTCTTCATCCTAAAAAATATCTCTAACCATTTTACATCGTAATTCTGTTTCTGGTTTGTATTTGTCTTCAATGGTGTGTGTTTGAAATGTTTTTTTGTTTGTCCTTTATCTCAAATGTTTAGTCTGTTTTTATGTTGCAAGGGCACATTCTGAAGTGTCCCCAGACAAAAACAAATGAGAAGTACTAATTCCAAGGGATAACAAAACCAAATGTTAATGCCTCCGTATGCTTGTACAATCCCAAAGATCCAGTACAAGAAGGAGCTTGGTCAAGGGACAGCCGTATCTGAAACCCCTGAGATGGAGAGGGTTAAACGCAATCAGGAGGCTATTAGCACGGTACACTGCGGTGTGACTCCATCATTCATCATGCTTCCTGTTGGAGTGATCCCAGAATGCCTCCTGATTTTAATAAAAATTCTGTCAGCTTCCTAAGAAATTTAATATCAAACATGAACATTCATTTTAATATATACCATCTAATATCAAGCAATAATTGTAATGTTTCTCTGAGTTGGAATAAATAGGCACTTCCTCTCATCATTTTAAATCACATAAAATAACATACATTTATCCATCTTCATTTGACACTGGTCAAGACTTGAGTGTTTAAAACTTTCAGCTTATCCTCTCTTCTTTATCTTCTGCATATGTGTCGATACTCTTTCTTTCTTTCACTTCGTTTATCTTGTCAGCTTTTCCATGCTCCTAATGGACTGAAATGTGTATTAGATTAAATACAGGGATTCACTAAGTCAAGGCATATCTGTAGCTGACCTTCCTGAGGTGAAGCGTGTACGGGACACTCAGAAGAACATCAGCTCGGTAGTGTTTTTTTTTTTCTCGAATAAGACTCTTTGTTTAGACAGATTTTTACTTTCATTCTCTAATATTCTCACCCTTCTTCAGTTTTTTTAGGATAAACATCCCTAAATAACCCAAATGTTTCCCTCCACTGTTTTATTTTATGTTCATACACTACAGTTTAAATATTTCTGGCTTCTAAGAGAAGTGTATTATATTCACCATAACTGCATTTGTTTGCATTTGTAAAAATAAAATATATAGTCATATAACATATATAACAATATAGTAATATTAAGAAATATTTTTACAGTTGAAATTAATGGTTTTCTATTGCAATATATATTTTAAGAGTTTTTATAGTTTTATATTTTATAGTTTTAAGAAATTCTGTAATTCTATATTCTCTAAAAATAGTTCTAAGGAAAAGCATTTATTTGAAATCAAAATATTTTGTAACATTACAAATGTCCTTGCTTTAACTTTTGAACAATTTAATGCCTTTTTGCTCAAAGTATCAAGATTTTTTCCCCAGACCCTAAACATTTGAACAGTTAGTGTTCATATCTCATACCATATAGAATTACTCTACCACATTTTTTCTAGCCACAGATCGGTATTCTTTTTCTTACTTATTCTTTATTCATGTGTTTTATGTTTTATTTCAACAAAGTTTTGTATTTATACACATTACTATTTGATGATTATTGACATTTTGACCTTTTTTGTTTTGCTTCATTGCCTCCACCTGCTTAAAGATCCTATACAAAGAAGATTTGGGAGTAGGAACAGCTATTTCAGAAACCCCAGAGATGGAGAGAGTTAAACGCAATCAGCAAAATATTAGCACGGTACACCGCGGTGTGACCCTCTATCCCACCCATAAACATTCCCTGTTCCTCGTCTCTCCATCATCTAAGAAAACATTGTAGCCTCCATCTTTTTATACTAGTCCTTCTAGTGACCCTATGAATAAATCACTGCATCAAATCCATCATTTATAACAATATGGATAACTCATCTAGCTCATGTGACAAAATCCTGTTATATAATATCCTGTTAAAAACCTCCGTAATACACGCTCTGTATTAATTTAGATGTAAGCTAATAATTAGCAACTGATTATTTCATGTAATAATTAGGTACCAACCCATAAACTATAAGCCATGAAGTTTTTTTTAAAAAAAACCTTTCAGTTTATCAACAACATTATCAATCTCTTAAACACAATTACTTTGTGCCAAAACCTAACAAGCTGCCTATGCTGGAAGAATTTGAAAGCATCATAAGCACGCTCCTGCTCCTAAAGCTGTTTTCGCATTTTTGTGTAATTTTATTTTATTTGTGTTAAACATTAATTAGCTGCCAGTGTAAAGATGTACACATATGGGCACTTGTGATTCCTTTTTTAGAAGGCAGCTGCCTATGAGGGCAACTAAGGGTTTGGAACAATATTGAAACTAATAATGTTGTGTGTTATGGGTGTTTACTGTCTAGCTGTTTTGGTTTTTGTTTGTGTTGTTTATTTGATTTGTCAAAATTAATCCTTGGGTAGATAAAATACAAGGACTCGCTGGGTCAAGGCACCGCCATACCAGACCTCCCTGAGATGAAGCGGGTCAGAGAGAATCAGAAGCACATCAGCTCGGTAGTGGAAGCTCTACAGGGTTTACTTGAGAGTGGCTCTGACCCCATTAATGCTTCCAGAATACTTCTTCATTTCCAACTTATACAATCCCATCATTGATGCAAATCAATTGAATCGTATGAAATGTAATGCTTAAACCCCACTTTCATCTAATGTTATTGACCACATCATTTTCCACCCTAGTTAGGTTGCCTTTCTGCTGTGAGCTCAAACTTGTGGGATTATTCAAATCCAGACATTGTTGCTAATCAAACACCAGATGAGATCTTGTATCCCACATTTGTCGTTTCCCCTCCCAACCAGGTTCCTCATTTAAATCTGGGATATAAACTCATTGTGTGTTGTGTGTGATGTTTGATGTGACTGCTCTCCAACTCTTGTCTCTGTCATGTTGTTCAGTGTCTGACTAGCCTCTGGGGGGCGCTGTTCTTTTCTACTCTAGGTTTTGTATAAGGACCTGTCTGTGAAGGGAACGCCTGTGGTGTTCACTCCAGAGATGGAGCGGGTCAAACGGAACCAATTGCAGATTAGCTCGGTACTCATAGCCACAGGACACAAGTGTGTGTGTGTGTGTGTGTGTAAATGTAACCGCTCTAATACCTTCATTTCATGTAGGAGGCTAATAATATTAACTGTACTCTTCTATATTCTGAATTTAATGCTGTAATCGATCATGATCAGTACAAATCTTCATCTTGGGACCCATCTAGTTACAGCAGACTCTAATACAGCCCTCTGAAGACCCTTCTAATTCATCTGTCTGAAATCACAATAACACTCTTGGTATTCATGTCATGTGTCTGTCTAATGTCCTGATTTCCTGGCGTGTTTTCCACGGGGTCTTGATACATAATCATAATCCAGAATTAAACGGTTCCTAATCGATGTATTTGCTGTGTTGTCTTGTGTCCAGGTTCTGTACTCGGACAGCTTCCGTAAGCAGGTGCAGGGCAAGGCCGCCTTTGTGCTGGACACCCCTGAGATGAGACGTGTTAAAGAAACTCAGCGTATCATCTCTGGAGTAAGACGATTTATCCATCCCTTTTCAATATATTACAATGATCTGATTTTTCTATAGTATATCAAGGGCAACATGTTGCATTCAAAAATGTCACGTTCCAAACCCGTATGACTTCATTGATCTTCGGAAAACAAAAACGGACAGCTGTTTGACCCTACATAGACAGCAACACAACTGAAATTATCCAGGTCCAGAAACGAAGGAGATACATCTGTAAAACAGTCCATGTGACATCAGTGCTTTTCATGATTAATAAACATCGTTTACACTTAGGGAAAGTGTGCATACATTGTGAAACTCTCCAAAATGGCGCAAGGCGTAAATCAGGGGAGAAGAATGGTGGAGTAAATTATAGCTGTCTCGTTTAGAAAGTAAATGTAGGTCCGTAGGTCAAATCCTCTGGAGGTCTAATCCTCTGTAGGATACGTATATGAAGTGTCCTCAACCTAGAATTAAACAAGAAAAATACTGAAGTTGAGCTACTGATGTCACATCATTTTTTAGCTATGTATTTACTATGTTTCTGGACATGGATCATTTCCGTTGTGTTGCTGACTATGGAGGGTCAGATAGGTCTCCAGTTGAATACATATTTTCATATATTTTACATATATATATCATATATATTTCGATTTGTGTTCCGAAGATGAACCAAGGTCTAACGGGTTTGGAATGACATAAGGGTGAGTAATTAACAGAATTTTGAATTTTTAACCCTTTAACTTTCATGTCCACTTTAAACCGATGTTTGCTCTAACAGTTTTGTTGTGTCTCATGCCTAATGTATTGTTGTCTTCGGGTCTTCTCAGGTGAGATACCACCAGGACTTTGAGAAGAGTAAGGGCAGCTTCACTCCCACCATCTCTGACCCCGTCACTGAGCGTGTGAAGAGGAACACCCAGGACTTCAGTGACATCAGCTACCGTGGCATCCAGAGACGTGTGGTGGAGATGGAGAGGAGACGTGCAGAGGAGCATGATCAGGAGACCATCACTGGTCAGCTGACACATGCGATGTTCTGTGCACATTAAACACACTTGAGTTTAGAAACAGATTTCTCTTTCCACGATTATATAGAAAAACATGGCAACTAAAACTAGGTTTCCTCTTTCTCGAAGACCTGCGTGTGTGGCGCACAAACCCCGGCTCTGTCTTTGACTATGACCCTGCCGAGGACAACATCCAGTCCAGAAGTCTTCACATGATGTCAGGTAGGACACTCCTCTGCTGTCAGTAGACCTTATTTGAACAGCTCTCTGCAATGCTTGATTGTGATTGGGCAGTTGTAATATCTTGCACTCACCTGATGAACAAACTGTATAATAACCTGCTGATTGTAGATTATTCTTTGGAGTCTATGCTGTAAATGTATGCAGTATATACAGTCTGTCAAAGAAGAGGTAGCGTTGACATGTTTGTCCCATTGTTCAGTTCAAGCCCAGCGTCGCAGTAAGGAGCACTCCCGCTCCACCAGCGCAATGAGTGGTGTGGGCGATGAGAAGTCAGAGGTGTCTGAGAACGTGGACCATCATGCATCCCTCTACAGCAATGGCTTTGGTGTCTCCACTCTACACGGTATATTTAAAGTGCTTGAATTATTTTTGGCTGTTATCCCATAGAATATTCACTACCGAAACATGTCATCATTGTTTCGGTAGTGACAAAAAGGAAAAAAACAAATATCTTTGTACAATTATGCATTTTTTTGCAATTTAGTATGTTTTAGTAAGATGACGTTACCGTCACTACCAAAATGTGCTGTCTACCGAACCATGGGATGTTTTGTCAAAAATATTATTTCAACTAAGATGTTATGAGTTTTTGGTTCGATGTGTATTCAGAATTAACTTTGAAATCAAAATGATCAACTTTTTGCCTTTTACAAAGAAATATTTGATTAAAAATACATAAAATCTACTGAATTATACTTGAAATATTACAACTTGAATTGTGGATTTACCTCTGAAAACATTTAATAAAATACCAAAAATACATATTTACACTCTAGATGCAAGTGTCATAATAGGTTCATATAACCCTTCTGTTTCGGTAGTGAGAAATTTGGGAAGAGGAGAAATATCAAAATCTTTCTAAAAATACAATATGAGAATTAACTGCAAAATTAAATATTATTACACTCATTTGCATACATACTAAATATTTGGGAAAGAAGATAGATTTTTTTCCAAGGCGTTTCCAACTTTGACTTTGGAATAGATAAATATACAGTAGTCAAAATTTTTTATATTCTAAGACATGAACACATTTTTGTTTTAGGACAACTTTGATAAAAGATTTTGATCCAAATGTTGACTACTATGTCTATATACCAAATATATATGTCCAATATCTGAATGCTAACTAGTGACAGAGAGATATATACAATTACATCTGTGCTGTTGTGCCATATAGGTTACACACAGACCAAGACTATTGAGGTTCAGCAGAGATCCTCCTCTGTGGCAACACAACAGACCACAGTTTCTTCTGTCCCCTCACATCCCTCAACCACTGGAGTAAGTACTGAGAGATACATATACTCTACATATTCACTAAGTATTTCATGGTGCAGTTGGTCATTTAATTTTGTCCCTTTTCTCTTCAACAGAAAACTGTCCGTGCCATGTATGACTACGCTGCTGCAGACAACGATGAGGTGTCCTTCAAGGATGGTGATGTCATTGTGAACGTGCAGTCTATCGATGAGGGTTGGATGTACGGCACTGTGCAGCGTACTGGAAAGACTGGTATGCTCCCTGCCAACTACGTGGAAGCCATCTAAATACAACAACAGCCCCCTCAAACTTCCTGTGGATGAGGGAGTTTGATATCCACTCAGACAGAACAAACTATTTTGTGTGTACTGTTAGTCAAAGTAGTTACACTACCGTTTGTCCTCATTACTGTTAGGAAATTTCATTTGTGCCCGTGTCACCGAGTCTATTGTGGTTGTGGCATGAGAAATTGACAAACTATACATACCTATTTAAGTCACAGACAATTTTATTTATCTTTGTTGTTTTATTCTGAGTTAAGTAACTGGAGCCCATTATTTTTGTATATTGCAATCACACTACATTCAAAGGCGCCATCCTGAAAATTTTAATGCTGAAATGTTTGCACAACGAGAGATGGGCTCATGGTTCACTTTATACATGAAAACGGAAAATCAGAAATGCAGTGTTTTATAAAAACCGAACAGAGGCACTAAGGTTATCACATGAAAATGAAAAGGAAAAAAAAAACTTGAAGTTGTTGAGGACATCGTTTCCTCTGAGGTCAAAATGTATTGATATTGAAAGACAAGCCTCCTCCCTCCCTAGCTGAAGGCTGGCCACTACTTGCATGTGTTTTGTTTCTTTGATTCTGTAGGTGTGGGGTTAGAGGAAGATGTATACCTTGAATCAGTAGCTAATAAAGCACATCACGCTTCTGCAGTCAATCTGTCTCTGTCATAATTTTTTGAATTAATCACAAACAAAAAGGTTGAAGTTTCTTTTGAACTTTTAAATACTTGACCAACTAAAAACTTTTCTTAAACTTTGGAAATTACAAAAATTACAATACAGGTAATTCATATGAACAGGGCATTAAACACATTTGTACTTATACTGATCTAATGATCTATGTGCATTGGTTTAAAAGAAAAAAAAAATGTGTTTATCACATTAGGCAATAATGTCTGTTCAGAAGAGTTGTATTAAACTTTTTGCCTGAATTAGAAAATTATAATTTATAAAAAGTATTTCAGAATTTTCAGTGAACTATCCCTTTTACAGAATATAACTTGAATATTCCTTAACCCTCCCATAATTTCCACTTCTGTAGAGTACTTGGTTCATATTAAGATGTTCACCAGTCAACTAACGGCCAATTTGTTTTAACATTTATTAATATAATATAAAAAAGTATTAGCATGTCCAAGTAATCATTGAGATTAATTATGTGGAAGCATTATCAACTTGTTAGATGTTAACAAATGCATTTAATGCTAATGAAACCTTGTAAAGTGGGCCTTCACAGCAATAATAAACTGTGCATCTGTAAAGTACACCACAAATCTCAAATCAGTCAGTTTCCTGTTAGGGATATGTATTCGTAATTTAGTGGTTTGTACAGAGCGCCATTGATAAAAACAATTTAAGAATTTAAGTGAAAAGACAAATTTTATTAATACTATACCTTTATTTAAAAAAAAAAAAAAATCCTTGGCATCTCTGCACAATTTTACAGTCTTAAAAATCACTCCATAAAATACATTGACACGTAGCAATGGAAATGGCATTCAGCCATTGAAGTCTATTCTCTGAAAGAGCATTATTAGAAATTCATCTACTCTAAAATTCAAGCTAAAACTTGAGAAATGAGCAGTCCACTGTTAATCTTCAAGTTAAAAGTGAATTCTTAAGTCAGGAAAGTCTCAATGTCCTCATGGCAAGCTATCATCAAGATTACGCAGCAAGCGGGACTGCATATGGGTCACAATGTTTCTCATCATCCCGCTCAGATGTTCATGCATCAGGCCCAGCTGGTCTGGTGAGCAGCAACCAAGCTCCTCTGAAGTCAGGCGTCTACTTAGGGCTTCAACATCCGAGAGCAAATCTTTAGATTTGTTCTCCTCAGCCATTGGTTCTGAATCTGGTTCTACTTCTGATGGTCTGTCATCTGCAAAAAAAAAAAAAGTCATGAGTTAAGTGACTGGCATGTTGAAAGTGTTGCCGATGATGGATTTGACAGAAGAAAAAAAAAAACGGCTAACCTTGTGCCTCTCCTGCTGCTGGTGTTTGCTCCTCCTCTTGGTTTTGTGGAAGCTCCATCTCTTCAGGCTCAGACGTCATTTTCTCCATTTCGTCAAAACTCTTCAGGTCATCAGAACGCCCTTTTCTCTGTATGGCCAAATGTGAGATTTAAGAACGATCTCCCAAAATAAAGGGGAAGATACTAATGCAGGATGTACAATTACCTGCTGTTCATGATAGGTTTTAAGTGCTTTCCTCACATTGGACAGCTTAGGTGAGCGAATAGGAAGAGACTTTATTTCACTTGGGGTAAGGGCACTCAGGTCTCCAACAGTTTTAATGTTTCTTGCTCTAACAAGCTGACCAAAGCCACGAGGCCTAAACACAAAGAGAAATAAACGGGTATGCCAATTACTTGTACTCTTAACATTAACTCTTTACATACTGAAGCCACTGAAAGGGTACGAAAAGGCTTACCACATGTTGGAGGATATCTGTGGTAAAACAGCTTCTACAGGGGTAGAGCAGCCAACAAGTGCTGGATAAACACAATCTTTAGCAATAGGACGTGGCTCCTGGCTCATCTCTGAAATCTACGATAAAGAAAGGAGGAACATTTTAAACCCATTTCCACTTGGGTCTAAAAAAAAAAAAAACCCCTGAAGTTAATATAAACAAAAAGACAACAAGCACAAGACAAGGAAATAATTACCAGGCATTTTTTAGAGCTTTTGGATCCAGGGCTACGAAGATTACGTGGACTTAGACTTGTATATCCTTTTGTGGGTGTAGTGATATACTGTAAAGGAAAAAAAATAAAATAAAATTGAACAAATCTAAAATCACTTTTATATCTAAGATGTAATGATTTTAAAATGAGTCACACCTTCGACTGTCCAGTCAAGACCTTTGACCTAGGTGAACTTGTGCGAATAACTGGACTACGTCGATCAATATCATCAGCCAGTTCTTGATGATAAATTGGAGTAGCAAAAGACACTCGACGAGACTGCAAATCCAAAAAAAGAGGGATGCGTTTTATAAAAAGACACAAAGAGCTTATTAATATTTAGAAAACTGAAGCAAATACCTTATGAAGAGGGGAGGGTGTATCCTCTTCACATGTTCTCTTCTGTCCCTTCTTCAGAATACTGGTGGATGGAGAAGCGGATGGGGACCATCGGTTTCGGCTCGGACTCTGGCCAGGCTCCAGCTCACCACTAAGAGCATCCAAAGGTTTAGGCTTGGGTGGTGAATCCAAGCAGGCTCCAGAGGTACTACTTTCAGATGGTACAGATGTCTCTTCTTGTGGGCCCACAGGAGGATCCTGGTTGTCTATCTGAGTGTTTTCATCCTTCTCGACAGAAGCAGCATCCTTGTCAAGCGATTCTTTGCTATCGGACTCTTCTGGCAGCACAAACTTTTCCCTGCTTGGCTCAGAAACAGCAAGGTCTTCAGTTTCCTTCACTGCATCCTCCTGCTGGGCATGTGAAGACTCTAGCTGCTCTTGGCATATAGGTGCATCTTCCACTGGGCAGCCTTGACTTGGAGATGTATCTTGAGGCGTTGAACTCTGGAGAGTTTCTTGGCTTACTGAAGTGTTTTCCAAACCATCTTCTTTGAGCTTTTGACTACCTGTGCACCCAGAACTCTCCAACTGCTTTGTCTCTGCCTCCGGGAGCTCTACATGCTCCTTGTTGGATACATCCGTTGGTTTGGATGATTCAAGCGGTGTTCCTCCTCCTGCTTCAGACAGCTGAGAAACAATTACACCAAGCTTTGCAATGGGACTTTCAGAAGGCAAAACGTCAGACAGGAGCTCAGCAGGCAAGGCTGAAAATGGCTGAACATCAGCATCTGGGACATCTGCAGTTCCTGAGCTCTCGCTTTTCTCTGCTCCAGGTGTTGAGCTTGACACCTCAGGTTGAGAGTCAAGGGCATCAGTGACAAGTGGAACCTGCGATTCTTGGAAGTCACTGTCCTGTGAGAACATGTCACGGTTGTTTGAAAAGCAGTTGCAGCTTCTTGAGCGTCTACGTCCACGACCCCGTCCCCTGGTATGTGGGCATTTACGTTGAATGTTAGTTTTCTCATTTAAATTGTCCGATCCAATCTGTGAAGATGAATTCAATTCTTCACCTTCTGCCTTCTTGATAATGACCTCCTTCTCATCTGTATTAGATTCTGTCTTAAGTTCTATCTTAATTTTGACATCTTCTGTTTTAGAGGTAAGCTGTTCATGTGGTACACCATCAGGGACAGGGACGTCTTTGTAGTTTTGCTCAAGTTCTTCATTCTCAATGACTAAAATATTCAAACTAGTTTCAATATCTGCCTCATCCTGTGACATCTCCATTGAAACATCAACACCCTCCTCACCAAGTTTGTGTTCAGTGGCAACTGGCAGAACCTCTGTGGATAACTGTTTCCGCTGTCTCTTTTTTGCTCTTGGTCCATCTTGTCGGCTATCAGAGTTTTCAGATTCTGTGTTGTCAGTAGGAGCCAACACACCTTTAGAGCGTCGAGTTCTGTATCTACCAAGACCTTCTGAGGAATCTTGGCTTGCACTTAACTCATCAGCATTTACAGTTGATGTAGTATTTCTAGTACTAGAGTCTGTCTCCTCTTCTGCGGTTCTGCTTCGCGTAACTCTACCCTTCATCATTGTCAGTGTTTGAGAATCTGTCTGATTTAGGTCATCTTTGGTCTGCGAACCATCTAGCTCCAGTAATTGAGATTTAGATCTCCTTGTTCTTCGCGCTCGGGCAGTTTGCTGGCCGTCACTCTCAGAATCAGAAAGAGGTGTCTGTGAAAGTTTCTTTTTCAAAGTGGATGCAGCATTATTAGGACTGTTTTGAGAGTTTTCATTTGGCTCCTTGTCAGTTGATTCCTCAAGGTGCGCTCTAGTCTTCCTTGTAGGTCTACCTGGTGACACACCCCCCGACTCATTGCGAATTGGTGATCTGTCTTTGCTTTGGCTATCCAATTGTGTTACAGGGGAAGTCTCAGAGGAAGACACAGTCTGGCTTGGCTCTTTATTACCAAGCCTAACATTTTGAACCTGTAGAAGTGTCTGTGACGATTCTGCAGTAGAAATCTGTGTATTACTTCGGCTAAGCTCTCCTTTAATCCCTTTGTTTAACTGGTCTCCAACTTTACCGTCCTCAATAACCTTACTTCTCCTCCTTCCAGTCCAAGTGCCACTCATTGGAGACAGTTTGATATTCTGTGTATTTGTCACCGTAGGATCTGCAACTTGTTCCTGAGATTTGCTTTTCATCTCCCCTGAAGCTTCCCCTGGGCGAACAGGTTTACTTCGCCGTCTGCCTGACCTTCTTGGTTCTGGACTAGCTTGAGAATCAGCAAGACTCTGTGAATCTTTTTCCTCTACATGGGCTTTGGACACAGGACTTTTGTTATCATCTGACATGTCGCCAGGTAATTGGGTCTGGGTATCTGGAACCACATCATCCTCTTCATCTGTACCTTCACCACTATGACGTACTGTTGACATCTTATCTTTTACTTCCTCGTTTTGAGCAGTGCTGCTCCTCTTTCTAGAAACCTCTTTTGTAGACTGACTTTGAGAGTCACTTGGAGTAGCCTCCAATGCCTTTAAAGAGCTTAGTCTACTCGATTTGCGAATGTGCGAACTAGTAAATGCAGCACTTGCAGGACTTGGTGATTTCCCTTCAACATATTTCTCTAAGGTTATGAAAGACTGACGCCTGCTATTGGGTTTAGGTGGTGTACCTGATATCATATCAGATGAACCTGAAACATTAGGGCTGGTCCCCTCAAGTCCACTTTTCTCATGCCCACTCACATCAACCGAGATATCACTGGATGGTGATTGATTCTTCTCTGAAGTTTGATCCTTATTTTGTGCATCTTTCTCTGGTGTTTCTACAACTGATCCAGTGCCTTCACGGGTTAGCTTAACATCTGTGGTTGGTTCCTCAGTTGTGGCAACATCCTTGAGGGAAGGAAACAACATTAGAACCAAGTAATACTTTCAACAGAAAGCGTGTATATTCTCCACATAATCAAAACTACAATGCTGGAATTTAAATGCTGTTTTACCTCTTCCTCTGGTTGATCCTTTTCATCTTTTGTCAATTTGTCCCTAAAAGTAACATGTTTACAGTGAGATAAAAAAAAAATGAAAAGAATTTAAAACTAAAGCAAAGCTATAAGAATAATACATACATGGACTCTTCCTGACTCTGAGTATACTGTGAAAAGGCTGCGGTGTCCAAGGAAGCGTCCAGATTATTATACAGCGCAGGAATGTCAACCCTTATGCAACCAAATAAAGACAAAATTTCTTATTTTCAAAAAGCTTAAAAGCAGCTTAAGGATGGCATAACCACAGAGACATCCTTAGGACTGAATGAAATTAAAAGAAAAAACTGCACTCACAATTTTAGAGATCTGCTACAAAAAAAAATAAAAAAATACTACTACTACTTTGAGAACTTACCTTTTAGTCCTTTTGACCTCTTTCTGGTGCTCAGTTAGCACTCTCTCCTTCGTCTCAGGTGGAATAAAAACAAAATCCACTGATGCCTCCTCCTCAATAGCTTGTCGCTTCAAGGGCTTTGGTGATCCAAAATCCAGCTTCACCTAAAGAGGCAATTGAAGGTAAATTGAAGGTAAATTGAAGGCCACCATTAATAGTTTTAAGTGCATTTTCACTTATTACTTACAGACACAGGCTTTGCTGCAGTTACAGAGCCTCTTCCTTTAAGCTCTTCTGCCCTTGCCAGTAGAGAGTCCCTCTTTCCCACAGGGGTCATCTTTACACCACTGACCTGTGGGTCCAGCTGAGAACTCTCACCCTGATTAAAGAACACAATGTTTAGAACTCCTTCAGGAAAGAAAAACCAACATGTTTAACCGAGGTAGGTTTACAGTTCTGTGTTCTTCGTATATTACTGTAGGTACTATTATTTGCACAGGACAAAACACTGAATGTACCGTATACGGTCCACTGCAATCATCTGGTGCATCAACAGCTTCAAAACCAGGTAAAATCAGTGGAGTCTTCTGTTTGGCCTGATTTAGAACAGACCTGAGGGGAGGAAAAAAATGCACACTAAAAAAAGACTCATTTCAAATTAAAACCTGAAAAATATGCCTCTTTTACACTACACACAAAAATCATGAAAACGTACTTGAGAGGCTCAGGGTAAGTCAAGGTAAGTGCATTTCCAAAGGTGGCATTCCAGAACTGTGTGACAACAGTGCGAATCTGTTTGCTCTTGTGCGGGAAAAACACACAAAGCAAGGGCGACAGCATGGCAAGCGTCTCATCGTCATGCAGAGTTGATTGTGTCTGAAGGCAGCCAAGCAGGTCTGTGGCCAGCTTCTCCAACTACAAGACAAATAGCAAATAAATAAATGTGCCAACCTAACAAACATATAAAAAGATTACAGACTTGTGGTTTCAATTTCAAATTCCCAGATGGGTAAATTAATACCTTAAGTTCTAATGTAGCACTCAGCTTTGATGGTTCATCATGACTTCATAAAAGGGAAAAATAAAATGACACCATGAAATAAAAAAACATTTTAAAAATATCAAGGACAAGTAAATGCTACACACCTGGAGAACTGTTCAAAAAGCAATGCAAGAGGTTTGGTGAGGGTGGACAGCACCTCTTGTATGAACGTGGGCAGAGTAACATTAGTGAAAAGCGTTGACAAATTAGCAACCAGCGTCAAGCCAATTCCATTAAAAACTCCACTGGTGGACTCTACACATGCTTCTGAGAGGTCCACAGACAGGAAGGCATCTAGAGTCTGCATCAGAAGAGCGTGGAAGGTCGAGAGATTGCCCAGAGCTTTGCTCCTCTTGCGTACCCAACTCAAAGGTGTATGAGGAGCTATGAATATGAACACGGAGGAAGAAAAAAAAGTGACAGTGCCTTTACACAACTTTAGTCACTTGGAAAAAAAAAAAAAAAAGCAAACGCCTTACATTTCATCTTCTGCTGGAACTGCGGGGTGTAAGGAGAGAAGTCCATACTCTCAATAATGATCAGCAAGATATTTGCAATGGCATCTAACATCGGGAGAGTCTAAGAAAAAATATATTATACATATAAAATTCACACTCCAATTAGGCACACAACTGAATAAATCTCCCACATTACGACATACTTTCAGAGCGTCGTTGTCCAGAGAGGCAAAGATCTTTTTACACAGCTCTTCACAGCATATGTTCTCCTCGGCTGTGGCTACCAAAGCCGAACAGCGAGCAAACGCCTTGTAAAGCCTGGACCACGTACTGACCATGGCCTTCTGAGTGGTCTATTGAAAAAAATAAAATTGATGTCATATGACGCATTTGCCATATACTGCAGAAAGCTAAATCTACAATGAAACAAAAATGATCTCTTACTTGGGGTAGTTGTGAACCAGGCAGCAGGTGAATAACTGGGAACATCAAGGCACTGTAAATGGCACTGAAGTTATGCTCCAGAGCATCTCCTTGATTTACTTCATTGGTCTGTGTTGGAATGATGATTTTTCACTTAGTAGTGAAATTCAAGGTTTGATTGGCACTGAAATGCACATTCATTCTACAGCACAGATGATCTGAGTTTAGTACCTGAGTGATGGTATCTGTCAGAGGGTTTACCACCGTGCTCCACATCCTCCAGAGCTGCTTCTTGTTCTTAACAGCCTCCACACTCCCACTAATCGCTCCTAAAACAGCCTCTCCAAATGCCAGGGGCGATGTAGGTCCACAAAACCCACAGCTCACAAGGGTTTCCAGGCTTGAAAAAAATCTGCCAGATGCAAGAAAATGTTGCCCCAGTTACACATCTAAACTGCTTCAATAGAAACCAAAATAGGAGTAATATAGTTCTTTGAAAGCTTTATCGCAAGTCTCTGGAACAATTTTTTAATTGGTAATTTTTAATTACCTTTCATCTTCAAGAAAGGATGAGAGCTGGTTACTCTTGTAGAATAGCAGTATTAGGAAAAGTGCAGGGGTACCCTGAAAAGGATATGGAGAACTATTTATCCAGACATGCATGAATTCGAAGGATAAAAATATAATAGAAAAGTTGATAAATATAGCAAGGCTATACAATAAGGGCTAAAAAGGTACTTACATTTAATACATCCATGTTTGCCACTTGATAAGCTGCAGAACCGAGCACCTTCTGAGGTATTCCTTTAACAGTTGCTTCCAACAAAAGCTGCAGCAAATAATGAAATGAAAATGTGTTCATTTTCGGCATCCATCACTCCAGTCTTGTCTCATAATTTTTCAGAAATCAGTTTTATATGCCGATTCTGTGGAAATCACGGTTTGTTTCTTTGATGAATGGAAGGTTTGAATCTCACTGAGTTGAATATACGTTTGTATATTTTAAGCATGCCAGATTGCATTCGTTGCTGGGTAACAATTTAGCGTGTCATTTTCACCATGAAATGCCATCTTACCAGGGTATGTTCAGCAGGCAGATCATCGGAGGACAAGATGGACTGCAAAGCCTGTAGCAGCAGCGTGAGAACCTCTGACCCCTGCCTTTCCTTCTTATTACCTGTTGACAGTAAAACGTTCTACATCACTATGAGCCGCAATCCACAACCCAAGTATCTGTGCAAATTATCTTTGACTTTCTGAGAGAAAGCAAATGTTAACATACCAGCTTCTATTGTTGTGCTGACAGAACAGATCAGGTTGCTCCAAATGAGACCAAGAAGCGCTTCTGTAGAAAATAAACAGCTACATCAGGTGACAAACATGGAGAGCAACAGCATTTTTCATTTAAGATCTAAATAATAGACTTTGCTTCCCAGCAGGCCAAGACAACATTTATGTTGGCCTCTTAAATCCAGGCTTCATTGTGCAGATTAAGCTGAATACCTGGAGCATGTTTTCCCACAGCAATGAAGCCTTCTTTGATGGCCGATATGAGGGTGGAGGCATGTCTACTGAAGGAGGAAGGGCTGGTAAAGGGTGAGTGTGTCAGGGGCTCTGGAAACAAACGGACACTGATACCATTAGAATATAATGATTACAATAACAACATAAATCAACACAAATATTCTATTTTTTATACTTATGATTTTTTCTAAACTTTCTTGGTTTTACTTTTCCATGAATGGGAATTACCAGACTTCTCCAGTTTTTTCGTAAGTGTACAACTTCAAATATGAACTTCCATATTAGTAATCAAATGACGCTCTCACTAATTTTGTACAGACAAAGTTGGATCCACTTTAATTCAGATGCATTTATACATACAAACTAATTGTGAATGATTACCCAGACTGAGCTGAAGATTTTCTCTAGCTGCAGTGACTGTAACCTCTGGACCCATAAACCAGTGCAGGAGCATCTCTAGACCCAGGAGCTGAATGGAGCGGTAGGACTGAGCTGCCTGCATACTGCTATTCAGATTCATACGAGGAGTACTGCTTGTTGTGCTGCAGGAGGGAATGCCTGAATAACAGAAAATGAAGCATTAAGTTTAAAAATACTTTGATTTGTAAAATGATTTGTTCCAACAGTTGTTGACTGGATGGAGGCAGATATGAGCTTACATTCGATTTTGACTAAATTACTGAAGAGGTCCAGAAGTCTGTCAGTGCGAAGGATTGATTTGATAAATGGGCAAATTGATCACGTTAAGATTTATAAACATGCATTTAAAAAAAAAAAAAAAAAAAAAAAAACATCTATGGTGAATTGCCACTTCATGCTGACTTTAAATGATGTAATCATTATATCCCCTTTATAAGATGAAAGCTCAATGACAATAAGTAAGCTGTACCTGATTTAGGAGTGTTAGGGGTGCCATTGCTTGCGTTAGAGGTTCGAGCAGGTGTAGTCGGGCTCGGCAGTGGAGAATCAGAAGGAAGTGTGCTGTGCAGAAGCGGTACACCAACCTTTAAGAGAGAGTGATGGAAAGAGAGGATAGAGATGTACATTGCTCTCAGATCATAGCCATACAATGGTTACAACTATCTGCAAGCACCAAAATTATTCAGCGTAAACAACGATTTTTACCTGCTCAAAGTTAGCAGACAGGTTGGGTCCGAGTTTGACTACAAGGTACCACCACACCTCCAGCTTGGTGAGCAGAAGAGCTTCAGTCCTGACTTGGATGGAACTAAGGGGCTGCATGAGGAGCTTCAGACGCTTGCTGCTGCAAAGGATATCTGCTCAAAAGAAATCATTACCACTTAGTTTGCAATTTGAAACCATTGTTTTCTGTTGCTATGAGTCCAAAAGGTTCCCACATCTTCTAACCAGTGATCTTCTGTCTCATTTAAACTTACAGAATATGCATTTTAAAACATTCACTCAAAAAAAAAAATTTTCTCCATAACATGAGAAAAGTAAAAACTTCATTTTAATAACTGTCCACAAAGCAAACTATGTAATTCTCTGATATTCCTATGTTTTCAGTGACTATTACACCTGAATACAGAAAAAAACCCTTGCCTGGATTAAGAGCAAAGTTATCAATGAGGCTCTTCCAAGCTATGAAGGCAATCTTCTTAATATTTGGAGAAGAGTTTCGGAAACCCAACTCCTCCAAGTACAGCAAGGAATTAATGAATGCACCGCCTTTGTGGAGCAACTGAAAAGAGACAACATACAATAAAAACCCTTGCTCAATCCAAAAAAACAATCAAGATTCAAAACTGAAGTATTGAGACTTGATGAGCATTACTTGGTGATCAAATGTGTTACCTTTCCCAGAAGTCTAACAAACAAGGGCCAGAGTTTCAGCATATTTGTCTCATTTTTAGATGCAAATAGCTTCTGCATTTCAGGGATGAGATTCTAGGAGGTAGCAGAGCAGTAGAGAAGAATTAGTTATTTACATATTCATATATGCACTACTAAATAATCTAACATACACTTACAGAAGACATCATTGGTTCTACAATGGCTGCCACCTCCTGCTGTTTCTCCAGAAGAAGAGGCATGCCCAGCTCCAGGGCTGCTGCAGCACGCAAGCGCACTTTATTGGCCGAGTGAACCACGAGAGGAATAACCAGCTTGGCCCAGCACACAGCTCCAGCAGCCATCTGAGACGGGGCCTGCTCCAGCAACCTGCCGTTTACCAAGAAATCTAATCTTATTTACAGAGCACCTCCATAAGAAGAGCACTGCTAGACTGCACTAACAAGAAAGAAAAGTATGGGAAATTTAACAAACCTTATTATGACATTGAGTGATTCATGTTCAATGAGGATAGACTGAACCTCTCTGGTCTGCATGGCCTCTAGACTCTTCAGAATCTCTGGAGTCTGAAATGTAAAAAGCAGCATTTACTTAGTCACAAAAAAAAGAAAACTGAGGGGTAAAGGATGAGTGAACGGGGTTTTTCTCAAGCACAACATGCAAGGTAAACATACCTTTTTGGATGCCACCTCTTGCGGGAAATTCTGTTTTGAAATCACCCATAATGCTCGAGTGCAAGTAAACTTCTCTTTTGATTTTACAACAACATTACAGAGCGTAGACAGTATATCTTCTGAAATATTTGCTGCAGCATAGATAGATAAAAGAGATTATGGATAGTACTTTTTATGGAAAGTCATAAATATATTATACTTAAGAATTTAAGTTTTCCTCCACCTGGTATGACTGAAACAATGTGTGAGTGGAAGACACAGAATCCCAAAGCTTGCAATGCAGCTTGACACAACTCCTCGTTCTCACTGGAGATATGAACCTGAAAGAAGCAAAAATGATCGATCTGCAACGCAACGCTAATGGTACAGCAAAGAGCTTTTAGAAATAATAATATTCATAATAATTATTACAAAAACATACACACATTAATTGAAACTTTTTAAATGTAACTTAATATGAGTCTGGTAATACATAAAAGCACAAAAACTTACCAAAAGGACTTTACTAAGACGTGCAAAATGCTTTACAACTACAGGCAGAAACTGACGTCCTTCCTCGCCATTCAAGCGGCTGGGAAAAAGAAGAATGAAAGACCTATGATTAACCTATAAATACCTTTTAAAGCTAGCACCAACTGCAAAAGAGGCTGGTTCTAAAGCCATATCCAATGCACTCTTTATATGTGCATCGATCAATCTCATACTATATCTTATACTAATAAATAAAAAAGATAGTTATGGAGCAACATGAAGATTAGTAAAAGATGACAATTTTCATGTTTGGATGAACCATCACTTTAAAAATAAAACATAGCTCCTGAATGCTAATATAATATATACAGTGCGGACAGAGTTAAGAGTTGACAAAACCTAATCACTACAACACTAAAAGAGCTTATAACAGGAAGGAGAAACACCTATTTGACCAAAACCTACTAAAAAAGACAAGACACCAGAACTGTAGGTTAACCCTTACTTCGCGATGGTGATGTAGGCATCGGTCTTCTCTGACAGCCCAGCTGCTTCATCTTCTAAACACTCCAGAAGAGGAAGGAGGCTGGCACTAGATAGAGGCACTGCTGCCATCATCCTCACAACCTGCAAGACAGGAAAGCACATTAAACCAATGCATACAAGACGACAGAATATAAAGCAATAAAATGTGAGAAGGGTTTCTGGTGCAGCTGTTAATATGACAATGCCTTTATATAACCTTTTAAAAGTAACTTTTCAACCTCTGTTGGCACCCCAGTACGACCACCTTTCACCCCTTAAAAGTAGCCCTGGCTGGGTTTTAATAGTCTGTAATTAATGGTCAATCATGAAACGTTATGCATGAATGCGAATGTGAGAAAAGTGAATATTTTAATGTTATAATGAGTCAGTCCATGCATGCAGGACGTCGTGTTCTCTCGAGTCACATGAGATCTCTGAAGAACAAATGGCAATAATGTCTTCAAATTAAGACCATGAGATGGACATTTAGCAGTCTTCTTCACTTCACTAAGACATTAGGGAGAATAAACCCCACACTTATCTTACATGTGACGTTTAACGTTAGCTAGCCAGATGCACGATAGGCTAATAACAATGGGCCATCTATTATAACCAAAACTCTCTGCCAAATATCAAAAGGTATTTGCGTTTAAACACTACTATTTAGTGGCATGCGTACACTAATATGCAGAGTTGTCCGAGATGCAGATATTACACCCTAATGTCGTCTGTATCTTCAAGCTATTGTGTAATCATGTGCGTTCAGCGTACAACTTGTAGGCACGAAGATCAAACAGAGAGATGAAAACGTGCCGTTTATTGAATCCTTTAAACCGTCGTGTCAGCTTTTGCTGAAATCAACCTAATCCACCAGAAACTTTCCCTACAAAGACTGCAGAGTTAGCGAGCTAGTTACCCTCGTCATGTTACCCACCCAACCCCCTGAGCACACGCACCAACAGACACAACACAAGATGTCTCACCTCGCGCCAGAGGACACGCTATCGACCACCGAAGGCGAGACCATCGACAAACGAGCTGTATCAGAGGAATCGGGAGAGTTATACCACAATGTTTGTAAACGATCAAGGCTACGCTGCGTCTGTCCAGTCCTCACTCCCCGCGAAAATGCTGGCGCCAAACATGACGCGTGAAAACGTCACCTTCAACCCCACGTCAACTCCGCCCTCTCATAAATTATTTATTGCATAAATTAAGATACTTTGCCAAAACCTGGAAAAGAATTAGTAGAATACCTTGGTCATTGGTTTATTTGGTCTTGTTTTTCAATGAAATTTCACAATAAGTTATTTGTTAAACACATGAATTAACATTAAATAACAAAACAGAGCAGTGTTTCTGCATTTGATTTGATTAACATTACTTAATATTAACTTCAGCGCTTATTAAAACGTTAAATATGTTAACATTTGTTTATTTACTTTGAACTAACTTACAAATAATAAACAATTGCATTTTTATTTGTTAACATTTACAGTTACAGTGGGGGCTGCGAAACAAAAAGGTTCAGGTAAAAATGGTTTTGTTGTAGTGTGTCAGTAGGAAATATCAGTTTACATTTCATTTATTTTGCCATTAATGTAATAATCCAGGGAGATGTTTGTTTGCACGAGTCTGACAACAGCCAGTTCTCTACACAGAGATCTGATCTCTCCATCATCCAGTCTGTCTGAAATGACATGAAGAAATAGAACAAACTGAAATCCAGAAAAACATCCAGGTTACATCTCCAAGATGCTTCACGAAACCTACCGACAAAGCTACAGTAGCCTACTGTAAAAAGTTTTAGCCACTTGTGAAGAAACGCTGTAAAACAAGGGTGTCAAAAATAATGCAATATACATATTTTACTGTTAGTATGTACTTTCTCACCTTCCAAAATATACTACAATTCCATGGAGATAATTTTCAGGAAGTGATATTTTATTTTTTCCACTGGAATTCAACTGTATTAATGAGTGTGTATCTCATGCGTGTATGTATATACTTTGTTTTTTTTTTTTGTTTTTTTTTTGGGTTGCTCTTAAAAGTCTGCCCTATTAGGTTATATTATGGAGAATGTCTGATCAACATTTAAAAAAATCTAATAAAACATCTGAAATAGTTATGTTTGACTGTAGGATAGAGAGCTAAATGTTGATCACTCAAATTTATTTTTATTTAGCTCAAAAATATTCCACCCTGTAAGATTCCATCCCGGTTGGGTATGTGAAAATTCTAATAGAATTTATTGTATAGTGCAAAGTAAGAAATCTCTTCTGCTCACCAAGGTTTCATTTATTTGATAAAAAATACAAGAAAAACGGTAATATTGTTTTTATAGTTATAGTTTTATAAAAGGTTAAAAATATACAATTTAAAATGAAAACATTTTAAAATGTAATTTAAAAATGATTCCTGTGTTGGCAAAGCTGAATTTTCAGAATCATTACTACAGTCTTCAGTGTCACATGATCCCTCAGAAATCTAATGGTAACTTGTTGGCATCGATGCTGAAAACATTTGTGAATAACATTTTTCAGGATTATTTGATGAAAGTTCAAAAGAAGTGGAACCCGGGTAACCCAGGTTATTAGTGAAAATAAAGTGAAAAGAGGAAAGGAAACCATAGAGCAAAGTAAAGGAAGAATCAGAATCACTAAGTCAAAAAGGTGATGGGCTCTTTAAAAGCTGGTGGCAGCAGTGAGCCAAGTCCCGAAAAACATCTCCAGTATGTGTGCTTCAAGTGGAAGCGGGAGAAATGCCATTGAACATTCAACGTAAGCCACTGCTTGTAAATGATTGGAATAATCTAAAGGGACATAGAAACAGTCATCCTGCTAAGAGAGTTACAAACTTGGGAAAGAAAAGGGTACAAAAGAATAGTTTTCTCAGTCAGCTAGAGATTTGGGGGTGGGTGAAAAAGAGTTCTGTCCAGCTGAGGTATGGCCTGACTATCCAGTGTGGAAAATGGAAGCCATGGAGGTTGATTTTAAATTGCGTCAAATCAAATCAATAAACAATAATATAGACCTAGATGAGTATTATAGATATATGGAAGACGAATATAGAGGCTATATTCAGATTTATACAGATGGATCAAATGAACCTGAAACTGGAAGGACAGGATCAGCAATTGTTAATCAAGGAATCTGATCTGAGTGTGTATACAGTCGAAGTATATGCCATCATGATGGCATTGGAATGGATTCTAAATGGAATGGAATTGGAATGGATTATAAATTCTAACTATTGACACTGAAAATGATGCAGTTTTTTTGAAGGCACCGTTTGTTTTTTTAATTGCCTTTTTGACGGTCTGCTGCTTGCATATTTCGCACATTTGGTATGCTAATTCTCTTCTAATCTATTTTCTCAGATTTATCTAGTGTAAATCTTATGTTTAGATTATTTTCTCATCCTAATTTTATGGAGTTAAAAATGTCTCTTATGAACCTTGATTTACATTCGATCACATTATTTTGATAGTTAAAACTGTGGGCTTTTAGTTAAAAATTTGTAAGCTTTTGGGCTGGGAATCGTCCATCCAATCTGGCAACACTGGAAGAAGAGCTAAGTCCCGCCTACCTGCTGAGTGCGTGACAGAAAATTCTCGATTCTGTTAGAGAGAGCGTGACGAAGCAGCTACAAAAAGCCGGCTTCAAGTTACTTTGACTGAAGTGACAAACACTTGCAGTACGGCAAGGGACACAGTACTCGTTCCCGTGTCTCAGGGAATCTGGGTTACGGAATTAACCTATTCATTCCCTTTCGACACTTCACTCATACTGCATCTGCTAAGACGCTATGGGCTCGTGGCTGGAGCGAATGACGGTCAGCACAGCGAGTTTATGAACGAGTAATAGATGTGAAGCTCGTAACTGTGCTTGCTGTTTGAGCGTGTGCCGGTCAACACAGTGAGCAACAGAAAGTGTTTTACGCTTGAGGCTGATGAGCCTAAAACCGCAGTTTGCAAGTGAAACGGCCAAACATAGCAAACCAATAATTAGCAGAGCAGAGAGGACCCTGGCGTGTAAAGCCAGGATGTCCATGTTATAAAACATGGCAAAAGTGGACGGGGAAGCCCAGCCGGCCATGTCACATATCTCTGACAGGGAAACCCCACTAGACCACGCCTAGGATGAGTCGGTGGATCTAGTGGAATGAGCTTTTACTCCCAAGGGACAGTCCTGGCCCAGTGAAGAGTATGCTAGTGAAATAGGGTCGACAACCCATCTAGCAAGCCTATGCTTCGAGACAGGTAGCCCTTTAGCACGGACACTGAAGCAGACAAACAGCTGGTCAGAGCGCCTGAAGGTGGCTGACCGCTCAATGTAGGCTCTCAATGCCCTGACAGGGCAGAGGGAGTTAAAGTCATGGCCCTCGGTAGGGGGTAGCGTCGAGAGAGATACCACCTGAGATCTGAACGGCGTGGAGAGCACCTTAGGCACATAGCTGAGCCTAGGCTTCAGGATGACTTTATAGTCATTTAGCCCAAATTTCAGGCAGGCGGGGCTCACAGACAAAATGTCTGTGAAATGACAAAATCACTGATATGTCACATGTGGAGGGGTTTGGGGAATCTCAGGGGAATGGACCACGGGGCTGCTGTCAGCATCACATGGAGGTCCGCTATCCATGGCTGGTTCCTCCAGAAGGGGGCTACCAGGAGGAGTCTGTGACTTTCTTCCCTGACTCGGCTGATGACCTGTGGTATCAGGGCCGTCGGGGGAAATGCATAGAGCAGGCAGCTAGGCCAGGCCTGGGCCAGCGTGTCCATGTCCCTTGTGAAATATACTGGGCAGCGAGTGTTGCTGTCTGAGGTAAACAGATCTATTCAGAAAAGCTCTTCCGAACGTTTTCCAGATCAGCTGCGTCATTCGAGGGTGAAGTGTCCAGTCTTCCGGACTGACTTTGCCTCTTGACAGCATGCCTGCACCCTAGTTCAGAATGCCTGGAATGTGAGTCACTCTTATCGAGCAAAAATTGTGCAGGGAGGCACGCTGCTAATCTGAAGAGGCGGCTGGATGACATACCCCAGACCCTGGCCCGGTGTCTTCCTCGCATCTGGAGTTGCAGACCTGGAACAACTGCTTTGGCTAAGTCTGTGGCCTGGGGCGGCTGGCAGAGGCAGAGGGTGCATTCCTCTTAGGCAAGAGGAATCCTCTTAGGCATTCCTCTTAGTGTCTCATAGCCTGAGACGCTTCTGAGCTTCAGTGAAGCACTCCGCAAAGCCCTCAATGGAGAGACCAAACAGTTCGCTGAGAGAGACCGGTGCATCTAGGAAGGGGATTTAATCAGCCTCCTTGATCTGGGTCAAATTCAGCCATAAATGTCTCTCCAGCACAACGAGGCTGGCCATGGATCTGCCGATCGCCTGGGCTGTGACTTTTGTTGCTCTCAACGCCAAATCCATCGCACTTCTCAGCTACCTTATGGGTTCTTCATCCGGCGAACCCTCGGTGGCAGCGAGGAGCTTCGCTTGGAAGACCTGGAGCACAACCATGGAATATAGTGGCTGCCTGCCCGGCAGGTGCGAAAGCCCGACTGGCAAGCAAGGAAGACATCTTACACGGCTTTGAGCGGAGGGGGCTCTGCTGTCTTCTTGCATCTCATCCTCGCCGAACGAGACAAGGTCAGACTCAGATGCTGAGGGACGGAGGTCTTCGCTGGCTAAGAGGATGGGTGAAGGCTCTCTATCGTGAGGCAGCAAAGCACGTGCGGGCTGAGCCGGCTTGAGATCACCCATCTCGGAGCACTGCCCTCTGCCCCGCTGTCTCTTGTGAGAGGGGGGGAGTGCGAGGGCTGGAATCTCATCCTGAGAAGGACGAGATTCTAGTGCGGAGCGTAGACATACTGAGCAGTTCACAGTATGTGCAGTTGGATCCAGAGAGGGCGGCTTCTGCATGAGGAAGTCCCATGCAGGCGACGCACTCCAGATGTCTTTCAGCAATGTGCAGGGGAGCCACGCAGGCAGAACAGTGGCGACCAGACATGATGCTCAGGCAGGAATTTGCTCTTTTAGCAAAATTTGCTCTTTTAGTTCTGATAGCCAAAGCCATACGGCGGCAGGGGAATCTTCCAGCTGCAGGCAGTATCAGATAATTCAGGCTTCCAGTCAGGACCAGCAAAGGCTTCATCGCCGAAGGAGAAGTCGGCTGTGCACTGGCCGCCTATATACAGCGCGGCCACGCCCCCTCAGGTGAGCTTCGGTGGGAGTTTCATAAACCATCAGATTTAAGTGTCAACGTGTTTAAGTGTTACATTAATATTGTTTGTATAGGCTACATGTATGTTGGTGCATACATGTGATTTTTGATTTGAAGATTTACTCTTCTGCTTATGTTTTTACAAGGCTGTGTTTTTTTGTGAGATTTGAAGATCCTGATTCATGCTGAATGCACAAGGTGCAGTTGGCACAAATGGCGAGCCACCAATGGAACCGTTTCTCTATTGAACTGTGTTGACCCATCAAACTGGTAGGAAATTCCTTTTTTCCCCCTCTCTCTTGTGGACAACTGGACAACTCTTTTTTTCTTTTTGACTTCTCAATGAAAGACTGTAATCCTGAACTTTTCTAAAAGAATCAGCAACTCTCTGAATTCCTCCATTCTGTTCATGTACTCTGGTTAATTTAATTAATTTGTAAAATCTTAAAGACTCATTTAAAATACCGTTGAGTTAAAGAGAAAACGATTTATTTGCACCTGAAGTTGAAAATTCAGAAGTCTATTCTGTATGTTGAATCTAATTGATTTTTTATCTGATCTTTTCTCTTATTTTGACGTATTTAAGTTAACACAAAATTTAGTTGAAACATTGTCTATTTTATTATTTTATTGTGTTACAAGAAATCTGACAGTGTTTAATATTTTGCATTTTATTCAATGAACAAGTGAATATTTTTATTTTCTTTGCTATAATTAGTAGTTTACCGATTTGAGTTACACAAACTGAGAAAAAGAAAGTCAGAATAACATTTTCCTAATACAAAAAACCCCAAAGTGAATCAGAAACATGACTTGAGTTGATTGCTCACTCACCTGTTCTGCTGTCTTCTTCTCTCCAGTAGCCGTACTTGTCTTCTGATCTATTGGCCCATACTAAAATTACGCTAGTGTGATACGCTAACATGTTTTACGCTACAAAAGCAATTAGCTGTAATAGAAATATGCACCCTTCTTGAATAAAAGTATCAATTTCTGTCCAAAATCAAACCGAAAACCGAAAAACAAGATTGAAGGAAAAAAATACCATCCAACTAGGTATGTAGGACAATGACAGCTCGTTTGCTGTTATAACGAGCAAACAATATTTTACTCTAATCTTAATAGCAAAATAAATATTTGAAAAAGTAAACTAATATTTCCTACTCACACAAGTGTTTCAATAATTGTTGCCACCACTTAACAGTATATATAAAAAATAAATAAATAAATAGAAATTGCTTTGCTGTAAAAAAAAGTTTAATGTACAAAGTATGTACGTTTAAGGGACTATGCCTATATCATTGCCGCTCTCAACTAAGACCCGGGACTGCAGAGCTTTTGTAATTAAGGCTAGACCTGATTGAAATGCATAGCTGTAACTAGCAGAACTTTTTTTTAAACTCTGAATAGTAGTACAAAACAGTCAAAATCTCTTGAATTTAGAATCATTTGTAATTTTTTTCAATGCAGTGGTCAAAAAAATTTGCATTAACAAATTCTGATTGTTTTTGTTTTTTGTTTTATTTTATTGGTTAGTATTAGTATCATGATATGTTTCATATGAGTTCTGAGATTTAAAGAATGTACACACAACATCTTCTTTTAGCATCAAGTATACTTGTGTTTCTATAATCTCAGGTCATTTTACATCCCAGGGATTTGACTTAAAACTGATTTCAGCTTATTTCTTGTGTGTACATTAAAACACTAAAACATTAAATGCACTGTTGGAAATTAATAGGCAAGTGGAATAAACTACAATATAATGTAACTACAATGTAAAAACTTTTGTGAGTTTATTTTTTAAATGTTTACAGGCCTATAAACTTAATATTGCACCCTTGGTAACAAAATAAAGATATAAAAAATACACAGTTTGGGTGTATGAAAGAAGTGGGTTCGGTGCTGTAAACATTGGTCAAGAGAAGGCATCAGTCTGATTGTCAAAGAGCTGAGAGGAGTTCACAGCGATGTACTGCAGCTGAAAACCTCCACCCGTCACCGAGGAATCAGTAAGGAACTTAAGGGTCATGACGTTTCCTGTGCAAGAGATAATGTAGAAACAGAGAGAGAGATTTTCTGAGAAAGATTTAAAGGAATAGTTCACCCAAAAACTATCCTGAAAATGATCCTGTCTTTTACTCCTAGGTGTATGTGACTTTCTTCTTTCAGACGAATCCAATGGGAGTTATAAAAACAATTGTCCAGACCCCTCCAAGCCTTTGAAAGGATTTAAATGGGTGATAGCAGTTACGCTTCGAAAGACGTGAAATAAAGTGTGTGTATTTGTAATAAAATGTCCCTCAGACGGCTGAATAAAGTCCTCCTGTAGCAAATCCATACATTTTTGTGTAATTAAGTGAAAGTGAAGTGACCTGTGGCCAGGGGTCACCATTCATGGAATTTGTGCTCTGCATTTAATGTGCACACACACAGCAGTGAGAAGTGATCGACCATGCACACACACCCGGAGCAGTGGGCGGCCAGTGCTGTGGTGCCCGGGAGCAGTTGGTTGAGCGGTGCCTTGCTCTAGGGTCTCACCTCAGTCGTGGTATTAAAATGGGAAGAGAGCGATGGTTATTCACTCCAGTCCAACTCCCTATCTATTAGATCACGACTGCCCCATTAAATATCAATACTTAAAAACGTAATCAAAACTTAAACGCTTTTCTGTCAGGTCTGCTGTCTGTTGAAACCGGAAGCAGTGCATCATGTGTATGCATGTGTGAAATCCTCCTACATTTTTCTTTACAAATCCTTGGTTTGTGCTTCTCATTCATGACTGGTGTTTTTGTCAAAAATTCATCTTTGGAACACAAATTAAGATATTTTCGTTGAATTCTGAGAGCTAAAATAATCCATGTGACATCAGTGTTTCAACCATAATTTTGCCAGGTTACAAGAATACTTTTTGTGCACAAAGACATACAAAATAACAACTTTATTCAACAATTTGTCTCCTAAGTATCACCTTGGCAGCATTTTGGAGAGTATCCACTGAACATAACCAACATGTGTCAGCTGAGATCAAAGCGTAAACATGTTAACAACGTATAAACCAACATACGTTGTTGATCCTCCCCAAAATGGTGCCAGGATGTTCCTGAAGAGATGAATTGTTGAATAAAGTTATTTTGAGGCAGTTTTGCACACAAACGTATTCTTGCAGCTTTGTAAAATTACGGTTGAACCTTTGATGTCACATGGAGACATTACTGAGCCTTGATCTTGTTAGGATCCTCGCTGTGTATGGAAGGGTCGGACGGCTCTCTGAATTCTTTCAAAAATATCCTAATTTGCACTGATGAACGACGGACTTACAGGTTTGAAACAATATTTTTCATGAAAAAAGGGACCTTTAAATTGATGCAACAACATACCTGTACTTATGAAGTCCTCTGGAAGTTCATCCCCACAGTATCTATCCAGAGCACACAGATTTATTTAATTGTTTTTGAAGCAAGTTTAAGCAATGTTAGAACTCTCAGCAGCAATAAAAAATGGAATATAACATTCAATGGTGAACAAAAGAAAAAAAATCACCTTCCAGCAAAGCCTGAAACATCATCATAGCTGTCATAGATCTCCAGGTAATCACTGAGACAATCTGTGTCTTCCTCAATGTCGAGGTCTAGGAAGTGCAGGCGGATTCGTTGGCCGTAGCGCACACGAATGTGCCAGTAGCAAATCTGCTCATCCTGGTAGTCTTCTGGATAACCAGGAGAATCTAAAACCTTCTCTTGATCTGTGTGCACGCCTCCACACTCCTTTGCTGGAAAGACAATACCAAAGATGTACAAATTAATGCATGCATAAAATCAACTTTATATAAAATCAATAAACTTTAGGGGTCAGTTTCATTTGAATTAAGTTTCAAGTCTTCATGTGGAAAGGACTATCAGACAAATAAAAAGGAATATATGAGCTCTATGCTTATGCAGACAATGACAAATCTAAACTCTGTCTGTGGTTTGAGTGGGTGCTCAGTGACACACACATCTGGTGCCCTGCCCTCAATGAAGTAGAGTGGTCTTACCAGATACTACATAGAAAACTAAAATTACACTATAAATTATTATTGTTTTATTATTAAAAAGGACACCCCACCCTCTCTGCGCTATATTGCACTGAGCATCTATCTAATGCAATATCAAACTAAGTGCGTCGATCTTATACTATCTATTAAAAGTAAGAAAAAATTTTCACATCGACATTTCTCACAGGACATCTCAACATGAAAGCCGGAGTTCTGCCATCTTTTTGAGATCACTGTGAGTCAGGTTCTCTATAGGGAGAATTTCTTTCACTAGCTCATTATAAATCAGGGGAAAGCGTCAGTCACAGACTCAGCTGGGTCTCTGGTAATGCATTACCACACCTTGTAAACTTTCATGGGGCTTCATTTAGATTATTCACGGTGTGAAACATTTTTCATTAGGCTCATCCATATTCATACAAGAGAAAAGAGTCAAAGAAAACAAGCAGGAATTTTCCAAGAAATGTATAATGTATTTGTTCTCTGCTTGTTTTATTTGAGAAGACATTCTTCCAACATGCAACTTAATGAATAATGTCCTGTGCTCACTTGTCTTTGTGCGTAATAAAACATCTGACGCACTTTCCTCCAACATTTAGTCATGGTTGCCCTTGTCAAGACCAAGTTATTCCACCCTAGTTTAGAGATCATGGAGTGCCTGAATTATGAAATAAAGTAATTGTCTTTAACCTATGGAGATTTATAATTTACTACAACGCACTTCCTTTGTTTCAGTCATCTCACTCTGGAGAGCTTTCAAAGAAAATGTTACAAACCTAAGATTTGTGTAGCTAGTCCTTTGTCCATGTTAATGCTTTATCTTTCAGCAGAGGAATAATATCCACCCAGGATTGCCTAACTGCTATTGCTCCAACTCACCCCCAGGATTGTAGCAGTAGACATCCCATTTCTCACTTTTGTTGATCCGATATCCATAATCAATTATTCCAATCTTTCCGAAACCACAGTTGGCGCCAGCTTTAACAATCGGATAACCCACACGTCCTTTGTCAAACCATCCAGCTGCACACACATGAAACCCTTGGGGAGAACGACAAATGCTGTGATAAAGTGCAACATCTGTTACTATGAATCAACATTTGACATAAATAATTGATCAAACATGCAATTAATTACAAATTATTATACACTATTTTAACTTAAAGATCAACAATCTTTAAAAATCATACATTTTAATTATACAGATATAAGTAATGTTAAGTCTGTTGGTTAATTAATTCTGAAAAGTAGTTAATCTCTTTCTTTTCTTTTTCACATTTAGTTTGTATCTGCAGTATTTCACAAACACGTTCTGTTTAGACAAAAAAAATCTCCATGGAAAACCCCCCCAAAAACTAATAATTGAAGGATAATGAATAAAGGGCTCTTGTGCTCTGAGGAGCCATGGGCAGCATTTGAAGTCTGCAAACAGAGATGATAAAAAAAAAAGCCAAGCAGACCTCCAACATAGTGTGTCACAAGCCTGAAGTAACCACAAAATGTTGTTATTATACATCATAGCCCATGTCTGGAACACATTTACTCTTACTGCAACGAAAAGGAGTAATTTTACAAGAAAACAGGTGTTCCTGCTCAGGCAACACGTGACAATGACTTACAGTTCAAACACAACATTGGGTGGCAATGGAGATGGTGTGTAATATTGTTTATATAATGTGCGCAAATATTTAATTTATCTGTGAAATTGTTGCTTATGATTCTGCTTGCTGATTGTTTCTAAATGTTCATTGTTATAAAAAGCCTATTCAGTTTGATCCAAGTTACATGACTTGTTCGGCTTTCAACACTTACACTGTAGGCCTGACCCATTACGATTTCCATTACTATTTCTTTTGGCATCTGATCTTACTAAGTTTTGTAAGTGTGATACAAACCAATCTGGCGAGCAGCCTCCAGTTGATCATATGTTGCAAGGGTACCCCCCTCAAACTTGCACACAGCCTTGGCTTCCCTGTATGTCAGCTGATATCTTCCTTTGCGGGATTCGCGGTGGTAAACTCCAGCGGCTTGCTCTGTAAGGAGAGAGAACATGTGTCTAATTTGGAAATACTATCAGCTTCGAGGACTCATGTGGAGTTATCTGGGTCTGCTCTGTCTCAGAAGAGCGATTCTACCTATCTACTCAAATTACACTAGACCCAAAACAGGAAATTTGTTTTTACACAACATTTTACTTTGCAGGATATCCTGAATACATAAGGGACTGATACAATTTACATCAAGTTGCTTTTGGTGAGATCACTGAAGCAGATTTTCAGCCGTGTCTGCTGCTCTCAAAACATCATGCTGCTTTGCAGTTGTTTTTAAGTACGCGTGCATAACCTTGAAAGAGTTGGATCCTGTCTCAAATGAGTTATAAGCCAATGTTTTTACTGTGTTGCCTGCAAACATCAGAAGACTACAACCATTAGCGAGCTCAAAACATGTCTCTGAGAAAGGCTCTAAATGGGAGACTCATTTGAAGCATGAATGTAGCTAAACACTATAGCTTATTTAAGTGTTGTCAGATGTGTAGTGGTGGTCAAGCTACCAAATTAAATAAATAAAGTTGCTTACAGTATGGGAAGTATACAGTAACTTTAAAAGAATCAATTACTACTTATGCCTACTTATATGCTTTGTTGCCACACACTGCTTGAACATATAGAAATATATCTCATCCGGCAAACTACATACTCTTTCGAGCATAATCAGGTGAAAATTCAACTAACATAAGTTCAGTCATTACTGAGTTTTTTGAAGAGACTGCTAAAAACTAAATATACACGCTGTTTTGACTTGCTTTGAGGTGTTTAATCTATATGATCTTGCTTTATAATTGCACACTAATTAATTTATTTAAAACTTTTAAACCAAAGCACAGTAAGCTACAACTTAAATGTTTGCAAACATTGTTTTTTACAGTGGGAAATGGTTTAACACTCATATATCTAATGCACATTGATCATTCGTGTGTCTTGTTATTACCAAAATAGCCAGATCTTCAGAGAACGTCTGTGGGTTTCTTAGACCATGCTAAAAGTGTTGTGGGGTAAGTTGCAGTACACCGTAACAGAATGAAGTCATTTCCCTGTGTTTACAAGGTCCCTTTATACTAGCTGCACTGTCAGATTTCTCAGAGCCAAAAATGGTCCAAAGCAAAATGCACACATTCAGTCATGACAATGCAGTATAATAACTCCGTTTAACGGTAAAAAAAGACTGCTTACTTTAGCTTATGCAGACTACGAGGAGAAAAATCCAAAATAAACAACCAAAATGTAAATTAGTCTATTTAAATGATACTTGGTATATGTACAGGTAATGCATCACTTTAGTTGTTTGGATCAACACATCAGTAAGATTAAAAGAAATGGGTAATTACCCAGCCAGATAGAATTGTGCAGTATTCCATCTTTGTAACCCCAAGCTTCTGCCTCCTTCAGGACAAATATAACGGCGAGCAGCACCGCAAACACGCGCATTTCTCTCATTCCGCAGTGGATCAGACAGATGTTAGCGCGGCTGTCACGCAATGAACTCAGCACTTCCCGAGCAAGTCAACTTTAAATGGTTTTCCTGCCGACTACGCGTGGTCTGACGTGTGATTTCAGTAAATGATGATGACGATTGTGCAAAGGGTTGGTTCGGGAAGACCCCAGTCCGGTTTAACTGTTGGATGCAGTTTACTGCATGCCTTTTTAGTAATATCCACTTGTGTGAACTTACACGAGAATAATAACATTTTTTAAAAAAGGATTAAGTTATTAATTATCATTCTAAATTTATCCAGTTGTAAAACTTAAAAATACGTAAGCAGGTATGACCTGCAATACTTTTCAGTATTGAAACAAGCAGATTAATGTATTTTTATTACAAATGATTTTTACATTATATCATACTGTAAAAGTCAATGCTTGCTATGCTGTTACCAAACGTTGCTGCAAACACAGGTACAGTGAAGCTGTTTCTATTCTGTGGCACTATTGAGCGCTCCACGAATCACGTGACCGCGTGACGGCGACGCCGGCGAGATCAAAGAGGCCTGTCGGAACTCTGTAACTGAGGCGCTACAATGAATAACGCCACATTAAAAGTGCGCCAAAACGCTATTTACTGTTTAAATGTTGCATTATAAATTACAAAAAAATTTAAAAGCTGAGACTGATGATATCACAAGCAGGGTTGCCATTTTGGTGTGAGATTTACATGAAGCCTAAGATAATGTGGCTACTGCTTACTAAATGAACAGATTAGCGGACACGGAATATTGAATATTTGAGTCTGAACTGTCAAATTTAGTTTTGATTAAAGGCATCGGAACAAAATAGGTCCTGCAATTGTGGCGATGAAAAAGAGCTTGTTTTATCAAAAGCAAAACTTAATATCTTTTATCAAAGTAAGGTTGTTTTTTTAATGACACGTGTGTTTCATAAGATTTTAAAGTTGCGTCCCCACTTTGTCAACACCGTCAGACATTTATAAAAACAGGGAATATCTGTCACGAGTGCACTGCACAAAAGATCCAAGTGCAGTTTAAGTTCTTTTAATTAAGCTCCACCCAACAAACATCCATTAGCCCTTCATCTTGGAAGAGTCCGAGAGACAGCACACACATTAACATAGACAATCCAGCAACTAAACACAAACTAAGCAAAGCATATATGTGGTAGGGCTGATTGGAATGATTACAGTTAGGTGGAAGTGATCAGACAAATGAGAAAAGCAGGGGTACACAAAGGTATGGGAAACGCAGTCCAAAACATACAAACAAAACTACAAAAAGGGCCCTCTGGTGGCTGTCTGGAAATGACAGCCACCACTTATGACAAAATCAGGGGCAGCTGTCACTTACAGGACTTAAAGAGTACAACACTGTTGGACAGGCTCTGCTAAGTTTTAAAGTTTTAGAATATTTTTCATTCTAATTTTAATATTTCCTGTGTCACAATCATGATATGTCAACACCATCTTCCAATTTCTGAGGAAATGATCTGAAACGTTTAGATCATTTTTTTCTCCTGAAGCAGGTTCCGGTAGCATCTAGCATCAACAGAAAAAACCTCTTCTACATGAATTCTGTTTTGTAAAAGAAATTTCTAATTTGTCAACACCGTCAGTTTCAACATTGTTTGTTTCAGTGATATAACAACAAACTTAAATGTGACTCTAAGAGCTTTATATATAATAAAGACATACTTACTGTTTGTTTTAATACAGTAGTAATTGATCATATGTATTTAACAGTTAAAATGACTACAAATTCAGGTTTTCATCAACAATGTCAGATCTTTCATCGAAGTCACTTAAATGTTTTGAAAATATTTAATTATGATATTTTATATTTGTTGTGTAATTGCTGGACGTGTGTAAAAAAATTGTCTGATATCTTGACAGTGTGTTTTGAAATGTTAAACACATCTTGACTGCTGTTAAAACACACATTACATATTACTTATTTTTTTCAATTTTGCACCCGGGTTTGTCCCACTTAACAACAACATACGGTTGAGTAAATGATGACAGTGTTCCTTTTTGGAGGAATTATCCCTTAACATCAGAGTTATTTTTCTAAATGAATGCTTAATTGAAAACACTTGGTGACAAGAAAGTGAAGTAGCCTGTGGCGATGAAATTTATACTATTTATATACTATATTTATACTATATTTATATTAAAGTTAAAACAGGTTAAACATGAAAACCGAGAAAAAACTAAACTAAACAAAAATAAATAAATCAATACAATGGGATCCCATGGTTTTGTCATTTTTTACAATTTCTGAGTACCAATTTTGGTCTGTGGAATAGAGGCTGACATTTTTTCGGGAATCCCACGGGTCACGGGATTCCCGTGGGATTCCCGCGGGATGGGAGTCAT
>JAUYWG010000042.1:11558218-11601161 GCA_034779775.1 Enteromius afrohamiltoni
AGTGGGACGGGACGGGATTTCTTTCTATGGGAGTGGGACGGGACAGGAGTGAAAATCCACTCCCGTGTCATCCTCTACTGTGGAACCCTTAAACATGAAAACGAAACAAGACTTGGACTCGTTTATATACTAGTACAACTGTATTCATGATTAATCTGAAACTTATTTTTAACATAGACGGTCCAAATTAATTGCTAGCAGATTTGACCAAAATCACACATGATCTTTTTTAAATTTAAGAGGTGTTGAGTCACCCACTCTGTAAAAACAGCACAGCCTACTGCTTTAATTTAAATGTTTATTTCCATCCCTCCCTCTCATGATTTCATGCCATACACTATAACCTGTAACAATGTCCAGCTCACTCTGTGGTTTCAGTCAGTAGTCTGTGAGTCTATGATGTGCCTACACACCCCGAAAGACAGAGAACACATCTTGAAAGCTGCCAAAGAAAAGTTTATCTAAGAACTTTGGACATTTATGTGGGAGTATATGAATTTTCGCAAATACGTCACACTTTGTTATAGAAACTAGTGCAGAGATTATTAGATCACTCCATTAGCTCATTTCATCATTAACAGGATGTGCATCACATTTAACCTGCCCTACTTAAATACTTTCAGATGAACAGTATACAGGGCTGGGCTTTAGTGTGTGCATTTAGTACGCTAGCAACTCTTTCCTAAAAGTGAACAGGATATATCAAAATGTTGTTGTATTTTGTAACAGAAAAAAACAAATGGATATGGCTTAAATTCTACCATCTGCTTGTTTGTGAGCTACACAGCTATAATACTCAAACAAATGTATGTGGAGAGTCACATGAAGCCATTGTGTCCTCCATTTTGGAGTTCATACAATCACATGTAATTCCATGAGCTAACATCCTGTTCGAGTCTACATCATCCTGAGGTGTCACAAACCACAAAGACACACCAACCAATACACCCAAACCAGATTCTCCCTCCACACACACTCCAACTATATGAGTCCCTTGCGACTCTTTCTTCTTCCTTTGCTGATTTAAAGAAAAAATCTGTCATAACGTAAACCTCTTGCTAACATGTGCAGGGATTCTGTTAACGTATTATATTGTATTTTATGTTACTTATTTAGGAAACCTGTAATACAGGATATTTATTATATTGACTACTCTTATTGTCTTTTTAATTTATTTGTTTAAATTAAGCTTTTTTAACAAATCGCTAACACCAGCAGAATGACACCGGATGTCTATGAACATGCACCATTGACGTTCATCCGGTAGATGGCGCTATAGGACAAAGGCGCATATTTATTTACTTTCATAAACAATATAAATCACCAAAAATTCAATTTGTTCTGTAGGAACGCTGTAAAATCGAAGAATAACAAATATTTTATTCGATTTAGTTACAAAACTATTATCACTGGTTACTGCAAATATTTATGACCAGAAAATAGAAATTCAGTATCAATGCTTGTCTACTGATGTAAAATCTAGTCTTCGGTCAATCTTGTGATTTTTTTAAATTCCAGAACAAACTCTCTAAATTAAAGAAATCTGGACACTTTTTGATATCTGTGTGACCCTTCAGAGAAAATAATGTGTGCAGGACATACAGAAGTCTACATAGTCAGGTATGGTCCTGTGAATGAGTAGTCCTGCTGCCAAAGACAGAAGAAACACATGAATACCCACATGATTGTTTACGGATAAACACACCATGCCAACATGTTAAAACACCCTTTTACAATGTTTTCCAAGTATCTGGACAAGGCCAAACAATTGCATCACAAATGATTCATCAGCAGAACTGAACACGTGCTGCACGTATTGTTATGGTCTCTGAGGTTCACAGAAAAGTAAGTGTGAAGGTTAACATGGGCACTGTGCATCACTCAGAGTTTGATAATAAACAAAGAAACTCTATACGCTCACAAACAGAGCTATTCTACTGAACACAAGCAGTCAGAGACAGACTCATTAGGTGAGTAAGACCAGATAAATAAGGCAGGACAGAGTGAGTCTGGGTAACAGTGCTGCAGGACATGCCTTGCATTCCAGTAAGACTCAACATTTAGAGTTATCAAGTCTCCCTGTGAATGAAGGACACCGTTCCTACACAAACACACATCTGGCACATCTAGATGGCTAGAAAACTCTGTTTAGATAAAACAGACTGGTAGAATCGTTCAAAAAGCTTGAGGTAAGATTATTTTAATGAAAGTAAGCTTTTAAAACTTTCTAATGATCCAAATTAATTGTGTGCTTTAATGGAAGATATTATGACTGCCTGTAAAAAGTGTCATCAAATGTACATGTGTGATTAGTGACCTAAAAATAGATAAGAATCTTTATTTTGCTTGATCATTTTTGCTCAAAAAACGTTCAAATTCCTAAGACTGTGTTTATCTGAAGGAAATGAGAAATAAAGTAGGTGAAAAAGAGAGAGGGCTTCATCAAATCGGGCCTTCGCAGTCACATCTGTTCCTGTTCAGCTTCTAATGGCTCTACTAAGACATTACACCTAACACACAAACATACTTTCCCTTTTCTGCATTCAGAGGCTGTTGATACTGGCTCACTGCTCTGGAGGAAAACAGCATTTTAGTTCATCGAACTCTGGGAACATGTGATTTATGAGCAAACCACAGGGTTGACATCCTAACAGGGAAGAGCCACTGGATCTCTTTACACATATTTTTATTTCTACAGGCAACACTTAAGTCTCATCTCAAAACTTCAGCCATGGGTGTGTTCTGCGGCAAGAGAGCGTGGAAATGATGGCACTGTAACTACATAGCGGTTACATTTGATTTGGTGAGATTTCAATTTACCATTCAAACTTTCTACAGCAAATATGACTTGTGCAAAGCCTGAAAATGTAAGGCCTCTTTGCATGCTTTTTATAGAATAGCAGACCACCCACCAGACCTGGTAAAATACTCTGTAAGATGTCTAAGGGACATAGTCTCATCCGGTTACACAGTAAAGTAGCACTTAAAATCGTTTTTCAGCTGGGCTCAGAAAGCATGTGCACGTCCCCTTCGCAAACACAGCTGCTCTCTGTAACTGAACCTGAGGCCTTTGACACATCACCAAACACTCACACACATACACAATGGCTGATTTATACCCCTAATATTCCCCGCTGCAGGTAACCCTACTGCACACACCTTTAAAACAAGCTGCCCTCACAGGAGTCACAGGAGAATACGACAAATAAACAGTATAAGCACACCTTAGCCCGCTAAGCCCCTTGCTCACTCCAGGCGCACGGCCCTCTTAGATCAAGAGCTTCGGTCACCTATAGTTTGCAGTATTAAGTCATATTTTCCTGCCCGCTTACAGAAAGGTGGTTTGCCAATCCCTGCTGTGCTGGCGTGTTTTGTTAGCATCAAACAAAAAGACCATAAGATTGTAAGTATGTTTGAAAGTATTAGTTTTTGCATACTTGAGCTTCAGTCTTCATCGATCTATCCAGCTATAAACGTGTGTGCATACAATACATGTTGCATGTCTTCTGTCTGCATGTCATTAAGTAGAGATACAGATGGCATGATCTTGGTTGGTTAGTCTGACTTTCAAATGGTCAATTGCACAACAGTTTAAGAAGGCAGGTTAGTACGCCAGTCTCACTGGTATCAAACTGTCCATGTAAATGTGAATAGTTTGTAGTTTCATTACTAAACTTCATTATTGTTATTGAACTGAACTGACTCAAACTGACAAAACAGAACAGAGTAACACTATTGTTTTTTGTCTTTATAGTTGAATTTGTTTCCTAATTGATGAACTGAATCAACACTCAACTGACAGGAGCTGAACAATGACACTATGCTTTAAAACAACCCTAAAAGAATCTAATTTGAATTCGCCTCATATTTGATGTAGTAAGTGTTGGGGAAAATTATCTTTAAAAGTAATGCATTACAATATTGCGTTACTCCCTAAAAAAAGTAACTAATCACGTTACTTCGTTACTTTTTATGGAAAGTAATCCGTTACGTTACTTTTTAAATATGGGCAGAGCTTGAGTGTTTGTTTTTCGTATAAGAAGTTCTATTTATATCATATTATAGTTCTATATATAGTTCTATTTATTTATAATATTGCGTTACTTGTAATGTGTTACCCCCAACACTGGATCTAGTTTGTCTAAATGATGGTGTTATTTTATACAATCTTTATTGTATAAAGCAATACATAAAAGTGACATCAGTTTGTATTTTTGCAGTAAGTTTGCAGTTTTGAAAATGTACATTTTACACGTAAAGAAGACTATATGAACAATAAAAAAGGTGGGTAGACACAAACATGAGGAAGTATCGTGTGGGGTCAATCTCAGTTCTTACTTGCAACTGGTGTCTAGTGGCTAATTTTTATTTAGTTCAGGTCCTGATGGGAGGGGTGTGGAACTGTTCCAAAAACAAACAAGACACTCTAGCATTATCAGCAGTTATTGCATCACACTGTACAGTTGAGAATCATTATGAAAATGTGCAACCTGTGGCAATACACAAAAGACTAGCACTGTAGAGTGGCATTTTACTTTACTTTATAAATCAATCTAACATACAATGTGCAAAACAAGTTAAGAAACGTATTGCTCTGGTTAGGATTAGTACCCATCACTTCACTTAAGGAGTTGATGTTTAATTTAGCAGTTTTTGTGTTCTATGCACACTTTTTGGTAACTGACTATTGTACATGTGGTATATAAACTAATGTGTAACGGCTGGGAAAGGCACGCTGTTAAAAATATACACTTAATGTCTCTTTGCTTATAAAACAATGCACAGCAAATTCATCATAATGTGCAGGAGGTATGGTTAGAACTGGAGAAAATTACAATTATATTCAAGCAAGCGGTCCACTGAAGGTCAATGTCTATCGCTCATGGAGAATTCTGGAAAAGGCCGGTAAGTTCTGCCTCTCCAACGAGTCAAGCCAATCTTCTTCTCAAATGTGGCAGGTGTCCAAATGCTGCTCATCGAACTGAAACCGCATAAAGATCAGTTCCAATCCTCAGAAAGCACACGCCTCACGAAAAAAGTTTACATTGCAAAAAACCATAAGTTTTGCTCTGTCTCTGCCCTCCGCTGTAGAGCAGAGGTGCGCTGGACAGGTCCTGCCATGTCCCCCAGTCCAAGTGCAGGTTCATCAGTGGACTCCACCGTTGCATGACTTGATATTATGCATATGGAAAACCGTCTCCATCGGGTGGGAGCGGACGGACTGCTTATAAACAGGGTTAGATGCCTAGGAAGAAGACGAGAGAGATTGAGGAATAAATAGGTCAGACGGGTTCATTAAAATGGACACTCTTAGAAGGGCAGATCAAACATTGTCTTTGAAACACAGCCTTGGAGCCAGTTTGCATTTTAAATAACTTGATATCGATAAGAAATGTTTTCCTTTCTTTTTGAAAAATGTAATTAATTCAGCAATGATGCATTGAATTGATCCATGAAAGATATTTATGTATCCTATGTATTTCTATTTGAAAAAAATAAAAAAATAAATAAAAATTGCAAGCAGCACAACTGTTTTCAACACTGATAATAAGAAATGTTTCCAAATCAGTTTCCAAGCACAAAATCAGCAAGTCTTTTCACTTACTTAGAGCTGTGCTATACAATGCATCAAAAGTGTTTTTCAAAAATCCATTATAAGGGCACTTTAAAGACGTTAAAAAAACCTCTTTATTTTTAGTGATGTCAAAATTTTGAATGATAATATGCGAAAAATTGTTTTTAAATAAAATAATAATATGGAACGCTTGATTAATGGAATTCATAAACAACCATTTTTTCAAGTATTCCGACATTTCACGCAGAAGGATTAAATCTCACCATCTCGTATCGCGCTCGTGAACGCGCACTCTGGAAGCGTGCAAACTCGCGGTGGTCATGGATGGTGATGACCAGTTTCCAGAGGGCTAGCAGCACGATGCCCATCAACAAGATGCTACCAACAACTGCTAAGAGCACCGTCATGGCATTTGGAGCAACGGCACATTCTGTGAACACACAAAATACAAAAATGCATGTTTTTGACATGATATGACAAATAACAAAACGAATAACAAAAATACTTTTTACTTTGATCATTTCTTTATTTATACTTTCCAGAAATGGCTGTGCTAAAAGGGGTCATATGTAATTTCTTGTGTTCCTTTACTTTAGTGCAGGAGTGGGGAACATTTAGCTCCAAAAAGCAAAAGCAAAGCTTTTTAAAGCAAATTACGTTACACCAAATACACAATACAATGATCTTTAAAACAGCATCAAATGAGCACCTTAACATGATTCTGAAATGTAGTTCTTGGGGTCGAAGTGGGGTTGTTGTAAATTTCTAAAAACTGACCTGGCTCTTTAAGAGCGGTGAGGACCGACTGTCCGTTGGCATGCTCAGAGTAGGTGAACTTCATCACACAGTCATTCTCTGTCTTATACACGCATTGAACAGCGTTGGAATCATCCGTTTCTGAAACAGAAAAAGAGGAGTTTAGTTTAATAAAACAGCTGTGCAAACTCTGTCTGAGACAGTAAAAAAAAAGAGACACATCAAGCATAAGTGCTGAAATTATTGTTGGACCAGACCTTGCATTCCTCAACAAGGACCCAGATTAATCAAGAATGTTTAAGTGTTATCAAAATTAAAACTCCCAAGGGACTAGAAAGTCTCTTCCTTTCTTAACAGTCATTTTAACTATGGAGCCTCTTTCTCTAAAAGAGCTAGATGTTTCCGGTATGTACATGTGGAGTCCATTAAGGAAGTCAGCTGACTGAAACGGCAGAGAAATGTTGTGAAACATCAAATCCATGATGCCTTCTTTTACAATTAGGGGTGACATGGAAAGGCCTTAAAGCCTTCACAAGCAGCCGAATGTTTTACTCAGCAAATAAGTCTAGCTTCATATTGCTCAGCTATAAACATTCATTCATGCATTCCTAGACGCATGTAAAAAAAACCCTCCAGCAATAAAACCGGTTATAAATACCCTGGAGAAGGTCTCATAAACTTTATTCATAGCCTATAAACTCTAAACTGAATAAATATAAATTAATAAAAATAGAACTCTACAAAAATATGATAAAAGAAATAAAAAAAAGTCTGTATACACAAAAAAAACTATTCTTAATGAGGGGGTATTATGTATGTTAAGTGTTTGTATTAATATCAGGGTTTTAGAGGAAGAGCAGTAAACACAGTGGGACATGCTGAGACGTCCAGACTCACATTCTCTTGATAATAACATAAACAGAGCTGGCCATGCTACGCCACAACCTGTGCTTCACCCTGCTGTGAGTAACACAATCATGACCTGGAAGCACAAACTGCGGCTCTTGACCAACAGTGTGTCCTGATGAGACGGACTGACCTATGAACTCAGCTCCTGGTCACGGCTGGGTTCAACTTTTCTCTCCGATTAAACTTTTAAAGTCTGTGTGCACCGAAGGTTTGTGAACGATTTTACTTTCTTATTGTGAAATACTTCTGAGAGAAACATAATACTGAATGAGGAAAAATGAGGGCGTGGCTTGTTTTTTCAACTTTTAATTAATTGGATGTAACAAAGTAGGCATTTAATTCAGAAACTGACATTGACAGTTGGAGCAGTGGTTAAGAATGTTATGCTCATGCCTAAGCCGTCGAACTGATGTCACCAGAGAAGAGGGGGAGGAGCATTTTCAGATTTGGATTAAAGATTATGAAGGTAAACAATTGTTTTTTGTGGATTAACTTGCATGGATGAACCGTTCACCACAAAAAATGGCAATGTGAGCTGACAAAATAAATATAGCCAATGATTTCATGCAGACTTTAAGGAAGCAACCATAATTGTGTAAAGTTTTAGCACGCTATTGCGGAGTCAAATCAAGTGCTAGATTTACTGAATGGTTAATTGAAAGCAGAGCATAAACATACAAACACAATTAATAATGTTGTTCTTTGGTTTAAACAGTCCACAAATGTATTTGTATCAGAGGAAGAAGTGTGTTTGTGCAGGGTTGAGAGATGGAGTGAAGACATCATTCAGTGTGTCAAGTGTGCACTCACTGAGCGTTTCCACGGTGATGATCTCATCCTTGCATATGCGCTGGCAGGTCTGGTTATCGGCCAGTCTCCCTGTGTTAAAGAGATGGCATTCGATGCATTCCCTGAGGAGAAACATTCAGAAAAGATACAAGACTGACAAGGGTGAATCTAAACAAGAGTCGTTGACAAAGGAAAGCTCAGTCAGCACTGCAGAGTCTAATGAAGACCATATGTTGATGTGTATAGTGTAAATAACAGCTTTGCTGACATCATCTTGTGGCATGCTACCTTCTGCCACAGAAATACGTCTCTCAACAACAACAAAAACAAACAGAAAGTCACGGCAGAGGAAGTAACATTAAATGACATCGTCATCAAAGTATAAAAAGAGTGTTCAAACATTTTAAATGTGTTTACTGGTGCAAAGAATTTTATTATTGCTTTCTTAAAGAAGTAACTTATGCACATATTGTATAAAAAAAAATACAATAAAAAGTCTTATTTTGAAATATTGTTACCATTATATTTTGATATATTTTAATATATGTAATTTGTTTCTGTGTTGGCAAGTATTATGTACCACAAAGTTAAAAAAAAGTTATTTTTAGTGGAATTTATTCTAAATTCAAAAGAAATGCCAAAAACTTCTTTAAAACAGAAACTTTACTTTCACTTTCAATCTTTACTTTCAGTTTCAATCATTACAATTTTGCTGAATTAAAGTAATTTCTCAAAAAAACAAGTCAATCAATCTTACTGGCCCCAAACGTTTTAAACGGTAGTGTAAATATTATCAAAGCACTACAGTTCTTCCCTGGAAGGCCAATATAATGGGGCACATTTCATGAAAAGGAAGTGGCAATTTAAACTAAATTATGTTTGAACTGCTGCAAATTGAGTGAAACTATATGTTATGGACAGTAAAATTCCCACGGCCAATAATTTACAACAACATACACACTTTTAAAGATAGACCTCACATTAGAAATCGAGTTAGCTTTGGTTAAGTTAGTTTCATCATCCTCGGTCTCATACCTCTTTGTTCCACAAGCATCTGGACAGGTGGGACATTTTTCGCACGTGTCCCCGAATGCCCCTGGCTCGGTGCACTGGCACCGCCCACACACACAGCTGCCCCGCCCGCTACAGATCTTGCCGTCGTCCGACACACAGGAAGCGGTCTCTGTAGAGCAATTACAGTTGTCTCCAATATAACCAGCGTGGCATTTACACTCACCGCAGTGGCATTCTCCATGGCCTAGACAGAGAGAGGGAAAGATTTGGAATAAACCTTACATAACTTGTAACACTCCAACCTCTTATTTTATGCAAAATGGCTGGTATGTTCAACAATCTTGCACTAACAAATGTGGTTAGCTCACTGGCGTGGACAAGAGGTACGAACACAAAGACCTCTCAGAAAAACCTAATACTGTAATGCACACATTAAGAGTGAGAGCTTGCATATAACCAACATTTACTGTCATGAATGGAAACAAAAGCGTTACACATTTCTCTGTCAGAACACAAAGATGGCCGCTGTCTACTTCTCCCACATTCTCTGAAGTCTCTCTGTCCATGGCTGCGCACATTCCACTGGACTGATTACATGCAGATCTCCTCATTCCAACACCAAGAATTCTTGGCTTGTGCGAGCAGAACTCTTTTTGTGTTTTCAAGCAACTGAGCCAACGTGTTAAAAGTCATTGCATGAATGACCTAAGTGAAAGTTAATATTTTGAGGCAAAAATCTTGAAGCCAAAATGATACACAAAGACATGCTTTCAGGGCAAAAGAGCTGTGAACATATCGAAAGCAGTGGTGAACACTTGGTGTGCCATCAGCTGCTGCTGCTGTAGCCTCACACCAGTGATTGCACAAGAACTAGAAAATGTTGGAAAAGTTGAGCACACATGCTCCAAAGATGCAGTTCAGAGGTCGTATTAGCTTGTAGGAAAAATGAGGAACTCTGCTTTAAATGTGGCTATTTACCCGTTAATCTATCTTTATCTACCCTCATGTCCTTGCACTATCATTTCTTTCTTTATGCAGAAAGTAGAAATTTAAGAAGTTCTTTCTAGAAAGTTGTAGAATTGCAGAAAGTCCTTAATGCTGCTATCGATACATTTTATAGTGACCCGAGAGTCTCAAGCAAACACATAAAAAAAAAGTTGAATTCTACTCACATTATCTTTTCACATTAATTAAAGAAAATGTGTAAGAAAATCTACAAAAATATTCTCAAAAAATAACTGTTTTCAACATTAACAAGAAATAATTATAAAGCAGCAAATCAGCACATTAGAACGTGTTACTTAGCGAAAAATGTCTGCTGAAAATTCAGCATTGCCATTACAGCAATACATTACATTTATAAAATATATTAAAACTGAAAACATTTTACAGTTTTATTCTTTCACTGTATTTTACACACTTACTGACCTTTAACTTCTGAACGGTAGTTAAAATAACCAGAGAAGTTTTGGGAAAAGTATCACTTTAAAAATTTTCCAAGATACTGTGAGAGATGCTGTTTGTAACCTAATCTTGTGAGAAAAGGAAGTTAAATAACTCTCAGGGTCAGGGATGATCAGATTTGACTGTGAGAGAAACACGTTGAGTGAGAGATGACGTGTTTGATGCGGCCGCACACACACTGTGATTTATGGGCGTAATGGATTTTATACTGTACAGACTGTATGTGGTTTTGTCCTACACTGACCCTACCCCTTACAGGGAAAAAGACACCGTTTAGTATGTTTTTTAAACCTTTTGAATTACTCTGAAAATGTCCTCAAACACCTACATATTGTAATAACGGTCACACCCATGTCATTATACATATTTGTGTCCTCATAAAGCCGCGCACACACACACAAACAGTGTACTAAAACGGTCCAATGAGCCCATGCTGGTCAGCTCCCACACAATAAAGTTTAGATTGTGGTACCACAGCAGAACTAATGCAATCCAGGAATGTGTAACCACTGAATTCTTCTCTGACAGACACCAAATTCTCCTAAAAGATATAATGTACCTGGTAAAAGTAAGCGGCTCCCCATTTATAATTAAGAGGAAAAAAACATTCATTAAATTTTTTTCCCCCTAAAAAAAAAAAAGTCTTAAAGTAAGAGCCCAAGTCTGTTAGGGCTATGAGAGGAAAATAAGTCCTCTGAGAGTTACATTTAATGTAGCTCTCCTTAGGGTATATTCTGTCTGAGAATACTGTCACTTCCTTCTCTGAACACCTTTACTGAATGAATGAACCTCTGAACGGATCTGGTACAAACAAGGACACGTTGTGACTTGTTTTCCACACCTGTTTTCTTAATTCCTTTTTAAAGCAGTGAGTATGCGTGATAGTACTGTTACTCTAAAATAACAGCATCCCCCGGCTTCACCTTCAATGTTTTTACCACACACACACACACACTCAAAACTAACAGTCTTTAGATTTAATATGTTAAGGTAAAATATCAAGCCATCATCTGAACGCAAATAAAATTAAAAACGCTAGAGAATCCATGCAGACCTTCTCTCCCAGCATTCCGGAATCCAGTCTTGTATTTAGGTCACTGAGTAAATGTGCTGTTGCCATGCCAGAAAGGCAGATCCATGTTTGAAAGCCTCTGGGAATGAGTCTCAGCCCGTTTCTACCACATCCACAGTCAAACTAGACAAATTCACACATGAGTGAGTCCAAAGCCACGCAAGCACTGAAATATGTCAATTACTGTCGACCTCAAGTATCAGGTTTATTTAAGGGTGCAAAGTTTCACAGTCTACACAGAGTCTGTGCTTGTTAACTGCAGTGTTTGAGCAGCGTAAACCTGAGCTCTAATTGCTGTGAAGTCTTCATAGTCATCTTTATGTGATGAAAGTGTCCTTTTTTCCTGCGTTAACAATATTAAAATGTGACCGCTTGACACATAAAAAAATATATGCATGCTTGTAATCTGTCATAAATTATAATGTCCAAGTCACAAAGTCAGACTGACAGCATGATCATACATCAAACTAAAAGTGGAAGGTACACAAACAGGAGAAAAAAACAACAGCCTTGAGCTTTCCGAAAATGACCAACTGTTCATTCTAGTTTCTTATGGGAACAACAAAATTCCAATGTTGTAATCGTTAACCAAAACTACAGTTAATAATACAATTATTTCTATAAATAAATGTAGGTATTTTCAATAAAGCTCAAATGAAAATAATTTATATTACATGAAATCCTGCTTTGGCAACTAACTAAACTATGTGTTTAATTAGTAAATAAACCAGTATTTATTATAATATTATTGAAAATGTATTTAACAGAATTTTTTTTTTAATACAATTACATGAAATTACTTAAACTACAACCAAAACGACAGCTGAAATTATAAAGCTAATAGAGAAAAACTTACTGTATATAATACTAAAATAATACAGCATAGAAAATATTGAGTGAAATAAAGCAAATCAATGATTCCCCATTTCTGCAAGTACACCAGTTAAAGTTTCAAATGTAAAGACATTTACCATTCATTATTTTTTCTTAAAGTAAGTATGCAATTACATCTCTGATGCAGAACATATATGAGTATTATTTAACAAGCTATACATTCCAGTCCTGCAGAAACCATTGGTTGACTGATATGTTGACCCTGACCTGTCCTTCCTGTTATAAAGACCTTTTTAACTACTGCAGTCCCACAGGAAGTGTAGATGCTGCTGCTGAAGCAACATTCCTCTTTATATTGTAACACTGCAAACACTTTAAAATTAAATGCTTGAGCTATTTTAGTGCATCACCACACTCCCCTCAGCTCACAGTGAAGTGTCAACGAACTTATTGCCGACACCAGAAGGAGATACAAATTACAGTGAGGAGAGACTATGAAAGTTCACGGGGTCAACATAAAGTGGACATCACATTTCTTGTTAAACATAACAGTTTTAGCAGTTCAGAATGGACAGCTATAGAAGGCTCAATTTCCATGTTTTTTAAGACCGATCCAAAATTTGGAATAGGTAAAAGTTTAAAAGCCCAACATTTATTTGATAAAATAAAATAAAAGCTTTTGGAACAACGTAAAAGTCTTAACGGTCACTTTTGATCAATTTAAGGTGTCTTTGAGAATATAGGCATATATTATGCGTGCAGGTAGTTTGCGGAAGGGAACAGACTTGCAGACGTACTTCAGATCAGAGTTATAAAACATGACGTGGTCATGGCTTGCGGTTTCTGTGTCTTTCTTGTGGTGGTAAACTTGAAACAGAACCTCTTTTGGATCTGCAAAACACCCAGAAAGCCCTGTAATCACTAGGGTGCAGCGAGAGCACAAGCTCTGCCACGTTCTAGTTCCACCCAGTGAGGAACCACCAGCACAACACGCTTCTGCTCCAGGGGCATCTCACTTCCTCATTTGGAGCGGCTTTCAGAAATGCTGATCAAACAATAAGCAAGTTACTTGATATCTGAGCAGTCTACATTCACAAAAACATACCACCACAGACTCTGTGGTCATTCGTCCTTCCCTACGAAAGAAGAAACCAACAAAAGGCGGCAGTTTGCATGCACATAATTCAACACAGCGTGTACATTAATGACACTATAAAACTCTTCATTTTTTGAAAGTCATTATTATACTGTGCATTTTTTCTTAGTTTCTCAAGTAAATCGGAACGTAAAAACTTTTGTGGTTCTAAATAGATCAAACTTCACCATCTACAAAATAACAATACAGCAGTCAGTATAATGGTGATATAGTGATTCTAAACTGGTTTCAGTATGAACAAAGCCATCGATCAGGGGTGCCCAACCCTGCTCCGGACGATCGACTGTCCTGCAAAGTTTAGCTCCAACTCTAATCAAACACACATGCCTTTCATTTTTTAAGCGATCCTAATAAACTAATCAAAGCACTTGTAGCAACTAATTACGAGTTGGAGCTAAACTTTGCAGGACGCTCGGCAGGAGCAGGGTTGGGCACCCCTGCCATACTGTAGATTCTTGCTGTGCAGTTAACAGGTCCTTATGGAAGCTGCCAACCAAGCTAACTGCTCCTTGCTCCATCAGGTTTTAAAAATGTCCTCCATTCTGTATTTCCACACTGTGTGCCATTCTTTTTAGTCAATGACACGCAAGAACAATGTGTTGTCTGAATTTACTTTGCAGGAACAATGTGACCTCTGTGTTTAGTTTAAGAAATACAACTCATTTGTCAATAGAGAAACATGTGCAACACAAATATGTAGGCCAGGACACGGCAAGCTGCCTCTTGTAGTTGCGTCTCTCGAGTGGTGATGAAGTCTTGGCAGTAAAAAACAGAAGGTCTATAGATGCTTGACATGTGGTGTATGTTCCATTTACAAGATTCCTTAGCAACCAGGAAACCTCAAAGTATTCCAAAGAGAATAAAATAAGAAGTTAAAAATATTTGCCAAAATGACTCTCACATGTTTCTCCACTAAATGAGGAGCACATCTTAACTCATACAAAGCCTTTTGAGCATCTAAATTATATTTGAGATAATTATTGCAGTCAGAAGTTTTGTCTCATGTGACTGCAGGGCAACTCATCTCATGCTCCGGAGACAATAACAATTACAGAGCAGGAGGTAAAAGATAAATACAGTTTTCTTCTGCTACACAGCCTTCTGACGCCTTTTAAATAAACAGGTAGGTTGAGGACAACAATGCACACAGTGATACAGATTACTTAAAAAAACCCCAAACAAACAAAAAAAAAAACGCACTATAGTTTGGGCCTGTAGTACATCTATTTGGTTTCTGGTTAGAAACAAGCTCATGCATTTTCCTGCTTACTTTACTGCTGGTATGGTATGGTGTAAGGCTTCCACTAATTACCATTTAATGAACTACACACGTTTCTGCTGCTCTACAGCTTATGTGTGGGAAGTGCAAGGGCAAAGAGCCAAAAAACACCATGTGTAGAAGAAGATACATAAACAGTCTTAACTAGAAATGCGTAACAGTTCTGTGACTGACAAATCCTAGTCTACTTTAGAAACTATTTCTCTTTCTTGCTCTTGCCAATGCCAAAATTGGATGCATACGATATCGGTCTAGAAGAATTACATACATTCAAAACAGCTAAACAACTTTGTCTCAACGTCAGAATATCAGTATTCATGTCTCGCTTAAAAAAAAAAATACTAGTCCTTTTCAAAAATGGTCATTTAAAAATTTTGGCATTGAAAAATAGTTATCTTGTTATAACAGCTAGTCCCAAAATTAGAGGGGCGGTAATCTCACTGTAGCAATATGGTCACTTAAAGACAGATTAGAAAAGCAACTAAACAAAACCAAGATAAACAAGTATGTTTGTGTTTTACCAGCCATCGAGGAGACAGCTGAGATTTGTTTTTTAGCACCGACTGATTGTGGAGCGTACAGCGATGAGGCTGCAAGACTGTAATCTGACAGTAAAATAAAATACCACCCAATTTCATAACAGAAGTCTAAATGTCTTTTAAAAGTACTTTATGCAATTAAATCTGGAAAAGTCTGAGAGGTCTATATATATATATATATATATATATATATATCTGCATCTATATTTGTGTTACCCATACAGTGCAAATACCTCAATTATATAAGTACATATAGATACGGCTGTTTCTTTTTTTACACTTATTATCCTCGCTCTTACTTCTGTAACTTCTTCTGTTAGTACTTTTTTTATCTCTTATTTGTATGTTTGCATGTTAGCACAGTTGAGGAGTACTTTTCAGCCAGAAAGAACATTTCACTGTATGTTGTACCAGCTATGGGACAAATAAAGAATCTTGAATCTTAAATATTGATATAAAAAAAAAAAGTTACTATTAACTGGTGGTCTCAGACTTTTGCTCTCCATGCTAAAACGAGCTTTGCAAAGGTCAAAAACACATCCTCAGGGTACATATCAAAATACTTTCCCCAAAAGCATAATTTTAGTGTCACTTAAATATGAACCACTGTGTTAAATCATGCACTGACATGCAGAAATCATCTTCATGAACCCATAAAACCTTCTGTTTAATAGCCATCTCGACCTCTGTTCTGCCCAAAGGGCAATGCTTTTTTTAATCTTTTATTCTAGTTTCTATTAAAATACCTAGCAGCAGAGATTTAGGGAGCGGATGCACATGTAACATCTATTCATACGGCATAACATTTCAGGGTGGATATGAATACCAGCAAACTCTCCCATCATGAGTAGCTTTTGACATTTTATTCTACTGAAAAGTTTAGTGTAAAAAAGGCTTGGCATTTAAAGGCATGACAGAAAAGCCAGTCAGGAGTGAGGTAGGAAACACGGGAGATGCTTTATTTGTTAAGCATGCTGATCCAGGTCCCTGAGGCCCCGAAAGGATCCACTTTCCATCCGGATTTGGTTTGTTCAACTGAGCTTTTCATTTTACTGGTGCATTTAGGGATGGTTTTCAGATAGTAAAAAAGGAAAGGAAAGGACGTGACATGCGGCCAGGTACCCAATCAAATCCAGTGTTTGTTAAAAGATGAAAAGATACTAAAAAAAGATACTAAAGATCCATGAAAAAGTTTATTTGCTGACACGTGGACTCTTAATCGCAAATCAATAGACTAAGCGAGCAATGAATCCTATTACAAAGTCCCATTTTGCTTATGGCTCTTGACAGCTCTATTGTTCAACATGTGATCACACTGCTCTCATACATTGTTCCAACCAGGCACAATGTTATAAGCACACAAACACCACAAACTAAAACAGATTAATATTCATTGGAACTCTGTTACAATGACAATAAAATAAGTCAAGTAAGCATATCAAATCTTCCAAAACAAGCTAGACTTTCATGATTTTTTGATGATGGCAAAGAGGTGAAGGCCTTGTCTGTTTGTTTGCCTCTGAGGTCACTGTGTTGCCAGGTGGTGATGTCATTTAATGTGGTAAACGAGGATGCAGGGGTGTGGAAAAAAATATGTCAATGGTCTGTGTACAGTTAAAGAGATGGGTTGGTGGAATGATCGCCAAACGTTAAATGGAACCACATTGCATCCCAATTACAGCATATGTTTGGTATTCAACACACTACATCTCATCTGATCCATGTGAATAAAGCGAACATCTGAAATCAGAAAAACAGCTCCAAATAAACCAGGTGTCTAACATATTTCTTGGATAGACTGCAAATGTTTTTAAGAAAAAAAAACTACATGTATACCCACAACAACAAACATCACTCCTGATATGTTATGCAAGTTCGAGTCAGTGTCTTATGCTCACAAAAGATGCATTTACTTAATCAAAATTGCAGTCAAGGATTAATATTGTTAAATGTTCTGAAATTTAAAAATGAAAATTTAATGCTGTGAAGGCAAAGCTAAATCTCAAAAGCATTACTCCAGTCATCAAGGTGTAATATTTTCATGGTTCTTAAAAAAAATAAAAAAAATTGGACAAGAAAAGCATTTGAAATTTAATTGTTTTTCTGTGCTGCCACGTCTGACCAATTTAATGCATTGATTATAGTAGTAATATTAACAGTTGGATAATTCATGTGAAATCATGATCCAATTTGGTTGCAAGCTCTATTACCATTACTTGCAATTTTGAGACTGTTCTCCAACAAAAAATGACCCTATAGGTTATTTGTGGAAGCACCCTATTATGACCTATATTTACTATTGAAAGGCAGGCGCCAACACCAACATCAACATGGTTTACACCAACCCTGAGTCATGTGGGAGATAAAGTAGTACAAAACATTAATATGAAAATGGCCAATTGCTGATAGGTGTGCAAGTGTAGTATACGCTCTGATAAGTCGTATTTTGCCACTATGTACAAACCTATACGGGCATATTGGTTGAAGGACATGTTGGCAATTTTCTAGAGCAACAAAGCTTTACAACAAACACAAACATGTTTAATTAACTAGGGGCCTGTACCATGAAGCCAGATAAGCTGGATAGCCAGGTAAGTTTAAGTTTAGTTTTGCACCAATCCTGGGTTTTAGGTACCATGAAATTGGTTTGGCTTTGATGCAATGTCTGCAACTGGCATGTCTGATGCAATAAAGCCACTCCCCCAGCGTCTCTTACTCCAAATTAAAGGACGCTACATAGCAAAACATTGTTTGAAGATAAAATCATCCGATTTTTGTTTTAGATTATTATTTTTAGAATTACTTTATTATTTATATAATTATTATCTCTTTAATCCATTACACAAGCCAGTTTAGTTGAATAGTAATAGGCTTTTTAATTAATATTTATACTGCATATTATCTATGTTTATAAGTAAACATGACTACATATGAGTGTTTCACTTTCATGTGCACATGCTACATTAACTCAGGATTAAGCCTGAATTGACAGAGAAAGTTGATAACTAGCTTCATGGAACCAACAAACCCAGTTTGGAGAGGTTTAGTTTTGTTAACTCAAAACTAATCCTTTTTAGCCTGTCTACACAAACCACAACAACAAGGTTGAAGATTTAAAAAACAAAAGGGAGTACATTTATATGTATGAGGCATTTAGTCACTATTTCTGTCTTTCTCAATTTAAATCAACAGCAGATGCAAAGAACAAGACTACAAAGCAGTACAAAAACAGCTCAATCGCTTTAACATACTGTGACTTCTCACACTTCTGAAGACTCAGATATACTTTAGTGCAGAGATTCAAAACATATGTCCATTAATGAGGTACACCTTTGACTGACATGAGGCGTGTGGACTAAAAGAAAGAAAAACCCATTGTGCAACAACAGTCAAGCTTAATCCTTTCAATCATAAAAGTCCAGCAGATTAAAAATATTTGATTATGATAGCTGAACGCAGACTAACTGCTCAAACACAACACAGGACACCCAGAAGTCTTTTTTTGTACAGTGTGGGCCTTCTGTAGGAGTTCTTCAGACTGCTATCAGCACGACAAGGCCATGCTGATGTCATTCAACCCACAAAATACAAACATTAACATTTTAGTAGAAAGGCACACATTTCTTATGTAAAACTAAAAACTGTTAAAAAATGTCTCATAAAAATTTAATGCACAGCTTTCAGGACAACTTGATTCTGATTGATCGATCACACCGTTCTGCTGTCAAATAATTTAGTATGATGTCTGTGAAACTGTAAAAATGTCCAGAAGAAGCTGTAGTAGGCTGATTGCAGGATCACCAGCTGACTCTGCATTACCCTTTAAATGTCTCTACATACACAGAAAGTTGCAACTGCATTCCAGAAAAGGACTTTGATCCAACGGTCCAGCATGACCTCTGAATCATGTTTTGGTTTTATTTTGCTACTGCTATTGAAAATGCTGTTTCAAGTGACAGAAGGGTGTGGAGTGTGATACAGTACACAAATAAGATTACAGCTGAGAAAACCATGTCAACTGTAATTCAGTTAAAAAGAGAGTTTCAAGAAAAACAAAGCTTTGTTTACTCCAGGTGTATCAACAAAGGACTAAGCTTAAAAGAACAATAATAAAAGAGCTTTTGATTATTTATTAAGTCATGTCTTTAAAAGCCTCTTTAAAGTCAACTTGAAAAATAACCACTATTATACACACACCTATTTATGGCACGTGATTATAAAGAGTTACGCAACACCATCTTCAAACTGCTTATTCTTGTCCAACTGGTACTGAGCAGCCGTCAGACTTTAAGAGTCATGACATGCTCACCGAGCCCAGTGACCCCTGTAATAAAGAGGCAGAGGAGGAAGCTCCGCCCCCATGGGACCATTTAACTTATTCAGCACAGCTTCCTCTTCAACTGGGTCATGTTTACTCACCTTGCTTCATCACAACTATCAACGCTGCAAAGCAAACAAGACTATTCCTCCACAAACAACACTCTAAAGATTAAGATTAAAGTAAATAAAATGCAAGACATGCAGGGGCCTTAATGCTAATTATTCTTCTCGAATATATATATAAAAAAAATTAACTCTTTACATGTTATTTGTAAAAACAACTTACAATGCAAGTTATAATAATAATATATAGTACGAAAAAACAAAAAACAGTCATAGAATGTCCTACGTGACCGAAACATCCGTTGACTGGAAATAAAAATGATGAATTATGAAAATTAACCTTGGTTTCATTACAAAAACACACAAACAAAAAATTTGTTACTAGATAAACCATGGTAACCACAAACTAATCATGGTTTTGCCTGACTAACCACAGTTTAACCACAGAATTTAATAGTAAAACTGGTTATACAAACACTAATCAATAAATCCCAAAAAATAAAATAAAAGTGGCTACTACACTTACTATAATAAAACCTTTTCATAAGCTTTAGTTTTACGTTACGATATATATATATTTATTAGCTTTTCATCAACTCAAACCTCCTACAGTTCCCTCATGAACCCCCTATTTATGAAACCGTGCCTTTGAGTAGGTTCAACTCAACTGGCCTGCCAGTCTGAGCAACCCAAGCGCTCTTCTCAAAAACAGTAGCAATAGCAAACTTCACGAACAGTTCCTTCCTAAACACCTTGCAACTCACTAACTAATAAACAAGCTGCTACCAGAGCATGGCCAAATCAAAATGCCACAAAGCATGTTTATGAGGCATTTAACAAGTGAAAGAAAACTCTCATTAACATTGGCCTTTTCCCACAGCCATTATTAGCGAGTTTACAAGAATTGTCCAAGTTAATTCACCATGGCAAAGTGGTGCGAAAAAAGCATAATCACCCAGATTCATTAAGGACTCATTACTGCAGACGAGTTTTACACAAGAATCAGTTTCATCAGATTACACAGAAATTTTCCACGGCTGAGATAGCAGGAACAGGACATATTCTCGATTCTACTGATGACATTATTGCTACAAAGGCTCAACAAATGTCCACTGGGCTGACGGTTTCTGCTGACTAAAGAAAAACACTGAGCTTTATTTCTCATAGACCAGCTATTGTGTGCATGGATAAACAAATGCAGCCTTCTACAAAGCTCTCACTGTGGCATGGCAGAGATGCGTCCTGTGGAGAGGAAGAGATGGGGTGCCAGCCAACTGCTCTTTGGCAAGAACTGATCAAATGCATCTGGCACAAACGTAGCATCCTAAAGAGGCCCATGGCAAGCCAAATAAGCCGAATGGTTTGAGACAATGCTGAAAAACTAGGACATAGACCATAAACTTACACATTTTGTTACTGAAAACTGAATTTACTAACGCAAGGTGCATGTACAAATGCATTGTGGAACTGAAATGCAAAGATTTCCTCTTTTGAATGCACATCAATTCTTTCACCTCACCTGAGCACAGTACACCCTTGTGTCGGGCACAGGAGAAGTCATCACACTCGCAGAAGGTGCCGTAGATTTTGCCGAACTCGGATTCATAGCAGAGGCACTGGTTACAGCTGCATTCCCCACGGCCGCTGCACACCTGCTTGCCCTCGGCCTCACGGCAGGCGCTGAGGTAATGGTGGTCGACCTCACCCTCCTCACACTCGCAGCGGGCCCCCAGGTAGCCAGGCTCACAGCGGCACATCCCGCAGCTGTAGGTGCCGGCAGAGTTGCAGCGGCTGCTGTTGGTCTTGGTGTAATATGTGCAGCTGCAATCACAGCGGTAGTCCACAGAGACCTCCAGACGGTCTTTAAAACCAACAGGCCTGATGCTGAAGCTCTTCTTGGTGCCTTTCTGAGGACATCCTCGAGCTTCTACAGTTATGTTAAAGGAGACCTGCAAGAAAAGACATGGCACTTACTTTCTTGTATTTAAGACTAAAAACACAAATCAAAGGCTGCATTCCAAAGCCAAATGCATCACAGCGGCTCTTACAAGGCTGTCCCATTTCAAAGGATCCTTTAAACATGGCCTTAAAGTATATGCTTTGTTTCCTAGAATATAAGGAACAAAACAAAAAAACACTCACTCACTGACTAAAGTTGACCAATATATTAAGTTGCATATTTATCAATCTTCAGCTTGTGTTAACCACAAAACTTTTAACCAAAATATTATTTTGGCACAACTAACCCAAAGGTTCAACAATGCAAACTTCACAAACTGATGTAGATCATACTTGTCAGGTTAATCATAGACTTTCAGACTGGAGGAAAGACAGATTCCACCCAGAGGAAGGAAGTCTATCAGAGGCTTCATCTGGGCCTTTCTAGCCTAGACTTGATCAACATCAATCAATTTAAAAGTAAGACGTAGAGATAAAATTTGAAACTCATCTCTCAGATTTAGTATTTCACTTGAGATGTGGCTTAAGTTTCTTACAACTGGACTGGATTTTATGCAACATGCAGTACAGAGTCTTTATCACTCCATCAATTCTTTTCCCAGAAGTGAGCAAATTTGATGTGCGGATCCTCAGGGGCAGAAAACCCGACACTTTCTAAAACATGTAGCCTGGCTGGCCTTTGATTCAGAACCGCCCAGGGGAGCAGACAAGCCCAACATGCTGTGTCTGAACACTTTGAAGTACTCTTTCACATCAGTGAGCCCTCCAGACCCGAGAGTCTAAAGCTCAGAGCCAAACACTGGGCCACAGAGGGTCACACTGGTGGAGGTAGACTAGAGGGTCACATGTCCTCTTAATCACAATGAAAGGCTATGGCTGTCACAGATGCTATCTGAATGGAAAAGGGGTTGCTGTTACTTTGACAACACTGGTCTCTCTACAGCGAAGTAACAGCCTAAACACATTCAGAGTAAAAATAGAAATGATGGAGACTTGACACAAAAGTGAGGCAAGTCATATATTGTATAATTCTGTACAAGTGTACTTTTTTTCTATTCATGTGGAAAAGGTTCTTGTACTGGCATCCCATGAAATCATGAATAACTGTAACAATATGGGTCTGTCCAACAATCTCAATTCACTTATGAATAGAGTTTCATTTGTTGGTTTCTAGTATGCTTGTTTATTCTAACTTGCCAATATTATGCTCAAGAAACATCTCTCATTACTATCGATGTTGAAAACAGTTGTTGCTAAAAATAAAATAAATGGCTTCTGCAAAGAATATCAAATGTGTATAAATAACATGTTGAAAGCAGTATTGTAAAATGATATTAACATGCTATATCTTAAAGATCATACTGAAAAATAACACAAAAAAGTTGGAAAAGTGAGGGGTCACAGACAGACAAAAACACAGCAATAAGTATTTCCTCAGCGAGGCAATGAGCTGCAGAATTGGATTAAGGAGACATGCGAGTCACGAGTACATGGCAGAAAGCATTAGAAAACTCCATGAAGTCTGTGTGGTTGGGCAGAGGAAGAGGTGGAGTGAATATTATATAAAGATGAGCCATCACTGGCCAAAAATGGCATTTGAATTAAACCCAACCAGATGAAGAGTTGGGAAAACATTGCTAATGTTTTAGTTCGATCTATGCCTTTGCAGAATTTGTTTATAAGAGGCCTAAGTCCTTCAGTGGAGCGGCAAACTAAAGCATTAATCAGAATGGAAAGAGCTTGTTTTAATTTTCTGTAAGCACAAAATAACGTAGACAGGCTGCCAGTAGAAAAAAAAAAAAAAAAAAAAGTAAAATATTCATAAAACTGGAATAGCAATAGCAGCTGAGATGAATTGAAATAAATATTAGGTGAACAACTGTTGCATAACAGAATTACAACAGTTAAAATAAAAAACAGACAAAAGTTAATTACAAAAACAGCCAATGACAAAAACGTAAGCTAAAATAACACATGAATAATAAAGAAATAACACATTGGCATCCTAAACACACTGTTGGGGTTTATTTTTGTGATATCTGGTTGGATGGTAATACTAATTCTATTTTTCTTTAAACACTCTATATAGTAATTGGTCAGAATAAGTACTATTTGAACCCTTATTGCTGTATCTAAAATATATTGCTATACGAGGACATTTTTTTTTTCGTTCTCCTGTACGCCTCCATATTGCATAGTGTTCTCGCATTTGCACAACAGTGAGCAGAGCTTTATAAATCCATGGCAAACAAAGTCTATCCAAAAGTAAACTGATGTTTCCTGGGACACCAGCCAGCTTAATATAGGATTAGATGAATGTGTTATGCATGGGACATTTTAGTAGTCTCTAGGGGCTTGAATCTACTTCTGTGAAAGGAATCCAAGCTTAACTTTAGAATCTGGGCTACCGCCTCTGTATCTAAGGCCTGTGTTTTTCACCCAGAAAGAGCCCTGCACCATTGTGCGAGCCCATTGAAATGCAGCAACAGACCCCTCAGAGGGTTCGGCGGAGGACCGTAAGTGACACATGGGATTCTGTTTGGGCTGTGCTCCCCTTTCTAAAGTCGTGATTGACACTTGGGCACGGTGTGACAAATTTCCCTCGTGGATGAGACAAAAAGGCCCTGGGTCTATTGGAGCGGCCAGAGAAAATTGGGTTGCTCCATTCAGAGAGGGTATTCAGCTCTACCCCTCCACTTTCCCTCTCGATCGTTCTCTACATTCAATTAGGCAGAATGGGAATGGTACAGGCAAGAGCCCTGAATTCAAGGGTCAGATCACTGCATGGTGACATGTACCAAGTAGTGCTATAGAAGATTTATAATGTGCATCTAATTGAGAATGTATGGGACATCCAACAACTACAATGTGAACACTTTAAAACGAAAGCATTTCTACAAAGTAGCCATTAATATAAGCACTGTTTGATACAAAATGTGTGCTTGATGCTATAAATCTGTCATCTGTATGTTATGATCTGGTTCCCTGTTCCCTAAATCTTAAAAAGGGCTCTCTTAACTGCTTCACACCAAACTGTGTGTAAGCCTGCAGTGTCTGGTACAGAATAATGATGTGTGAGTGCAGAATACGGCATATTATTGAAACCTTACATGTTATCGCTGAGTAAACAACACTTCGCCTAACACAGGAAAAGCCAGACAATATGCCTTAAACGGTCCAGCAACATTTAAGCCATGTTGCTTGTACCTGCAGAAAACCGCAAGAATTCTTTGTAAATGGCCACAAATCTGAAAGTGAAATCTGTCAGTCACTGCATTTGGTTTTCAAAGCCATTTCTGACTTATGTAATCACCAAAAATGAATTTGAGCTGGAATGAAAAACCAAGTCATGCTCTCTAAATAAACATCTCACATTATTTCTATTAATACTATTTTGCTGCATTTCCCTGTATCCCTCTTTCACTTCCTCAAGGATAGTGAAAGAAAAGCTGTTTTCACATCCAGGAGATTATATGCAGGTCAACACACACACAAAAAAACACTTTGAAAGGCTGTAAGGTCAATAGCTTTTCCACTTTCTCTAGGCTACATCCTCATTAAGACTGTGACAACCAGCAGTCCCCTTCTGGTATGAGGCAACAGGATCCAGCACCCTGTGCTTAATCCGAGAGGTATAAATAAGATCTCAGCTCCTTGCCATGGATTTCACATCAAACACTCAGGTTGCATACAGAAGGACATGATCAGCAGTGATTTGTTTTAATAGTTGGTGTAAAGGCACAGACAATATTTAAAATAGTATAAAGTACTAACAGTGTCACCAATTTTGAGGTCAGCACACTTGCGGAGGCCGGTCAGTGGCTGGCCGTCTTGGCAGGTGGCGGTGAAGGCCAGACCGAGATCATCAGGATGGTCCCATACGCTCAGTTCAACCTTTGACCTTATGTTCTACGTTAAAAGAAAAACAAAATCAAGCACAAAACAAAAGCATCGAACATTCACTAGTAACAATTTCAGTGATGATGGAGAAAATCGCTTTGGCTTCTATAATGCCCTAGCACCAAAAAAAACCACAAAGATATTTTTGGACAGCATACTTACCACTTAAAAAAAAACACCAAAATAGATCATACCCATCACAGTAATCATAGCCTTTGGTATTTTGCTATATTTCTGTATGAAAACGGCAAGTCAAGAGAGATGTGTAACTGGGTCAATAAAAAAAAAAAAACGTGACTTGACATTTGGTCGGTATTTCTGATCAGTCATAAACTGCTTATTGAATTATTGAATTGTAACATCATTAATTTTGTTTCACAGCTGTCTTATGAAGTTGTTTCCCATGATGAGTTTGCAAGACCTAAATGCATATACTGTACAAAAAAGTTTGGAGTCAGTAGGGCTCCCAAAAATTGGTAACATTAAATTTTTTTTGTCATTTTTGATTATGCTATGCGTGTCGTTGTTGAATAAAAGTATTACATTTTAAATGTAAGTTTATATAAAATAAATGTCCAAAAGTGTCCTCCAAAAACGAAAAAAAGATATCCACAACATCTTGACAACATTGTTTAGGTCCATTTCCTAAAATTCCTTCTCTTTCAATACAGCAAAAAACATAGAATATCAGATCTTCATTAGACGAAAATACCAGACTACAAAGATTACTGTGTGAACCAAGGCAAACACATCAAATATTACTCACTAACAAAAACAGGAAATTCCTTATCTTATGTCATCATGTGATCACGCAGTGAAGACACAGCGAAAGAACAAAGCTTTCCTAAAAATCACACTCCAAAACATCATCTGTTTCTTATTCAATTCCTAACCATTTATTAGCAGAAAATAATCAGAGTAATCTGTTTGGTTGCCAATTAAACTGGAGTCAATTTGCACACTTAGATAGTACTGTGCTGTTAGTTTCCTGACCCTCAAGTGTGTTTACCACATTCCACAAAAATGAACTGTGCGTTCAAAATGGGCTGTCACTATAGATCACAGCTTCAACCTTGAACCGTAAGATACACATTCTGCACACTTTACAAGGAACAAAAGCATGAAGGGATCAGCCCTGGGTTCAACAAGAGTCCATTTTCTTTAATATGCGCTGTAAAAATCCTCCCACAGTACAAGATGGTAATAAGAACAACTTACATTGTATGCATTCACAATTAGCTGAATTATGTTTTTGGAGTCTTGGTCCAAAATTTCCACTGTAGTCCCAGGGATCAATGCTGTGAGATTCTACGGGTAGAAAGACATTGAGAAGACATTAAATCCCCCAAAAATCTCAACATCGATCAAAACAGCTTATGCTGAATGTAAGATACCTTGTAAAGAACATAGTGTCTTTTGGTCACAGCAAAGATGAGGAATATATTGTTTTCAGCCAGTTTCTCTCCAAGTAGAGCAAGTGAAGGGTAGTCCTGTGGAGATATATACATATATTAGTAAGATGCATTTATTCAATCCCTCACTCCCTGTAGAACTCTTTCTGTTGGGAAGATTTCAAAAGTCATTGCTCTTCTGATTCCCTTCCATGTTTTCCGTTATCCTTCCCACCCATTTCCTCTCTACTTAGCTACAGGCATCCTCTGTTACTGACCTGCCTGTGAATCCAGGGATTTTGTGCTCAGTCTCTTTAATGAATGATCAGTGATGTGTTAAGCACATTTGAGTAATGTTTTCTACGGAACAAGATGGATGCAGAATTATTAAATCCTAGTTTGCAGAAGGAAGCACACACTGTTTTTGTTTGTTTTCCTTCTGGTTGAACGATCCCTCTCTCTCAGAACACTCAGCTGCTTTGGATGAAACCCAAACTGCACATAGACCAGCCCCGCATCTGTTCATGCACTTTGACATATGTCAGAGAGAAAAAAAGGCATTTTTACCAGTTCAAAGCAAAAAAAAAAAAAAAAAAAAAAAAGCAAAAAAAAAAAGGAAACAAGTGCACAAATCCATTAAAACTTCTTTTGAAGGTTTCTTAATACTGTACAGAAAAAGAGGGTTTTAGCTTTTTAGACAATCGTTATATGTTAATCATGTTAAGCATTTCTAGCTGATAGCTGTTGAAGATAAGCAAGTAAGGATTATGTGCGTTTACAATAAAACAATCCAATCTCATTCATTACCCAAATGTGTCTCCAAATGAACTGGATGAATTTTTGTTTGGTTCAAACAATGCTATAAAAACAGCATAAAAGCTTTACCATCTGGTTTGCAGCACTATACTCGTTCTTGTCGTTCAGGTGACACTGTCCATCATGAGGATGCACTAGTCCACCGAGCTTGCCATCCAAAGCCAAGTGAGGGACGTCATCGGTGGCAAATACCAAGAGATGATAGGCCTCCTTCCTCCAGCCAATTTTCTCCTGCCACAGCGAGATAAAATTCTTATTTAAGCCAGCCTATATCTTTGGTTACATTTCATTTTAAAGGTCTAATTTGTGCCAATAACAACTAAATAACTAATTTACCTCAATAACCTTTTTCTGCTTATTAATAGTAAGGTGGTTTTAGTTTAGGTCTTGGTCAGGATTAGGAATGTTAGACATGGTTATGCAGAATATGCACTTTATAAGCTATAACAAAGCCAATATTTTAAATCATAGATATGGTAATAATCAACTAGTTAATAGTGAGAATATAATAGCGAGAACCGTATCTTTAAAACATGTTCATGTTGCTTATTTGAGTTTTTCACAATAAAACAAATTTATGAATGAAACATGTTTGTCCATTTTTAACCAGTACGGTTTCGCTCATAGATGCATACATTTTTCACCCGAACATCTAGATTTAAAAAAAGTGCATCTCAAACATCAGACATTATGCAGATTAAAATTTTAGATGGCTGAATATTTAAAAACAGAATGATCCTTCAAGTTTTCAAGACTCAACAAGTTGACTAGTCTCTTGACTAGTGAATAAATGGGCAAGGCTCTCCTCTCTCATTCAGTGTAATCCACACAGTCTTTCTAATGCTGTGATTGTGCCTTTCATGCTAAAGCAAATATTTTTACAGTCTATGATGTCATGTAATATTAGGGCGTCTCTTTTAGAACTCAGACACCTGTATCTGTTCTGATGATGCTTAGATAGCGCAGCACAAAAATAAGACTTTCTCTCTCTTATCATTAAAGCTTGATGGACAGGATTTCTGTCTATAGGGAGTCAAAGAAGCTTAGTGATAAATCAGCAAATGACCTGTCTTTACTGACTGCTTACCTTGCAAACTGCTGCCTGCAGAATGGCATCAAACCCCCCCTCCGGCGCGTCCCTGTTCCTTGAAACCAGCTGCTTCTGCACTTCTTCATTGAACCGGTCAACCTTGTCCGTAAGAGATAAGAGGTGACGAAAGCCAAACGTAGGCACACAGTTTGGGAACAACTTATATCTATAACAAAAGAAAAGTGAGAGAAATCAGAAGATTAAACATAAACGCTTAAATCACACACTAATTAATGACAAATGTCTTTTTGATATTATATAATTATACACTTTATTTGTACATTTAAATTTACTTGATATTATGCTTTTAAAACCAAGCAAATATTTAGTTTTATACTTTTAAAAAAATTTAAACTAACACTGGCACCAAAAAAGTTTTTTCTTTTTCTTAAAAAAAAACCAAACAAAAAAACACCACTTTAATTTAATTTATTTAAATATGCATGTGCAAAAAGTTTTTATAGGAAATGGTATACCATGTTATGCAGAAAATATGTTTTTAATTAGTTTAATTACTTCATGAAATATAGTCAAATAATATTAAACAATTAATAACCAAAATAATATTTTTACTTGTAAAATATAGTATATTTTGTCATGTATGCATGATATCTGTTATGGGACCGTGAGCATTCAAGAGGACTAAAAGCATAACCTACATGGTCACTGATGCATAATGGGATGTGGTCTGCTTCTCTAGGCCATGTGCTGCACTGGCTTTGCAACATCAATCTGCTCTGTCACACTTTCCAATAAGTCGACCACTGATTTGCATTTGACCAGAGCGATAACCAACAGTGAAAGCAGGGCAAAATACCTTAAATGTTTCTCTTAACTAAATTAAGTGTTTACTTTGAAGTGTGACATAAGACTGTGGTTAACAAGTCCAGAACTGTGGCATGCTGAGGGCTTCTTGAATTTTCAATGATGCACTTTTTTCTCCATAAGACAAGTCAACGTCAAAGCAGGACTATTTTTAGTATCACAAGGGAAAGAAATCAAGACATTACACACTTCCCCAGATCAGAAAGTACTGTGTCCAAACTGTTCTCACTAACAAGTACCTGTTCTCACCACTGCATAACAAAGGGCATTAAAGGGTAAAAGGGCCAGGAACTTTTGCATTTGAATTTAGGCATAAGCAAAGCCAATCCCAAAACTGTTTAATTCTCTTCACACATTTGTGAGAATGTCTTTCTTACCCATTGCATGGATTGTCCTGGTACTTGGGGGCTGTGTAGGAGAAGGGTGAGATATTCTTATCCACAAAAGAGCCAAAGCCAAGGCGGAAGTTACTTGTAAGCTTCCTCATTTCCTCAGCCAGTTTGGTGCCTAGGTTGCGGATTGTATCCAGATCATCCTTCATGGAAAGTGAGAGGTCCATCAGGTAGTATAAATCTACAGGGTAGTCTTCCACAGGACGCACTTGTACTTCAAATGAGGTTCGGTCACCTGAAGGATATAGGACCGATTACACCGACATGCTATTTCAAGAGATCTACAAATGTTTTTTCCCCGAAATCAATCAGAAGATGCATACCAGGCCTTAAGCTGAGAGAGATCTTCTGTGGGTATATCTGGATGACATCATACTGGGTCACCCCAGAACCTTTGGAGCTCAGAGGCTTGCTCTGCAACAGAGAGATGCCACTCCTGGGGTTTTCTATGAAAGGGGTATCACATCCTCTTTTCTCTAAGTTCTGGCTAAAGTCACATCGTGAGTTGAGAGTTCTAGCTTGTCCAAAGTCCTAAATCAGGAAAAAGGATTGCTGTGGTAAGTCATGTCATGAAACCATTAAATAAATGAGCAAACTACAACAGTAATGCTCTTAGCAACCTGCAAAGTCAGAAGCTATGTATTATTAAAGTATATTAAAATTTATAAATAAATCAGTGGACTGTCTGCCTAACTAGACAATATATGACTAGTTTATGATGGCTAAGAGTACTGTGTGTGTAAGCAGCTCAGTAGGTTGATTTCTGGCAATCAGTGTCTCGCAGTACCTCTTGCGCGCACCAGGCGCAGCTTGGGTGAATGAGGAGACATTCTTCACAAGATGTGGCGCTGCCGCTCATGCAAACATTAAAACCTAAAAATACATAATTGAAAGTCAAATAGAAATTATGATATATATTATAATATTTAAGCAAATGGGGCAAACGGATCATAGTGATTAAATAAATACATAAATTAAACACTAAGTAAATGTGAGTAATTGAAAAAAGAATAATGGAAAAGTAAATTAATGTTTAAACTTGCAAATCATTAAATGTACATATTTTGGCAAAATTCATAACATTTCACGTATTGGCATTTATAAATGTATTAAACCTATTTGCGTTGTTACTTATGCAAACGAAATCAGATATAGCGTTTTGATGACAGGTGTGATTTCACTAAACACTGCACTTATGCTTACCTTTGACGCCGTGAATAAATATTTCCAAGACTATGTAAACTAGTGGAGCCGGGTGACGTGTAAATGGCAAGTGTTTCCACATTATTCCTTACAAAAGCAAAAAGCCCGTTCAATAGTCCTTTACTAACCAACTATACAGTTTCTAAAAGAGTTTCTATTATGAACGTCCGTTTTTTATACAGTGAGTAGCTGAGATCTTCTCTGTGTCCATCCTCTCCACATCACATCGGCACACACATGACTGAAGTTAGTGTCCAGCAGAAGACTGCATTGGTAAACACGAGTGAAATCCGAGGCGACGCCGCAACTCTGAACAATAATCCACATTCGAAGTTATTGTCGCACTCTGTCTGAAGTCCACTGCAATAATTCACCAGTCACTGTATCCATACTGAGTTTCAAATTTTAATTCGCAAACACATTTTACACTTTGTAAACAGACATGTTTTACTCATCACCCGGTTGTTTTCAGCGTGGAAGTTCAATAGTTGAGTTCCTACCGCGTCCCTCACATTACTCTAGACCTATGGGAGGAGAGACAGGACGTTTTTTCCCCAATCAGTTTGGCCAACAAATCCCGCCCCTGCGCTGTGATTGGCTGGTAGTGTGACTTGCACAATGCACTGATTGGACAGGAAACAAGTCATTCAAATATCCTTGTCTATAAAAGAAAACCGCAGTCAGGCGACGGGCGGGGCTAGGCAGAAAATGAGAGGAAAAAGCAACGCCGACTAGGAGACGAAGCAGTTTAAAAGGACGTTTAACCCTTTAATTAATTGAACTTAGTAACCAATAAAGGTGTTCTATGGATGCACAATCATATTTTGCTCTAAAATATAAGCCAGTCTCTTACAGACAACTGCCAAATTAGTTTCTTAATATAGATTTATAATGTTTTGTAAACGTTTTTCCATGTCAGTAAAGTAGTAAGTCTAAGTCTTTTAAGATCGGGCTTGGAAATTTCATCCAGCGCAGTCATGTGACCATCACTAATTACATCCCCACCTGTTCCACAGAAAGAACTGTGGAGTACCTATTAGGTACCTCCAAGAATAGAAAGTTTACCCGAGTTGACAAGATAAAAAAAAAGTGTACCTCCACCACTGACCATTTTTACAATAACAAAAGAGACTTTTGAAATGTGCACCTCAACACTGTGCCTAGGCTTGCACTCATCAAATCATAAAAAACGCGGGAAACAGTTTTATTCAGAAAACACAAGGAAACTTCTATATGCACTTAGTATAACTGACAACAGCAGAGATGAAAACCTGAAATGAATTCAAAATAACATCATTTCCAGGAGAAAGAAGTGCTCAGACTAATTAATTAAAACGAAACTACTGTAGATAACATTGGTTAGTTGAAAAAAAACTGATCTGACAACTGAAATCCAGTCATACTGGTCAGGGAACTATTTACAAGGCCTTTAACTTTCTTAATTCAGTACTAAATCAAATATATGTCGAAGTAGAGGCCTGTGTTAGAAGCTCAGAAGTCATTTCCACTATAGATCTCAAAGGAAGCCCACTGAGGAAGCCCTGATGCTTGGCCCGCAGTTCCAGGAGGGCATCGACGATCCTCTGGCGGCCTACATTTGGGTGGCGCTCTGACAGTCGGGCCATGATTGTGTCAAAGCTTCCCATGGTGGCGTAGTGCTTTGGCACACAGGTGCCAGAGGCTGTGGGTGAGTCGCAGACATTGGTTAACCTGTCCACACTACAGCGTGGCCCCTGAGTCAAAAACATAATATCTTAAGGCTTTGGAACTGAAAAACAAAATTTTATAAATACATATATAAAACAAATGTATTTATCTTTAGACGTGATGTAATGACCAGTTGTGTAGTCTTCGTGATACACAGGTATATGCCGTCCAATGCACTGCAGAGTTTGGATCTAACCCTAATCAAACTCACCTGAGCATGTTAATCAGTGTATAAGGATCATTAGAAACTCACAGGTAGGTGAGTTTTTATCATGGTTGGAGTTAAACTCTGCAGTGCATTGGACCTCCAGGGTAAGATTTGATGAAGCCTGCCGTATACCCTCTAGGAAAGAAGATTTGCGTATACCCACTTAAAACAAAAAATCTTGTCTGTGCAAGCTTGAAATTAACTAATGTGAATCACTAAAGGATGAACTACACCCTTTCAGTGTTTTAGTAAGCCTGCCCCTGAAGCTGCTGCTGCTTCCGTTGTTGACAGGAATGTTAACATTGTAGAAACTGCAAGGAGCTAGAGTATCCTGATACTATCATACATGGTACAGAAAAACAGCAGGGTTTTTTTGGCTTGTAAGACACAACAGTAAGTGATTTTTATAAATAAAAAGTTAATACTGTGTGTATATTAGCCTATTTCCACTTCTCAATGTGCATATTATCCATCCAAGATTTTATGTGACATTAGTAATTTTCAGAATTATTTAGGGTTAGAACGGGTGGGTAGTAGCACACTGGGATGCATTGACTTGCTTTGTTCCCGAATGAATCAGCCGTTCGAATGAATCAACTGAATGATTCAGTAATAAAATCAGTAATTTTACTGCCACCTAAAATTTAAATTTTCAAAGTATAATTTCAGTTATTTACAGTGGGGCAAAAGAGTATTTAGTCAGCAACTAATGGGCCTTTTTCACGCTCTGTGTTCGAAAACCGGAAGCTTTGTGTAGTTGTGTCAAATAACTTCTGCTGTAGCCTGTTTGAATGCCTGTAGCGCGGGGTTGTTGTGATTTATAAATAAACAATTCATCATAGATGTTTTTTCAAAATATATGTTAACCACAATTTTCTATAATTAATAGTCTGATGAAATGAGGACAAATGTTGACATGATATTAATGGGACCACTAGGTGCATTTACAATGCTTCAGAGACAGACCATCCTTTTAATTAAAAAAAAAAAAAAAAAAAAAGCAAGAATACCATACAAGCACATTATAGAGCAATAAAATCTTATTAACATAAATTAACAACAACAAAAGACTTTACTTTCCATTAGGCTACAATCATCGCGTATAAGATCAAACTGGAGTTGTTTAAATATAGTCATTTTTAATCACAGAGCCATTAAAAATAACTGGTTTTACCATCTCAAACGTGACATATTACACAAACGTTCGGGTATCCTCTAAGGTTAAATAAAGTATTTTAACTGAGAATCTGCCCAAGGCTGCTTATGTTGAATGAGTGTTATTTTTCATAGTGCCATTTTTTGTTGTTTAATTTATTGCCCAATGTACTGTTATCATAAACACCTTCTGAACAGATTTTATTGCTCTTTAATGCAGTTTTTTTTTTAATGTCATTCTTAAATTTTTTTTTAAGAATTTTCTTTTCATCTGTCTCTGAATGTGGATAGCATAGAAACATATGCATCAGAATATCATGACAACATTTTTTCGCATTTCATCATATCTGATTAATGATGGAAAATGATGGTTAACGTGTTTTGATGAAGCATCTATGATGAATTGTTAATTAATCGCAATAAATAAACCCGTGCTACAGATAATGCCAGTCAAGTCAAGCTTTATTGTGATGTGCATATATATATATATATATATATATTACACACACACACACATACAATTTTGAATTTGATATAAAAGATAACATGCCTGAAATAAATTTTAATGGTAAGGATAATTTTTGTTATTACAGTATACTCACTACAAAAATCTAGACTACACCACTGGAAATGACGCAGTGCCATGCCGTGAAAACCTACCCATATTACTCAAATTAGAATACATTATTAGAAGATAACTGTAGTGAATCTGGCTACAGTAAAGTGATGTGATGAAGGTAATGTAACATTGATTTTGGATCATTTTTTAAGTTATGGACTGCAGCTTTAACTAGTTTTGGAGATAGCAAGTTTTCAAAAAAGCTTCATACTTACTCCAGGAGAAGAACTGTAGGTTACACTCTTCTTTCTCAGTCCGCCTCCAGCGGCTTCTTCATGGCTTTTTGAGGTGCTATGGGGCTGATCACTGATCAATTTAGGATTGGCTAATGCAGGCCCACAAAGTTGCACCACTTGCACAGTGTGGCCTTGGAGAGAGCACCCGTTCAGGTCTTGGACTGCTGCCTTGGCATCGCTGGGGCTCATGAGATAAACGATAGCTGCCCTAAGTAAGCAGAGACAAATTGCAATTCATTAATGATAATCTCTAATAATGTTTTAATGCCCAGAACTACTGCATTCAACTATACTAGTCAAGTCAAGTCACTTTTATTTATATAGCGCTTTTAACAATACAGATTGTAAATTACTAAATAAATTACTTTAATTGAACCACTGGAACTCAGCGTCTGGGCATACGCAGAAAATGCTTACCTCATATTATTGCTGAAAGTGGAGATGATGACATTGGTGGCATTGTACTTCTTAAACCAAAGCAGAACTTCATGCTACAGAAAATAGAACATTTAGTTGTGTCTTCTGCCTCCTAGAGGCCATAAGTAACTTTATATTTGCACACGTTCTACCTCAGTGATACTGCCAGGCAAGCTTGTAATGCACAAGAGGGAACTACTTGATTCATCTTCACCACTCCCTGTGAAAGAGCAGTAAGCATGAGATATATAAATTAAAAAGCCAACATGAAAAAAGTTCTTAAAGAACAGTATTTCAGCTTTGCAACCATAATGCTTATATAATAGCAATTATACATTTTGTAGCCCATACTTTCTTTCTTTTTAATCAGTTTCTCCATTTTTCCATCCTGATTTGGAGACCCAAGTTCCTCTTCGGCATCAAACCAAGCCTCGCTGCTATTCGGATCCTTGATGTCACCTACCATAGCATGCATATAAAGTACTGCAGAAAAATGATTCTATTTTTTCAATTTGAGATTCATACCAGGATTCTTCTCTGCAGAAGCTTCTGGAGGCTTGGGTAAAAAGGCCAGAGCTTTATTTTGCTTGTTGCTGTCATCTTGTGTGTCATCCTATTCAGAAAGGACAAATACTGGTCATTCTAAATATACCAGACTCATATTTTAGGTACAATGATTGATTTATCACAATTTAAATCAAATAAATAACAGTATGTGAATAAATTACCATAGCAGCTTCAGTGCTCAGTACTCTCATCTCTTCCTTTTCTTCATTCACTCTGTGGCCACTTGCAATGGTACTATACATAACAATATAATACTCTGAATTTGCAAAAATTCTGTATATAGTATAACAAAACAGGGCTCTGGACAAACCGGTTTTCATATTTATACAACTGTACAAAAATTTGGGGTTGGGAAAAAAGTTGTTGGTGTTTTTCAAAGTTCTTATTCTAGCTCTTACAAATATTTCCAGGTTTTGATTTGAATGCGACACCATCACTGTCTACACTGTCACCCTCTAGCGTCCTGGCTGTGAATTGCAGTGTGGCAGCACAATATGCATGCTTTTCAATTATGCTTTATTTGACAGTACAGTGGTTGCCAATATATTAGAACACTAGTATTTTCTATAGTATATTTTTAAGTCAGGTATTTCTATCTTTTGCTGTAGTGTGTTAGTAGAAAATATCAAACATTTAAGGAGTCTGAAAACAGCCAGTACTTAAAGGATTACTCTACTTTTTTTGGAAATAGGCTCATTCTCCAATTCCCCCAGAGTTAATAAGTTTTACTGTTTTGGTATCTATTCAGCTGATCTCCGAGTCTGGCGATAGCACTTTTAGCATAGCTTAGCATAAATCATTGAATCCAATTAGACCAGTAGCATCACGTTAAAAAATGACCAAAGAGTTTCAATATTTATCTTTTTTAACACTTGACTCTTCTGTAGTTATATCATGTGCCAAGATCAGAAAAATGAAAAGTTTTAGGCCGATATGATGAGGAACTATACTCCCATTCCAAGTTTTCTGGCGAGTGTTATATGATATATTTACCAAGCGATCTTGGCTGTTTCTCCGAGAGGTTTTCTTATTGAGGAAAGGATGGACGGAGGCCTTGTGAGGCATAGTTAGTCAAACTATGTTTCACAAGCACTCATTTACCTCGTTAATTTATTCTTCTGTATTTATAGTGTTTGAATCCGGGAATGTTTTGGCTGTAAGGCTATAAAACATGCAAATGAAGTGTTTTGTATTTCTCCTTTCAGACGCAGAGGGCAGCTGCTTCAAGCAGTCTAAAAAACAGCTCACATGCAGTCAGTTTATGATTGAAATATGTCTATATAGTGGCCAGGCACTGGTGTTTTCACAAAGGCTTTGAAACATGAAATAAAGAAGTTTAACGAGGACGCGATTTCTGGCGTGATACGAAGCATCAGTGAAACAAAGATGTACTTTATGTACTTCCTGTAAATTTGCTGAACAGTTTTTATTCATGAGGCTGAAAGACGTGTCGTGTAAGACGCTGCAATCCACGATCTCTGGCGGACTGCGAAGAAGATGTCAGTAAAATATAAATAAAGCTCACATGCACTCAACTTAATATGATATTATAAATTACATTCTTTAAATTCGCGGTTCAGTGAGCTTGCCCTATCCACTCTGGAAAGTAGTCCCCAACTTACAAGACACGCTCCCTGTGCAAGTAAGAGGATCTGGCCATTTTCAGGCACTGCGTGATATCACTACCATGTTACGGGAACAAACTCGATTGATTATCATTAAGCCAAAGTGGGAGTAGTTCCTAATTGCCCTAGAAAATTAGAAAACTTAAATAAAAACTTTTTATTTTCCGCCGGTCTTAGCACACTATATAACTATAGAGTAGTCAAGTTTTAAATAGGACAAATATCGAAAACTCTTTGGTCAATTTTTTACATTTTTAAAGATGCTACTGGTCTGATTTAAGCTATGCTAAAAGTGCTATCGCCAGACCCGGAGAATTGAATAGATTCCAAAATGCTAAAACTCAACTTATTTACTCTGGGGGAGTTGGAGAATGAGCCTATTTCCAAAAAATGCTAATTGCTTGTTTAACAGAGATCTGATGTCTTCATGAAGGAACAGAAAAAAATGAGTCTAAATCCAGAAGAACTGTGCTAGATGCTTTAAGAAACCTACTTGCAAAGCTCCCTGTAAAACTATGTGCACCTAGGGTAAAAGCTGCTTTAAACGCAAAGTATAGTCACACCAAATGTTACCTTAATTTAGTGAACAAAAGTAAAATGATATGGAAAATCTATTTATGACATTAGTTTTGACAGCATCCTTGTTTTACAGTATTTTTTCCGTAAGTGCCTTAAACTTTTAGTGCTGTAGCTTTGCATGTAGGTTTCTTGAAACACTACTTGGAGACACTACCACAGTTTTAGTCTGTATCCAGTCTGTCTGAATTTGTTCTGTTTCTGGAGCATTACAATTAATGTCAAAATTAATGTTGGTAAATGTAAACTGATAGTTTCTACCGACACACTACAGCCAAAGACAGAAATAACTTAAAAGCATTTTTAGCTTTTGTGAAAAGGTTACTCTCATGGGTATTTATTTGAAATACCATGACCACCTACCTTCCTGGACAGTCAAATGAGTTTAAATGGGCCTCAAGCACCTGAAATGAATATGATATACTTATGGATGATACTTGGTTATGATTTATTTCCAAATGTTTAACAATTTCAGATTTTGTCATACCGATCCTGGGCTGTAGTTTGCACTTGTAGTTATCTTGTCAGAGTCTACTGACAGGGGCTTAAGGTTATCCAGAGGAGTGCCTGCTAGAATCTGTTTCCTCATCTCATGGTAATCTTTCTGTAGTGTATTAAGTGTTTCTGTTATGGCGTCTGGCAGGCCCTCAGTCCTAAGGAACATACAAAAACAGCTGACTTCAGAGAGAATACCTTAAGAGGAAATTAATACATTTTCATAATACAAATCCTTCTGGGAGCCAGCTCTTACCCCCAAAGAGCACTTTCACCCAACGGGGAGGTGAAGTAGCGTCTCCAGCAATGCTGCTGACACATGACAAACTGAAGAGTGAGAAGACGCAGTTCTGCTTTTCTCACTCGCTGGGTACAGTCACATCCAACTCCACTGCAGTGTTCACCACCAGGACTAGAGTGGAGAAGAAAATAACATGATCCTTCTACACATTTTAAAATACATCGCCTCAGTGAAATCACACCAAATGATTTAAAGCAGAACAGTGATGAAGACTGAAGCACTGTTTAATAGAGATAATAACTGTAATAAAAAGCTGTTTTTCCTCAAGGGGGCGCTTGATTTCTCAAAAAGCTAAATCTTACTGAAGACAGTTTACACATTTAAAATGATAATCTTCCTAATTTATTCATTTCAAGGACGTGTACCTTCTGTACAAATGAAACTCCTATACAGCAATTTTACACTTGAAAAATGACACTAAAAACTAATTACTGAATGAATAAAATCACAATTATTATATAAACACACAGAAAAGAACATTAAAATGGTAAATGAAATCATGTGTGTTTGTGGGCACGATTAGGTTTGCTTTTAGTGGCAAGGATGAAATGGAAACTCAGCTTTTATGATATTCAATGAGCTTCATGAACAGTATGTGCACTGATCAAAGGCCCTTTTTACATCTGGTATTAACATGCGTTTTTTCGATTCACTGATCGAAATAACTAAAAAGCCCTTACATAAACATGCACAGCACACTGTGGAGCATTTTCGTTTCACAATACAAGCAGCTGACATATATTCAAAGACCCAGAGGGCAAAACATACATAGAACTGCAGCACAAAGCTTGTCAATTTCCCATCTGTTTCACAGCCAAAATATTTAGATCACTTATCAAAAAACCAAAACAAAGGTATATGGACAAAATTTCATTATTTGCAATCCATAGGAAGCACCTGTGGCAATATTTCCACCATTAAACCACAACAAAATATTGTAAAAACACTTAAAAGTGCCTTAATATATTTAAAACAAAAATATTAAAATACTGAATTCAGTAATTTCTATATTAATGATCGTGTCGTTTACAAAGAAAAGCAGATGATGCCAGAATATGAATGCAGTTGGCTTAATGTTTTTTTTCCCCCGTATAACAGTTTTCTATGGGAACAACTATGCAACTTTATTTGCTGCATTTATATTTTAGTCATCTGCTTGCCTGTTTAAAATATACATCATCAATAAGGCGTTTTAATATTGGTGTTTTACTACATTACTACTTAATGTAAACTGCATGAATATAACTGGTGATCAGTGGAGCTAACTCAGCAAATCTTCATTTTACCCGCTGAGGGCGGGTCCTATAAGAGTGGGATATCACGTGAAAACTACCAATACCAGGTATAAACGGGGCCAAAGTGAATAATCAAAGCATTGGTCTCAAACTCTGTTCCCACAGGGCCACAGCTCTGCAGTTTTTCTCCAACCAGTTCCAAATCACACCTGCCTGGAGGTTTCTAGTGATCCTAAAGATCTTGACTAGCTGGATCAGGTGTGTTTGGAATTGAGTTTGAAACCAATGCATCAAAGTGTTTAAAATATAAACCAGGTGTCATCAAACTTGATCCTGGAGGGCCTGTGTTCTGCAGAGTTTAGATCCAACTTGCCTCAACACACCTGCCTGGAAGTCTCAAGTATACCTAGTAAGACTTTAATTAGGGTGTGTCAGATTAGGGTTGGAGCTAAACTCTGCAGGGACACCTGGCAATTTTCATTTTTTGGTAAACTAACATTATGAGCAAATTACCTTGCCTTTCTGCTCATCTGTTTTTTCAATTGACTCGTTGTCTCCTTTAGCTTTATGAATTCCTAGGAGTGAATGAAGAGCATGTTATACACAGCTCATTTGAAAAGAAGAAATTACATCTTCAACCATACCATTTAGAAAACGTAATACCTCTGTGAGAACATCTAAATCAGACACGCAGACCTCAGTAATGGTGTTCTTTTCAAAAGTGGCCATTTGCACAGTCTGTGTATCCTTCTCATGGCTGACAGCTAGCAAGTCTGTTTGAATGGCAACATTTTTCATTTGGACGATCTGAACAACCTCAGTTGCACATGTAGATGTTCTGAAATCTACACAGGCATCTATTATCTGGTCCACAGAAACTGAATCGCCACATTTGGATTTCAGTGAAGGTCCCACATTGATCTCTTCAATCTGTTGCTCATATACGGAGTCATGCTTCTTTCTCATGTCTTCTTGATGGTCTCCTGACTCATTGTTGAAAGAAAGCTCGAAAGAATTGCCAAGGCAAGAGAAACAATCAGTAGAGTTTGCAGCAGTGGCCATGGTGGCTGCCTCTGTACTCCGAGTGTCATCGCTCCATTTGGTATGGTCTAAACTGGTGTCACTGAAACTGTAATATACTGGCTTCGATTCCTGATCCAGACTGTGGTAATCTGCTTCTTTCACTTGTAAATAAGACTGGCCTTGGTAATTTTGGGTACAGTAATTCCTCTGATCCTGACTCTGCAAATCCAGCTCCATATCAAGGGAGAAATTTGCCTGGGTTGTCGTGTCCTTGAAGTATTTGGTGTCCTTCCTCTTCTCTACTTTCTCCCACAACTCAGACAGGCCCTGGGCATGGGGACACATTCCTTTATTGTATGAAGAAGAATGTGCAGCAGGGCCTCCATAATCATAGCTCTTCATGCAGCTTGCTTTCTTAGTATTAAGGGTGCTTTGTGTGATGTTCAGCTCTTCTTTCACAGTGCTTGGTAGCAGGTCAAGTTGTTCATCCTCTGAACAAGAAAGCAATAATTAGTATTCTAGCTCCTAGTGAGGTCTAAAAAGTCTATGGCAGGTCAATAACATCTCACCCGACAAACAAACTTTTCCTTCTGAAATCTCAATGTGAAAGCCACAACATCTGCACTTCTTGGAACCAAATAGACAACTCGTTCCACAATTGTGACACTGGGACCTTGACACACACATGCATACATGGGTGACATTTGACTCTTGAGTCAGGAGGGCAAGAAAAAAAAAAGAAAAACCCAAAAGAACTTTTTCCTTCCTTTTAGTTATGACAGTTATTTCATTTTTAACTAGAAACGTGCATGCTTTTGATTTAAGTTAACATCTCTCTTTCTCATGTAACCTGAAATGTGTTTTGAGCAAAAGGCAAGGAACATGAGAGAAAAAAAACAAAAAACTACTGTAGCCTAATAGACTGTATTCTATCATAAATCACATTAATTCCCAAACTTTCAACTGTCCATTGCTGGAAATTAAATTACTATGTCCTGAACTCAGTAAAGTTTACGCTCGCTTATTAAATCACTGAGAGTGCTCTGGCATTTATTTACCATCCCGTCTTTGGTTATTGCTCTGTCAACAACTGCTATTTGGAATAAATATTCCCCAAAATTTGCAGTGTTCATGTGTCAGAAAAATTAAAGCGTCATGTAAATTCTGAGAGGATTACAGCATAGAAACGCCTGCTCCTTTTATTATCAGTGAACTATCATCTGTGAACACTCGGTCAAGCCATCCACTGCCTGGATTTGAATGCTTCTCTATTTTTGTAAGTACGCTATGAACGCGTGGTGTGTCCAACAATATGAGACTGTGGTCTAAGTGTCATTCATCTTTATTTGCAATCAGTGAATCTCTTATTTAAATCACGTCTGCACTTAGTCATGAAATCATTAACAAGCGTGTAAATCTGCACTTTAAACTCC
>JAUYWG010000042.1:11603440-11624981 GCA_034779775.1 Enteromius afrohamiltoni
TATATATATACACACACACACACTTACTTATTTGATGACATATCTGTTACAGGGGGACTGCTGTTTCCTCTGGTTTTTGCTAAATTATAGAAGGTACAGTTTACACAGTATACAGCATGCTTGCTGAAAAAACTAAATATCCAGGCTTAATGTTTTTACCAACTGAACTTACGTTTCACATAAACATACTGTCCGTCTACTTTAAGTAAGTGATGGTTCTGTAAAAATGGCAGAAGCCCTCCTTCTTCTGTGGATGAGAAGCAGTTTCCCTCAAGACCTGCATTTTGCTTTCTGCTCATATGTTTTCAATAATTAAAGATCATTCTATAATATGTCCTTACTTCCAATTAAGGTTTTGTCATCCGCTGTTAAAGACAGGAACCATCTAAGCAACTTTGGATCTGTGAGCTCCAGGTATTCATTGGCCACAACAAGATCGTACAGTGACCTACAACATAAGATGCACAGTTGTCTCCCACAAAGTAACAAAGCACAGTGGTAGCCTACTTCAGATTTGATTGATTCAGTGCTTAAAATGTTTATTTAATGCAAGCACACTGCTTTGTATGAGTTAAATATTGTTTGTAAAAATGTATTACTGAAGGTGTAAAGCAAATGAGTGTTGTTAAAAACAACCGCTTACCTCATCAACAAAAACCTCCTTTCTCCATTGGTGTACAGTGGATCATTGTAAAAGCCTTCAGAGACGTACAAGAACTTCAGCAACACTGAGTAAAAAAGATACATGATATATATCTGATTACACAAATTATCTGATATTCTTTTTTTTTTGTTCTACTAGCTTACATTTATGACATATCTATTTATATGCTTGCCAAGTCTAATTTTTAACATAGCTCGAGTTATTTTTGACCGTTGATCATACAACCTTAACGCCCAGAATACGCGCGCGCTTAATAAACGAGCGATGGAGATAACTTACATAACCTTACCTGTATCTCATAACTAACGTTATCTATAATACTCTCGATATCGATACTCGGTATATCCACATATATATCTAATATTGTAGCAAATACTAGTTTGCACTATCAAAGGCTGTTTTTTGTAACGTTAACTTACCGCTTAAATAACTCAAGCGGTTGACACCGGAAGAACTGCACATTCAAATTAAAATGGCCGCGCAAGGACCAAAGGTGTCGCTCATATCTGAAGCGCTACGGTTTTTATGGTTTTTGAGTTTATTTCATTTATTTATTTATTTTTTACGAAAAATCCATGCACTTAGAACAAAAATATGCCAGTTTCAAAGCTTCGTTCAGAAATGACCAACCCCATGTGCTCAATATAACTTACCATTAATCTCGTTTACTGCATTATACGCACGTTGGTTAAATGATATGACGGGCCACATGGCTCTGTCAGAAAGATCCTCATATGTTATTGAATGTGGCTCGAAGACGATCGGCACCGGTACGACAGGTTGAGGGTACCACATGTTCTGAAACTATTCGACCAAATACCAGAAAAGGGCCGTTAAAATATGTTTGCACACGTTATTAACGTTATCGAGGACAATCTACGATAGAGCTTGTGCGCCTCGGGTTGCGCCCCGTTGTTAATGATTAAGCGCTGCAGCTGCGCGATTTAAACTGGCGCCAGCTCCGCGTCCATTACTTACATGAATATTTCGCATTATAGAAGAGTTAAAAAAATACTGTCACTTGTGTTATTTTTAATCTGGGTTAACCATGATTTTAACCATCTTATTTTACGCTAACAGAAAATCAACGATTCATTACTTTACGTCATGACGTCTAGTCATAGCAATACAGACATATGCAGGGCCGGATTGGCCATCTGGCAATTCTGGCGAATGTGGGCCAGTCAGTTGTTGTTGTTGTTTTTTTTATATGTATTGTTTTTACATGCAGGCAGCTTTTATCTTTTGCAAGATGTGAATATTATGATGATGATAATAGTTATTAATAATTCTAATAATAAATGTGGCCCATTTCGGCGACAACCGGCTAGTTTCGAGATGGGCCGACCCAATCCCGAGGGTATCACTACACTAGCCTGCCACCGGCTGGCGAGAACGGCCTCTAGCTCGGGGGGGGGGGGAGTAAACAGACGGCCGTCAGGTCGGACGCTTACAGGTTTCCGTAGTGCCTTTTATGTAATGCAATATGACTTTGTTATTTGTATCTTTGTTTTGTAATTAGCTATAGAACATTTTTTTAAATATAAGCAGCTTATACAGTGTAGTGAAGCCTCTCACAACATCCATTAAAAAACGGCCTCTGGTTGAACAGTTTTTCACACTTAACGTTACACAATACGAATATATATCTACCATATTGCATAATCTTCATTCTCATCATTAATGTTTTATGATTAACAATAAATTAACCCTTATGATAGGAGTAACCTGTGAATGTGTATCACACACACACACACACGTTGGTTTTTGTGATTTTTGGGGACTCTCTTTGGTAATGGTTTTTATACTGTACAGACTGTGGTATGTGGTATTGCCACACACTGACCCTACACCTAAACCTACCCCTTACAGGAAACTGTGCAGTTTTAGATTTTCCAAAAAAAAGCGCTTTGAATTACGGGGACACTGAAAATGTCCTCATAAAACACTACATATTGTAATACCCATGTCATTATACAAATTTGTGTCCTCATAAACCACATAAACCCGCACACACATACACACCTTTACACACAAAAAGAGATGCAGCACTAGCAACACTTTAATTCACAAAGTATTAAATATTGCTGCTTTTTTTGCTATATATTCTATTCCTTTTTCTTCTACTGTTATTACTTATAACTGTATTAATGTGTATTCCAGTGTTGAGAGCAGTCAGTTAGAAAACATTTTGCTGCAATCTTTACATCCTACACTCTGTTTATTAACAAGGATGTTGCTGGAATCAGTGCAGCCAGAGACTGCTCTGCCAATACCAGTGCTGTGAAAAAGGATGCTACGGTAGGCCTAGCAGAGACAGGGAGGAGTGTGGTAGAGGTAGGAAAAACAAAACAGTTACACACTGCACTTTGGCACATGACAATAATTGTAATTATGTCTACATGGTTACATTTGAACTTAACTGTACATTAGGTCAAAACCATTAATATTTATTTATTAAAACGCCTATAATTGTTTCATAAGCACGTATTTATTTAAAACAAGAATGAGGCAAAGCCTAGCATAAGCAGTGATCCAAATAAGGATGACACTCATCATGAAGATAAGGAAAAAGAGCTTGCAGGAGAGGCAGAGCACACAGGAGAAGATGTAGAATCAGACAGACCATGTGTATAATGTCAACATAAAAACAAGGTGAAGCCAAACAGTGGCAATAAAAAACAACACTGCAGAGAATGACATATATAATTAATTGTGAATAAAAGTATGCTGAAGTGTTGCTAGTGCTGCATGTCCATTTGTGTGTGTGTGTGATACACATTCACAGGTTACTCCTATCATAAGTAATAGCAGACAAATGGCATAAACAGACAGCACACAGACTCTACAAGATTCCCTGATTATTTTTAATTTAGTTTTTACTGTATGTATAAATTTGCTCCAGTCACATACATTAAATGTTTAAATATCTATTACATATGGTACTGCTTATATTATTTCACCAATATTCTGTACACCAATATAAAATTCAAATTTCAAATTCAAATTTTATTTGTCACATTCACATACATACACAGTACGACATGAAGTGAAATGTATTGCACGACTGCTCAACAAATTGACACAATAAGAAAGAAAACACCATAAGAAACCACTATATAAAGAAATACAGGAACAAATATAAATATTCTATAAAGAAAAAATAAAAATAAACTAGCAATAAGATAAAAATAGAATAAAAAGGAAGTAGCAATAGAATAAAATAGTTGAATTTGAATAAAAAAATTGAATTAAAATTATTTGAATTTAAATAAAAGAAAATATAAATAGAATATGAATACGGCAATTTAACTATATGAATTATATATACATACAATACAACTGTACGTCAGTGTAAAGTGTCCGTGTGCTGTGCAGTGTAATAAAATAAGTGAGTACAGAGGCACACTGAAGGTAAATGGTATGTAAATTCCACTCGTTTAGCTCCACGTAGCATTGTTATGTTTTTTAAATATTCATGGTTTGTCCCTAGCGTTTGTGAAAAAGTAGGTAGCCTACATACTTTTAATAAAATGTTCAGAAAGCTGTTTATACCAAGTGAAAAACAAAAAAATTATACAATTATTTATGAATTCCTTGCTGGCTCTTTAAAATGAGCATAAAGTGATTCCTAGTGTGCAGATGTAGCGTGTAAATGCAGTTATTAATATGGCCACTAGAGAGAACACAAACCACGATAAATGAATCCGCTTCATGACTTGGATAGAGTTTGTATTAAGCAGGAAAATCTTTCTGTTAACCAGTTATTGAGGGGGAAAACACAACATTTCCCCTGTGTTTTTTTTTTAAATATTACAATTCAAATTCATTTAAAACAATAAGTGCTTACAGTATTATATCAGGTAATTAAACAAATGACTTCAAATAAATGAAAAGATCAATGTCTATATAAAAAAAGCTCAAGCTCTGAGTGTCTGGCAGGAAGTAAAGTTCATTAATTACAGCATGTATAATCACAGTAAATTTAATTTCTGCCTCACCAGGTGGACAGCTGCTTAGATGGCAAAATAAACAGTAGTGAGTTAGATCATGTCACATCTAGCTCTGTCTTGCTCCATTGTACTAAAAGACTTACCCTAAGCAAATGCTATACATTAGCTGTTGGTCTGCTAAGTGAAATCAATACTTCACTAAAACAGTCATTAGCAGACCACAGTGCAAAATTAATGGAACTAGCCATTAACTTCTTTGCATGAACGTATAAATTGCTTATAGTGTTCTTCTCTATTGCATTAGTCAGTTATAGACTGCAGCATGAAGTTGCCTAGAAATAAAATGGTTGTGTTGACTGCAGGGTTATTTACAGGGAAGTTGGTAGGTTCAAAGGTTAAGTGCCTTTCTAGAGCAGAGGGGGGTGAGGAATGTTTCCACGGCGATCTAACATCAGCCTCAAGCTGGAGCATCTCTGTTTTCAGTTCCTGGATGAAATTCATCAAGACAGAGTGTCATTATGAATTCTGTCTTAGTGCGAGAATGAAAAGATCAGGGAAAATGTTTAAAGTATAAATGCACTGTGTTGTGCAAACAGTATACAGCTCATAAATGGGCTCGGATGAATAATTGAGGCTGTGGATGTTATGACATAAGTGCAAGATATGATAATACACACATGCTGCTCACCCATCCGTAAAAAGTTATTAAATAATCATATATGGGAGGGCTACAGCATGACCATATGAGCAGACACACATTAGCTAACCATTTAAAGCCCTGATGAAAGGGCAGTGCAGCCCCTGGGACAGCAAAAGGCCTTTAACTGAATAAAGGCTGATCGATACAGTATAGTGTTTCAGATTCAGTTCAAGAAAGCAATTGCAAGCCCATTATCTAAAACAGCTCTACAGTTCTCACACGAGCAGAATAATATAATATATATATAAAATGTGCATATAAATTTTGTAACTTACTCAGCAAGGATATACTTGTATATAAAATATAAATATGTATAGACAAATACATATAATATAAAATATACATACAGATAGATATAGACATGTATATAACAAAATATATTTTCAACATCTTAAAAAAAATATTAAAATAGATTAATATATTTTAAAATTGCACTTTAACAGTATTATGGTCAGTCATGGGAAACATAAAAATGAATAAAAAGCTTTTTTACCCACAACCTTTTGACCAGTATTGTATGGACACTTACATATAACACTGCATAAATTAAAAAAATATGTCACTGAAACAGATAGATGTGACAGAAGAAAAAGCAGAACAAGAGAGCAAGTGAAGCAGAATGGACAGTTTATTGTACCCAGTACAGATTATAAACTCAGCAGTGTAAGGTACACATTGTGAGGGGACAAGGTTAAGCCTGTACAAGTGCAGACAACCCTTCTGTGGTGGATATTGAGACAAGCCCCTCATTCCATGAGAAAACGGTTATTTTAGAAGCTGCACCTCTCATTTAAAGGCACTGCTCTCGAACCCACCAGGAAAGGGCGTCTGGTAACCACTGGTGTGCAGTCACTGCAACACAGGGATCCACTTAAACATACACAGAGTATCTGTTACAGGCAGAACTATACCGCTTATAGAATTAAATCAAATAAATGCAGACTTTGCAAAAATATATAAGTTCATCTTTCAAAAAAAAAAAAAAAAAACAGAATACAAATGCAGAGAACTCCACAATTTCTTCTTTGTCCAGCATAAAGCGATATGTTAGTGGACAGCTGATCTTTGAATACGTCATGCAAAAGGAAGCAGTGGTCTTTCAACAACTTGAGATTGGCAATGAGGAGCTGACCAGGAAAATGTATTTTTCATGTACCTTATTGCATGCAAGGCCCTGATACTCCTGCTTTCCTGATGCATTAAAATATAGAATGATGCCAAAAATAATAATAATGTAAGAGACTAAATGTTGTTCGACCTTCACTTACACTAAAGCATGGAGAAAGTCTGACTAGTGCATCCCTTTTGAATGTTGTCAAGTGAGAAAACTCTAATTCATAATTTGGCTTTTTGGGAAGTGAAAACTAAAATTAAATAGCGACAGGCATACAGAAATACATGTAAAATGGGTTAACAGTCCTGTGAAGTTGACTAAATATATCAAGAGTGCCTCTGGTTGAACTTCAAATCAACAACCCCTGGGTTAACCAGCATGAAAACAAAAAGTTAATATAAAACCAACACATGACAAAAGGACAAAACCAAAATAATACAAAAGAACATGTCCTGTATTCCTCAGCATAATTAAAGCTGTCCACATTTAGTTCAACAAAAAGTGTTGTATAAAAGCCAGCTTTCTAAAGAGTCTTAACAAGTCTGAAGAAACAAATGGGTCATTTTTTCCTTGTAAAATAAAGCCCTTTTGACTTCTTGTCTACGTGGTTTGGAGGTAAAACAAAATTAATTCGGACCAAAAAGGCAACTATTAAATGGTGCTGCATTTTTTTTTGTCTGTGAGGATGTCTCTTAATAATTCATTACCAATTTTTCTTTTTAAAAAAAGCAGATTGTCAAAAACAGAATTGCTACAATTCTCGCAGTGAGATCTGTCAGTCTTTCGGCACCGGTCGGCTCCAGCTCAACCTCTTCTTCTCTGTGGCAGTGACCGTTTGCCACGAGGAAGGTTTAAGCATGGTAAGCCAGCTTTCCTGCCTTCCTTGACACCTTTCTCTCGCCTAAGAAGAGGTGGCTCGCAGATTTCTCCTCATTCTTTTTTAATGATTGGGAGGGTTAATCTGGAAGTGGGCAACAGTTCAAAAGGAGTCGAGGCAATAGGGACAGATGTGTTTCAGTCAGATCAGCAGTTCAGGCTCAGTAGACGTAACCGTCAGGGAAAGGCATCCCAGCAACACACTGCTCGCCACCGTCCACCAAGTAAGAAGCCCCCTCGTCATAGTGCGCCAACGGAAGTGTGTCATCGTCCACTACAGGCAGGCCATCAGGATCTGCTTTAAGGTTGGGCCTCTGGTTGTCTGGGAAGGCCATTGAGAAGAGGGCCTCGGGATCACACACAAATTTGTACACGTACCTCTCGCCAGCAACCTGAAAAGAGAAAAGAGGCATTAGATTATACCAAAAAATTCAGAAGTGGATAAACTACAGCAACTGTTGTGATTATGAGCAGAGTATAGAGTAAAAGAAACGTGAACCTGCCTTTACCTTCTGCATGATTCCCTTCTCATAATAGTAGCGCAGTGAGCGACTGAGTTTGTCGTAATTCATGGCTGGTCTGTTCTTCTGGATGCCCCAGCGCCGGGCCACCTGAAACACAGATGAACATTGTCATTTCATTAGCCATTGCAATTTAGTTGGCAATATGAAACTGACAAAAAAAATAAATAAATTAGAACATCGCAAAAACTCTCAAATCTCATGTGCCAAGTACACTGTCACTTTTAGAGAAATTGGTTTTAAGCACCCTGAAATCAACTGTGGTCTTTTAAAAAAAAAAATGTATTGAAGTGCACCTACTATGGATTTTTGAAAATGACCTTACATGCAGTGTGTGACAGCTCTAAGTGAATGAAAACATCCTGCCAAGTTTTAATCTGAAAGTGCACCGTGTATAAAGTCTTTGTCTTTCAAAAGAAAGTCAACTTTAAATCATTGAAACGAGCCGTTTTTAAAACGAATAGTGCCCATACTTGTTGGCCTCTTTTCCTAGGTCTGAATAAAAATGCATATTCATTCTTTGCCACTAGGTGCTGCTTTGGAGTGGTAATTGGAGTGGTTTGGAGCCATTTCCTCTGTAACACTGTACACAAAGCAGCACTTCTCTCAGACCAATCACTAGCACCACGCAAAGGAGAGGTTTAGAAAAAATTAATCGTTAAACTAATTGTTAGAGTCGAAAATACGGTAAAAACAAATGCACATTATAAGACAATGAAAGTGTTTTTTGACCTTTCATGACCTTCGAAAACCAAAATATGAACCTTTCATAAACCATAATAGGGGCCCTTTCAAGTAATGTGGTTACCTTAGCATCTGGGAACTTCTGTAAATTTGTTTTAATTAACAAAATGTGAAAAAACGTATTTTTGGCATTCTAGCCATTTTTTACAGTTACAGGACAGTGTGGACTGAAAGCAAAGTGGCAGAGATGAATGGGAAAGTTCCTCAATCAGTCAAACTTGGGACGTCTATAGCACAAGGCTGTCAGCACCAGCTTAATGTCCGCTTTAGAATTTTTATACACATTTTAATGTATCCATTAGTATTTATTCCAAAATTAACACGAAAATACATAAATAGAAACCGAGCTACAGAAAGCAAGGACATACAGGGTTATGGTGTGTGTGCCTGAAAGAAAGTGAAAAAACTGAAAGTTGGCGCTTACCTCCTCTGGCTCAATAAGTTTGAACTCCATTCCACGTCCTGTCCAGGCAATGAAGTGACCGTTGGCAGGATCATCCAGCAGCGTAACCAGAAACTGCCAAAGCTGGAGGGAGCCGCGGCGTTGGTAAGGTGGGCCGTCCCGATACACAGAGGGCTCTTGCTTTACCTTCCCTGTCAGGAACAAGAATTACACCGATCAGAGTTAGAGCAGTGTGAACAAGCAGGCAGAAAATTCCAACACAAATGTGGCTAATGTGGACACAGTTTTCATTTCGCACCACAGTACTAGCTCTCACTTCAAAGACATGGGTGCGCTGGTAAATCTCTTCAATGCACTTGACAACTACTAAAATGACCATTTGACAATCAACTAGTCTTTGGTTTGAAACTATACATGACTTGTTGTGAAATATTACCTTCAAGTCTCTCGGGAACCACACAGGTGTCGTCGAAATACAACTGCTGATCCCTGTCAAATGAGAAGTCTACAGGCAGAGAGAACAAACAAAGACACTGTTAGATTAAGAAAGGATAAGATCATTTTAACTGGAGCTGCACTCATGTAGTATATGCTTTAACGGTGACGCCACTTACTCTCATGGTTTTGGTAAAAGCTTGCTGCTCTCCCAAATGAAGATTGACACTTAGGCACTTCTGAAAAATAACATACAATGGAATTAATAAAATGAGAAATTCCCAATGATAAATGAGTCAGCAGTTCATTAAAAAACAAGATAATTCAAGATAAAACGAACAACTGTTTGAAACAACATTTAAAAAAAAAAAAAAAAAAAAAACTTAAATGGAAATAAGATGTATAGCTACAAGAAAACCCTCAAACTCCAATTCTATTTCAAATTATAATGAAACATTTTTCATTCAGTTCATGCAACAAAGCTGAAAACGATAGTCATTCTGGCCTATTTGAAACTGATGGAACATCTGGGCCGTGAATGTCCAGCCTCACACATCTGGTATTGCTGGCTAAGCTCATATCAACACACCAAAGAAACATGCGGCATTAGCAGCGAGCACTGAGTCACCAAATAGGATTAGCTGGCATGTCAAGATACTGGACCATGACAATTACGTTTTTTTTTTTTGTCCTTGTGCGTCCTGGAGATTCGGCAGGCCACTCCACCCCTTTCCTGTCTCACTTTAAGTATGCGATTCTCATTGATTGCATCAGATGCATCATCTGTCAGCCACCCCCATACAAATATAATACGTGACATACACATTTATAACAAGGATTATAAGAGGATTTGGAATTACATCACTAACCTGAAAACATAAACCTAGAGGGATAGTATATAACTTGGAAGAGTCCATGAGGCTGAATGCATGGATCAGGAAGCATAGTTACCCTATGCTTATACATGACAAGAGCAAAAAAGCAACTTCCCCCGAAATATGATCTCTTAATGCAATCATTTAAAAACTTCTTTCAGTGTCTAGGACTTGATATTTTAGCATTTTAAATTGACAGCCCTGTTTATTAAGAATGCTGCACTTATGGAATGTCTAGGTTTGAGGAGCGCAGCCTTCTCAGAATGTATTCTCTTTGCACGCAAAGGTTCGAGGTTTGCATGTGTGCATGCTTTTGTTCGTATACACCTCACTAAACAACGCTAAAAGTCACAGGCTCATGTAAGTACACAAAATACATTCCATGCCATCACACAGACAGCTCTCAAAAAGCCCCGGCAGATTGTGAACACATTTCTAAGAAATCCTCACCAGAATCAAAGCAGAAGTCTCGTGGCTCTTGCTTGATGGCCATCGGGTGGAAGGCAGCCTGGGATGGGCCCATGTTGGGAACACCTTGCTCAGCATAGCGGGGGTCTAGGAGCTCCTGTTTGAACCCCTGAGGTGGCACAGGAACAAGGGGCTCAGACATTTGGCGATGGTAAGGTGGCCTTCCATCTCTTGGAGAAGTGCTGGGGACCTGTGGCATGAAGCTGGGCCTTCCTTGGGTGTCAGAAGGTGGGAATGGAAGGCAAGGCTCTGAAAGTTGCCGTTGAAACCTACAATACAATACAATAACAACTTGAGTAAATCACACAGCGCACTTACAGTTAATTCCAAGCAGCTGCTTATGATACAAGGAAGTCATGAACAAACAACATGTTAAAATATAGATGTGGTAGTCATGAGACACAGCATAAATAAAAGCAGCTTAGCACTAGCACTTCAGACTCTTCTGCTAGAGGCTGTAAATGATGTGCCACACATTCTCCAGCAAAGCTCCCAGGAATTCAGCTACAGGTGGCAGGGCAGGATGCCAGCCAATCTATTCCCACGGGGGTCATGTTATTAGAGCCCCCCAACAGTGATATACACCACATTTTTTTGACCAAATAAAAAGAGCATGGCTAAAGGGTAATCTGTCATATAATATATTTTAATATCACTACCAAATGTCAATTATTATTATTACTATTTTTGCCATTCAGAAAGAACGCACCGAATTGTTTAAAAATGACAATTAAGACAGTTTAACATCAACATTTCTGTAAAGTAAGGTTACAGAAGTTTTTCCCATTTAAAAAATGTAATTTTTGTTCTATTTTAAATGATAGAATAAAAAAAAATGCATGATTGTTTCTACAAAACATTAAGAACTAATAATAATAATGAGAAATGTTTCTTGAGCACCAAATCAGCAGGATCATGTGACACTTTAGACTGGACTAATGACTGCTTAAAATTAATCTTTTCTTGTATTTATTTTTAATATAATATTACCGTTTTAATGCATTTCTGATCAGACAAATGCAAACTTGGTGTGCACAAGAGTCTTCTTTCAAACACACACAAAAAATAGCTTTCGAATGCAATGTAACATCTCAAATTTATAAACATATATAGATATGTATTCTTTTTATATTAAACTGTAAGGCAAAAGAATGTGTGTGTGTATATATATATATATGCCACTAATAATGTCCTTATATCATGTAGAGACTCACCTAGGTTCATTACTGAAGTGGGTGTCACGGTTTAGGGGTGGACAGGGAACTGCAAAAGGTGGGCTCTGGCTGTGGTGAGGGAGAGCCTGTTGGCTGGGATTGGTCTTGGTCATTGAAGGCTGCCCATGAAGGAGACGCTGCCCTAATGTTGAGTTTGATATGGGAGGAGGAGTCTGTTCATGCAGGGGACGTGTCCCCAGAGTGTTGGTGGGGACACATGGTGAGACAGGCGTTGAGGGAGGAGTCAATGGCTTGAACCCAGCTGAGGGCTTCCTTTCATAGGCACTGTATTGAAGAAATGGAAGACATGTAGTCATCATGCTGACAGGAAGATATCAATGACATTGAGACGCATATCTAAGAAAGTACCTGTAGCTGTAAAGGCACTTCTCTCCATACGGCATGGGACTTCTATCCTGGCTACAGGGAGACAACTCTTTGGAGGGACTCAGTTCGCGTTTGATCTTCACCGGTGGTGGGCCATGATACATCACTTTGAGAGAAAAAGAGCAGAAGGAGATGTTTCTAATGAAGCATAGCGTCCAATCGAACACATCAACAGAAGTGCAGTGAAATGCCTCAGAAGAAGATTCTTCTCCACCATTAAACTGCCATTTTTCACGGGTAATGACAATCGACTGCGAGGCATAAAAGCTCTTCATTCTGCCCATCAGTATCATGGTGCAGAACAACACATGCAATCAAAGCGCTCCCCTCAGATTTCCATCATAGCCGAGTCAATACTCATGAATCAGTGTGGTCGTAATTCAATGATTGTGAATGATTTTCCTCCTCGCACTGTAACCATTAGCCCCTGGATCTCTGCATCAAGCTCTCATATCCGGCGCCACATAATGGCCAGCGCAACTAGATCCACACAGTCTAGCAATATAAATCACCCAGACTGTATTTAAAAAGACAAAAGGTAGGCATGTGAAAGCTCAAAGCATTTGTTAAAGTGTTAGTTCACCGAAAATGACCACATCTGATGTGCTCAGTGATTATTATGTTTGAACAAAAACCCATTTTTACAAAAAATCTGTTCATCGGAAGACTTGGGTTAACCTAATCTAATCTAATCTATCTAATCTATTTATGTGCATTACATCTCTTAATTAACTTTTTGCTGCAATAAAATGTTTGTGGGGTTAACTTTCAAAAGGACAGAAAGCTCTGAGGTTTCATTCAAAATATGCAATTTGTAAGAAGTGAGAAGATTTGAGGTTACTGCTAAAGAATAGGCCACTGCCCGTTGTTATGCTACTGGGAAAGTGTAGGAGGGCATGGGGTGCCATGTGACATCCAGATGACCCCAGGATACTGAAAAGACTATAAGAAAGGTTTGCATTGGAATGCCATGTGAAGAAACCTATGGCTCACATTCAAAAAGTGACCGATTTTATAAACAGCATGTCAGAAATCTTCCTGCCATTCTTATGCTTTTCAGTAACGCCACACTGACATGTAAAATTGCACCCAAACGCATGCCCTTGTACACACCCTGTCTCCCAGCCTCAACATCAGACGAAAACAAAAACAAACTTCAGAGACCGAACCGGGGGAAAATAAAATAAAATGCTCTGCCGAGCGTTCCTCAAGTATTTGCTTTGGCTTTGAATCCTGTGGCCAGGCTGAGAAATTGGGTGCGTTTGGACTGAGAACCCTCAATGAAAAGATCTTCAGAGGCTGTGGATTTGATGGGTTTAGGTAGGCCGTGAGGGGAAGCCTTTTCCTCTCCCCCTTCCCACTGGAATCCAGGCCATTCCAGAGGCTGAACTGAGTGCATGAAAGTGTGAAATCTGATTATGAGCTTGGATCATGTGATGCTGATACCAATCGGCTGATTTCACTGAAAAAATAGGTAGTTGTGGGGGTTTCTGGCTGAGAGGATTCAAGCAAGAATGAGAAGCGGAAGACCCTTTAAGCCCTTATAAAATCAAAGCACTATTGGATTGAGTGTGTGAGGATGTTATACCGCTGACCAAGTATAAGAGCAAATCAATTACTTTAAAAGTTAATGCATGCTAAAATATCTAATATGAACTATATTAAGAGGAAGTGTAACTGCCGGCATCTTTAACAACTCTAATCAACAAGATTGTCTGCCCACTCTACACCATTCTTAGTCTAAGATCTCCTTTGTTTCTCATGAAACTTTGGCTTTAAATTTGAGCAAGAGATGAATAATAAATAGCTCCAAGAGTTCAGCCTCTGCCGTTTTCCCTAGCCCTCTTGGACTGAATCCAAAGTACACTGCCAAGGAGAATAAATAATACATCTCAAGGTACTCACAGCTCTCCGACTGGAAATCTGGGACAAACTGTTCATCATCGGGCACCTGAGCTGTGGAGAGAGATTGGAGAGCATGAAAGAGTTGCAAACAATGCTCCCTGCTGATAAACTATGCGCAGAGATCAATGTCAATTTGTCAGACAACATTTATTTAGGGATTTTTTTGTTCATCGAAAAATGAACAGCCATCTCAATGCCAACTTTTTAAACACTGCTGCAAAGCTAGTGCAATGGACCAAATTAAATGGCTAGAGCATCATGAAAAATAAACCGCAGCTGGGACAAAGTTTATCACTTAGAAATGATATATTCCACATGCATATAAGAAATATTCATGAGTCTAAAATATGAATGGCAGTCGCATGACAAAGCAAAAATGACATGCATGAAAAAACAAACCTTCTGCGATCCAGATCTCTTGCAGCTGGCTGAGGTCCTGGAAAAGTTCTACAGACGACAGGCGAAGACAAGACAGTCTAAGAGCATGAAAACCCACTATGATCCAAGTATTTGATAAACGAATGGCAGCCTTTAACAATCACAGCATCAGTCAAACTACTGCTCTCTCGCTGTTAATGCATTTCAATAATCAGGTCCATCTGCCAAACATGCATTAGTCATGTTCATTAGGTTGAAATTACCCTCTGTGTCCTGAGCGAGTTCAGTCTCCACTAACTTTCTTTTTCTGTCGTTAACTGCACGGCTGTACGGTTCCTCCACTTGTAAAGACTTTTGCTGTGGAAAAACACTTACGGTCAGTATTGCTTAAATTTATTGCTGAAAAACAAAACACCATTAGCTTTATGCATTCACAGAAAAGCAGAAATTTACTTACATTAGGCGGGACCATAAATGGTACTTGCTGGTCATAAAATCCGTCCATGTCACCTGGGTCTTTAAGAAAGCTCCCAGCAAAGGGTCTTCGCTTAAAAGCGATTTTTATATTGACCTCTCCGGGTCTTCTGTTTTCTCTAATGAAAAATAAATAAATAAACAGATGAATCAATCTACTGGACAGTCAAGTGTCTCCCACATCAAAACACCAAGCCCTGCATACAGGCAGACAAAACACTCAGAACCATCTGATCCTTTGCGTTCATCCTCCCCCTTCTCTCTCTGTTACCCATCACAACATCCCTTCTGACAAAGCGTATGTGTAAAGACAGACAGCAAGAGAGAAAGAGAGAGAGAGAGAGAGAGAGAGAGAGAGAGAGAGAGCGCTGCGTAATGCAATCCACAGTAGAGATGAATGTAAACCTTACATAAGCAAAGCCAACCATCTGTGCTGCTGATTAGACTTTGAAAAGAATCATGAACATATTAAGATAAACTGAGGAAAATGGAAAGCATACATTTCGTGTTACACTACATTGATAATCCACTAGCCCACGAATAAACATTGAAAAAATTAATTGTTGGTCAAGCATCTATTCTGAGGACTGGATGAACTGCACACTTGGATGGAGCGACTGTGCCCTGTGGATGCCAACTTGTGATGTTTATTGAGTAATTGTATATGATTTTATTGTTTAAGGGACTTTTTATGCATTTATGTTATTATGACCTTATGAACTATAATTCCTTAACTGTTAAATGGAATAAAAGTAATAATAAACTATTTATTTATTGTTACTTTTTATTAGATGTTTGTGTGTATATATAAACTTTTTAGAAGGTGTGCGTTTACACACAAACACGCGCAAAACATAAAATGCAACAATATTCTTTTTATTATTTATTTAGAAGACCTTAACACGTACAGTGAAACTACATATTAATAGGTGAAAAACTATTTTAGTCAGACTGATTTAACACAAATTCTAATAAATGTAAAAACACAAAAGCACGAGAGATGGCTGAGGACTAAAGTTGATGAACGAAGGGAAAACTTCCGCGGTGAACGTTAAGCGTTAAAGTAAGTTACAGTTTAACATTACGTTACGCAAAGAGCGAATAAGCTCGCACTTTAAAGCTTACCATATTTAAAACCATAATAATAAGAAAATTAAGTAAGTAGTATTTACTAAAAAAAAACACAAAATAACATCACCAGTACGCAAGACAGCAGCTAACAATTATTTTAAATCTCTAGAATATTTTTCTTCTAGAATATAAAGACTTCGCCAAAAGCATAACGCATTTTGTGTATCATTACGCGTAAATAAAACAAATAAACCTAGTCTTAAATTAAGCGCTTAAAAGTAAATATAAAATTGAGCAGGGTGAGGACCTCCTCCCTCCCCGAGCCCCCTGACTGTCTCTTGTTTTTCTCAATGAAGTGAAACTCGATCCGTGAGGGGGGATAAAGAGAGCCCTCCATTCACAAAACCATACACTGTTTAGGCAGCACCGACCTCACCTATAAATGTCACTAATGCTGAGCGCGCAAGCTTCTGTAAAGACTGCAAGGGCGCAAAATAAGCCAGGAAAAACTTCATGCATTAAAATGGTTGCCAAACAGTATAAGCCCTCTCTTGGAGAAAATGGCGTTCGCTTTCCCCCCAAGGCGAGATAGCTGTATTTGCAGTTGCAAGCCCACGATAAACTTACCCGCTGCGCAAAACAACCGCTTTCAAACCGATATTTTACTGAACGCCGAGTAAATGTTTGAGGAATCATTCTTAAACTCACCCTATAGACGACGCGCCTCTCGTAGTGGACTGAAAAAAATACGTTTCAGATTTTAATCCCAAAAGGATGCAGTGCGCTCGTACTGATCAATAGATGCGCTCTCTCCGACACTCTAAACTTGATTGAGGTTTTGTAAATGGACTGCTCGGTTTTCCCTTGGGCTCGTGTGGCATTTGAATCTGGAAGCCCATTGGGTGCGAGCGCACGTCATTCACATCTCTAAACCAATGATTGGCGAGCATGACTCGGAATATGTATGAAGCGCTCAGCGACCAATCGCAGCCCCGTCTGTCCTATTTTTATGAATGGCTGAGTTTCATTCACTTTCAAGATTTTTCCCCGCACGTTTCCAGAGGATCTTAAAGGGCCAGACAGTTAGAAGTGGACTCGCCAGCAAAACACATCAGAAGTTGTAGGACAGTTCACTAAAACCCAAGCATATATTTAGACTAGACTAAACAAAGTTCTGTTGCGCGCAACGAAATAAGGTAACATAATATACAAATCAATGGTTATTTCATGTCTCAACAAACTTTGCAAACGGCTCATAATGTGAGGATAATAAAACACTGAATATCCAACCAAAAAGGGAGGATTAAAGTAGTTCGCAATGGATTCCCTGTGGAATTCCCAACAGGATTTTAGACGTTACTATGTTTATGAGTAGAAAGAATGTCTGTGGTTAGCATAACTTGAAAAGACTTAACTTTTAGTTCTACAAAATAAACTCTCCGAAAGTTAATCAGCAAAAATAAAAATGAATAAAAATAAGCAACAATAATTTTGTTGATTTTTTCATTATTGTTCCAATTTAAGTTGTTGAATAAAACAAGTAACGTTAAACATGCCCAAACATTAATTTTACTCAAAGTAAAAAGGTATATAATTAATCTAACTATTAATTAATAAAATATTATTATTTTTATCTGCTACACAATTAACTACACAATGTTGCGATGTGCAAGGGATTTACAATGTATTATTGTGGTCAAGGCCAGATGTCCTAGAATCTATATTTAACAAAGCTGTTTCTGTGAAAAAGAGAGGGAGAGAAAAATTCAGCATCAAGTGTGAGGAGGATAATCTTTAAAATCCTTCTGGCTTTCGAGCAGAGCCCACTTTCGCAGGAGCATAATGATAGCATGAACAAGATGTGCAGTATGCTGTTACTGGTGTCATTGTTTCTTCTGCTTGACGCTGCTAAAGCTGGGCTTTTCAGCTCTGCCGAGCTGTCAGTGTCTCCTTTTTATAGCACCTTCCACTAATGTGGTGGGAGGTGGGAAGGGGGTGGCCAAGAGCATATTCTATTTCCATTATTCTGCTTCCTAAATCCAGCGTGGTGTTGACACAGGCATCACCAGCTCCCGATATCTCTTTGATATCTTTCATTTTTTTGGGACAAATATTGAAATGATCTGCTATCACTCACTGATAATGAGAAGGGCTTATTTGTGCCCATGACTGGGTCAGTGTGACAGTTCTGGCAGCTTGCCATTCTCTGGAAATGTGGGCTAATCTGTGGAAGGAGATGTACAATAGAGTTAAATGAAGGGTGGCGGACAGAGCAGCAAATCAGATTGCTACACCGTTATCATATGTAACACAGAAAACTCTTTTAAACCTTGTTATTGCACATAAACTGTGTTATATTACAGAGCACACCCTGAAAACTGTGTAAAATCAGCTTGGTACAGACAGTTAATGAAGTGGAATGAAGGTTAACGCAGCCTCGGGCCACTGGTGCTCTCCCAAAGAGAGACATGATGGGACTTGATGACTATTAATAGTTCATGGAGAGATAATTCCTGCTTCATTATCTCTGCACACCCAAGACGTGTAGGCTTCGCCCCAGCTCACAGCTTCTTGTTGTGTCATCTGCATTTTTCTTCTAACAGGGCTGTATTTACAAGCACAGAGGCCACAGGGCTGCCTGATGAAAACAAACAGTCATGCAGCCTCACATGGCAACCATCTGATACTGTAAATGACACTGCAAGTACAGTGATAGTACCCATGAATCATCATATATTTTCCCATTGATATTGAGTATTGCACTGTGTGATACACTGCTAGTTAAAAGAGTATTTTAAAGGTATATTCTGGGTTCATTAAAAGTTGAGCTCAAATGGCAATGGAAGCAAATTAAGCCATGTTTTTGAAGATTTAAACATGTGAAGTAAATTTTTATAAAAGCACATATTACTTTTTTTGACATTTTATGCATTAAAATCGTGTTAAGTTGCCATGAAACCCCCCCCTTTTGGACTGACGTTGAGCGTATAGTGAACCTGGGTCATTTCTTTAGTTTATGTCATGAAACTGGCATGATTTAATGTTTGGTTACAACACAATGACAGCTTGTCACTGGGCAATACCTTCCAGGTGCACACCTTTGTATATTAAAACCCTTTGAGCATACATCACCAGTTTTACCCCTAAACATACAATTTTCTGAGAGGCCACAAAATCTAGTCAGTAATCATTACAGATTCTCACTTCAAGTACCGTGCTAAAAGCTCACAGTATTTCCCCAGAGCACCTCATATCATTGGCAAAGGAGCACCGAAATCACAATAAGGATTTATTGTGTGAACTGAAATTCAATCACATTAAGTAGAGAATTGTGCCGGGCGCCTTTGCAGGATGTGAGTAAGCATCCCGGCCGAGCCACCCAATGACCCACAACAGACACAAAGCTTCAGTCTCTCCGTTTATTCAATAAAACTCTTTTGTCCATTAACATGGATGCCAACAGCTTACAAGAACTGGAGTAACCAGAGTCTAATTGGGTCTTTCAAGGGCACGATTCACCCTTTAACCCCACCTCAGTCTGCAGGAGTACTCCTGTCCTTGAACCTTGTTGCAAACCACACAGATGGACTGCTACAAACCACACTAACCCTAAGGCAGGAATAAGATGTGAGTTAAGCACACATGTAGAACATCACATTCAGGGTTGATATGGGTTCTACTGCATCAGTGGCACTCAATACCACTCATCTGTCCCAGCTAAGAATAGAACTACACTGAGATAACCCATATTGTCTCTTTATATCGATTTCAGCATATTTAAGTCCAGGATTCTGGTTCACCGTCTTTAAAAATCTTTCCTGGTTTTGTCTCAAGATGCCAGGGTTGGGCAAAATTCAGAACCGTAACAAAACCGTATTCCTTTCCGCTCTTGAGATTTGAATTTGAGAAAACTTTCAAACACCTTAATTATTTTGAAATAGGAATGACAGGAAGAGGAATGTATTGAATTGCAATTTCAACAAATTCAGAGAATGCATCCTGGAGAAAAAAAAAAAAGTTTTTCCATCCATCGTTCTCTATGAGGTCAACAAACTCTCAGTCTTTAAGACTTTTTGGCAAAATTTTGTCAAGCTGTAGTTTTTTTTAGTGACACATGATCGTCTTTGAATTACAATACATTTTTTCAAATTTAGAATTTGAATTAGAATTTAAAATTCAATTCTGAAGAAAGCACAACCCTGCAAGAGGCAGCACGGTTTGACAGATTAATTGTATTGTTAAGAGAAAACAGACAGTGATGGGCAGATTGAGCAATCACAGTTTTAGGACAGCTACAAATAATAGATTAAAGACGTCCAGTCCACAAATGAAGACATATGTGGTGTCAGAGACATCATGGAGCTCATTTATGATGTGCCGGACATCGCTCTTTATCACCACTCTTCTCTGAGAGTGAGCAGGCCAGTGTGATGACACAAACAAAAATGAGTTATTGCAACACGGCAAAACAGATGTTGACCTCTCGTTTTTTCACCCCCTATTTTGTTCCATCGTTAGATTTTTTTTTTCAGTGACTTGTATTGCAAAAGTCTTTGCTCCAGGCAAAATGCATTTTGTATTGGCAAGTTAAGGCTATCAGTTATTCACAGAAATTAAACAGAACATGACATCGTATGATTTAGAAATTACATTTACCAGACATGACATTCCTCAGTCGTCTATCCACTGGCATACATTGGCGCCTCATTTTTCAAAATACAAAACAGAACAAAGAACATCCACAGAGGTACTTGAACAATGAACATGCTACTAACAGATTGAGGAGAAGCACAGAGGGTAGATACAAGGGGCCTGGATAGGGTCCAAAAATATATTCATGTGAAACTAATAAAGTAGCAACAATCAGCGTGGTCTCTCTTAAAGCAGACATCTTTGTCTTCTTTGTTTCAGCAGGCATGCGGTGTTTAAACTTTAGAGAAAATATAAACAATATCTATATATACATGACTGTTTAAAATCATTCTAAACTGTAAAATGAAAAGTAGTTGTAAACATGCACTTGTAACCAAACCGCCATTCTTTAAACGCCAGACTGTCATGCAGGATAAACCATCTGTCCAATGACCACATGAACAATGGGGCTCTTTCAGCCAAATCCACCATTAACTTCTATGATAAACCGACTCGCAGGCTGGAGGTGAGCGTCTGTTCTGTAGTTATATGGAGAGATGAGCATTTTCAGGACACTGGCATAGCATCTGCGGTTCAGTGTTCTTTAAAGGGAACGTTAACCTGCTAACCCTGGTAAGAGCTCAGTTTTCAAAGTCAACACCTGAACTTTAAGTCGATCTGACCCCAGTTTTGTATTGGTGAAATATATATATATATATATATATAT
>JAUYWG010000042.1:11640117-11668482 GCA_034779775.1 Enteromius afrohamiltoni
GCTGCTGTTTTCCCCACATGTAAGTCGCTTTGGATAAAAGCGTCTGCTAAATGAATAAATGTAAATGTAAATGTAAACAGAAATTACATAATGTGAAATTTCAAGTTAAATCCTAAATCCTTTTATCCTTTAGAGATAAATAAATAGTGATGTGTTCAATATTTATTTTACCCGCTGTATATATAAATGTGTGTATATAGTGGAAAGCTATTACGAACTATTAATACTCACCCAAATTTGGGAAATGCTTGTTTATTATGGCCCAAAATAAACCTTTAAAATCTTCTTGACTATCCCGAAAAGATTCTGCACAAGAAGTATAACAACACCCCTACTAATGCAACAGTCACAAGCAGACATCCATAAGGACCTGAGTCATGTGGAAATTGTTGCGTGGAGTGAGTGAGAGGAATTCTCTATTCATATAAACCTCAAAATACACTCCATAGAGAGGTGGAAATGAGGTCATGCTCTTACAGCTGTGAACAGCAAGCCATTTTCACAGAGTGGATGGAAGCTGTGCTATCTAAACACACGACTGGCATCACCAACATCTCTGCTGAGCTTTCAGAAACCCTGGAGCACTCAATCCCTAGGGTCAAAGGGAAAAAGCAACTAACTAACTAGCTAAGTAACAGAGTGATCGCAGTTACTTTAGATAGGATGTGGCTACAGACCTCTACTGTATGCAGTGCTGGTTGAGTATTTGTGCCTGAAGGCCAGTTAAAGATTACTGATATGAGTCACACTGCTCACAGCAGCCCACTCTCTTTCCTCCCTCCCAAACGTTCATTCTCTTTCCATCCCTACGCTGTTCCTCAGTTCAGGAGGGCCTGGGGGTCTCCATGGTAACAGGATTCATGTGAGTTCAGTCAGTGGAGTACAGAAGAGCACAGAGAGAGAGGGACGGGAGAGTTGTAAATGTGAAGAGAACTGAAACGGATCAAAGAGCGATAAACACACAGGTCGTCAAAGAAGACAGAGGTGTGTACATACATCAGAGGGCATTTTAAATTCAAGACACTGCTCTTATAGGTCACAGCTGTCATTTACTGACGTCAGCTAAACAAACAAACAAAAAATCTCAAGGGTCTTGCTGCCCACACAATGCTCATATTGATTTAAAAGAAGAGGCCATTTTTGAAAATATCAGTTTTTCTAAACATTTTGCACACACTCCAGTCCCTCTGAATGATGCTGATCATAGAATGTGTATCATATACTTTATGATGTAGAGAAGAACTACTGCAAATAATGTCAGAAGAACTGTTTCAACCTACATAAGAAGTTTTCTGTCTCATGGTACATGGTACAAATGAAAAGGCTACTTTGAAATGTAAAAAGAGTAAAAAGTAAAGATGTCACTTTGATATTTAAAGTTACAATTGGGTAGGGTGACTATATGTGCCATTTTTCCTGACTAGGATTTCTATATTGCCTAAAACATCTAGGATTTGGCTTTGTTTGCCTGTGCAGACTGGTCGGTATATAACATCAGTTCCTTGTGTTTTAAAGACGTTGAATCAAAGCAATATAAAAATCCAGGCCAGGACACATCCTGGAAAAATGGCACGTATGGTCACCCTACAAATGGGAGATAAGAGTCAAATTTGAACTAAGAGGAATTGTGAGGTTGCAATCATATGGACTTAAGACACATTATATGAAGCATTCACATTATAATAAAAACTAAGATATTCTCATCCTGAAAAATTTGGGGTCTGTAAAATAATATTTTACATTAAACAAAAGAAAAAATATCATATTACAAATGATTTCTATTTAATATAAATACAAACTTTCTGTGCATTAAAATGTCCTAAAAATGTACCCACAAAAATATGTGGCAACACAACTGTTCTCAACATTGATTTCTTGGGCACCAAATCAGCATATCAGCAATTAGAATAATTTCTGAAGGATCATGTGACACTGAAGACAGGCGACACATTTCAAATTACATTTCAATTATAGTAAAAAAAAGTTAAACTATAATAACATTTTACAATATAATTGTTTTTACTTTATGTTTGTTAAAATTAAAAAATCAACATAACATAAAAAAAACAATATTGCAGAACTTCTAAACGGTAGTGCATGTTTTTCTTTTTTTTTTTAATCTTACCACAGCATGACACTGCATTTTAGCAGAGGCTTTTAGTCTTTAAAGAACCAGTGTCCTCAATACAGCTCAATTCAAAGACAATATAGTATATATAAAAGATTTTCTTAGTACCACATTTAAAAAAAAATCTTGTCTGCATGCTAAATAAAAACTGGAGTCATGCAACAAGTCTTGTATAAAACCAATAACCTTCACCTGGGATGTTTAAGAAATATACATGATTATATATTGTGAGGAAAAGATAGAATTTTCCTTTCCTTTGAACAAATACAGGCCTGGAACTGGAAGCTGATTCACTGCTACCTAGAACAGCTGCTGTTGCTCTGACCTTGGGAGGCACAGTCACATCTGAGCTGATGGTAACGCCGGGGCCCCGGAGGCTGGCGTCACAAGGGCGTTTGTGCTGACATACTGTCCCTGAAGGACATTCAGTAGGATGATGACACCAACCTCTAGTGTGGGATCTGGAAAAGCTGGTACTCTACTCTACAGCGAGGCACTGACACAGATAGCGCAATCCCTAAATGATGATTAGCACTGCTAATAGCACTTCACACTCTGGGAAACGAACGCAGGAAGTCCCAAAACACAGTGAGACTGAACATCGGTGTAACGAGCAGCCGGAGAGACTCCTGCTCATTAGCGATGGTTAAAAGCTTTCGGCTCCTCCACAGCAGCTGTGAGTCAGAGCTGCATATGAAACAGCTCCACATGGTGTGCCGATCTACCGAAGATGGCCAGTAATTTGAAATTTATTAGAAGTGGCAGGAAATCAGAGGTTTCAGTCAATTTCGTCATCAGCACTTAAACGTACTACAATGAAACAGCCAGAAGCAACAACTGAATGCAAAAAGCTGCTATTTTTTTTGCAGTTGATATGCATGCTATGGTTTCCTCTCTGCTATATTTAGAAACTTGTAGGTTGTAAGAACATTTCAGGAGCAGCCCAGATCTAATTCAGTCATTTATGTCTTAAAATCTGACTCACCTTGCACACAAAACTTGAGTTCCTTGGCATCGGTGACAGTAGTGCCAGTCATTCTCTCTGGCACTTTCTTACTCATGCGATTGTAATTCCGCCTTTTCTTGGTCTCGCCCCACAGGTTAGAGCCCCCGTGCATGCTGGGAATATTGAGCACAGCAATACCCTCCAGAGACGTGCTGCTGAGATCCAAAATGATGCCATCGCACTGGGACAGACAGAGAAAAACAATCAAATTTGTAACATTATAAACATCTTAGTGGTCACTTTTGATCAATTTAATGAATAAAAATATTAATATCCTTACAAAAAATTTAATTGACCCCAAAATTATGAATGGTAAGGTATACTGTATAAAAAAAAGCACTGCATGCATGTACTTAACTATTAAGAATAGTAATCAATAGCAATAGCAATCGCATTCCATACATGAGAGATGTGAAACTAGTCTAAAAATGCCTGCGGGCGATCCAAAAATAAAAATGCTGTACAGTATTGTGTGATGTCACAGACCACCCTGAATCAAACCAAGGGCGTAAGTACAGTGGAAAAGTACACAAACTTCAAAAGACAAATGCTGACACGTTTATGACATAATGAGACGCCTCGTTCCGTGTGAGATCCCACACAAGAGTGGGAGAAAGAAACTTTCTTTTTCCTAAAGCTAATTTCTCAGCTGCTGATGTTTTCATAGCTCTTCTAATTTCATAACCGTTGTGAAACATAACCCTCTTCGGCCTGGATCAAAGTTGGTTTACGAAGCAGCCATGTTGGTAATTTTTTGTAATTACAGCTTTTATCTACTTGAGTGCAGAAAAACATAACTCATGTTTATGCTTTAAGAATAACTATTAAGTCTACTGATAAAAATAAACAGTCAAACAATTAGGCTCAAATCAAGCTAAAGATTCTTTGAAAAAAACGATTGCTTCTTCGAACTCAAAGGCATTTTACTATTTGAATGAATCATTTTTCACATATGGTTTTTTTTTGCGAACGTATAATGTCAAAATATCAAGCGCTTTAGTATAGAACATAGCAATTAAATACTCTTCATTGTCATTGAGACTCATTGCATTCATTACGTAGGTCAAACCACAGGCACAAACTGGCCAGTGTGAAACTTTGACATGCTGGGAACACTGTCAACAGAGGTCGTCTGCCACTGTTTGCTTTCAGATAGACGTTCTGACACGTTCCCTCAACAATGACTCCGTAAGAGCAGCCTGAGGTTTACTGTAGATACTGTAACCAGCTGCATTAATAAATCACAGTTTGTTGAAGGAAGTATTCAGTGGACACACTGACCATACACACAGTTAAAAGACTGTGAACGTGGCTGTATATAATTACAACATATGCTGTCAAGTAAAACAGGGCACTGTTGAGGATCAATGTCCTGAACTCACCTCCACCTCAATGCATTCGTTCAGCTTTTTACAAGTGGCTGAGATGGTCTCGGTGGTGCCAAATTCAAAGTACCACAACTTGTTCTTCATCCTGAGGAGAGAGGAAAAAAGCATTTGAAGTTAAACTAATACATCTATTTAAAATATAATTTAAACAATACATAAGGTTTTAAAATGAACTCAGAGGAGTACCGGACAAATGAAAATCAAAGTTCAGCAGGATTTAAAATGCAACATCTCAAGCTCAGTCATATTTAGAAAAAAAAAAGATGACTGTGTGCAGCTGCTCTATCATTGGAACAACAAACAAGTTTGCGTTTACACACCGCAATGCTAATGCTGGCGTGAAAATAAATATTATGGGATGAACAGAGCCTTGGGCTGTCAACGGATTAAACAGACAACTGCTCTCGGATCTTCCAAAAGTACCTCATATGCAACAACACATAACATGGATGTACAAAAATTGTGTTTTGGTTTAATTTAGTAACTGAATCATGATTTACGGCATAACATTTACAATTTTATAAGCCAAGGAAAGCATACAGAACTCTATTATGCTACATCTACACTCAGTTTAAGCTATACCACTCAAAAGTTTAGGGTCAGTAAGATTTTTTTTTTCAAAGAAATGAAAGAATTATTCAGTTAGGACATATTGAATTGATCAAAAGTGACATTAAATGTTAACATTTGAATGTTAAAAATTTTTTTTAAAATGTAACAACTATTCATATTTTCTAATATTTTTAATGACTAAATCAGTGTATTAGAATGATTTCTAAAGGATTGTGTGACACTGAAGACTTGAGTAATGGCTGTTAGAAATGCAGATGTGTATCACAGGAATAAATTACATTTTAAAATATATTAAAATAAAAAACAGTGACAATATTGCTATTTTAATTGTATGTTTTTAATCAAATGACTGCAGCATAAAGTACTTTATATTACAAAACTTTTAAACACTCTAGTGCATTTGTTACTTAAACAGGTCTAACTCTGTCACATTATTTTGAATTAAAATAAATCATATGAGGTGTGCTTTAACGTGACTTTTTCCACATTACAATCTTTGCTTATTCTTGAAGACATGGCTGGCTTGGCCAGGAAGACTTTGGGCCAGTTCATTTTGTCACTCTCCACCCTTCCCCTGGCCTTCTGAAATATTGATACGCGACAAGGAAAGCCGAGGCAGACAGGTGTGAGAGGACATGAGTGACAGTGAACTTGGGCTCAGCTTCTACAGAGAAACCAGAGCCACCATCAGCAACCTGAGCACAATCTGACATTAACAATGAGAGGAGCCAGCTGAGGACAACAGACGCTGCCGATATCAAGGGTACGACTTGTCTATAATGAAGACCTTCAGTTTCAGCTCAGTGCATATAAGAGCTGAATAAAAATAAACCAATGACTTTATAACACCAGGACCCTATCAATTCTCTCTCTACTGTAAATGTGTTGCATTTCCACTTTGGTTACGAAACAGGGCAATTTACACTCATCAGACGGTGACAACCATTGACAATGCCCTGCAAAGGGGTGTTCTGCTGATAATGACAACACTATTGTTTGCATAACAGACAAAATGCAATGGGGGTTTCTCCAGGCCCACAAGGGATGGACACAGAGCAAACACTAGTATCAACTATATAAAGCATGTATTCCACTGAGGTACAGGTTACAAGAGCCACAAATGTAAAATAAGGTTGACATCAACTATTAACATGCTTACAGATCTATAAACTTCTAGTTAAAACTCTAAATTCAAGTTAAATAAACTGTAAACAAGATATTTTTTGAGATTCTGGAGTATATTTCACAAACACATTCAGTATTTCTACTTATTTGAAATTTCATGTTTAATTTAATGTGTTACTTGCTTGTTTCTAAAAAGCATGCTATAAATGCATGAATACATAAAAACAGTGTTTGGAAAGCAATGTTGATTTTCCTGTTTTAGTCAACAATTTAAATAAATGAATAAATAATTATTTATAAATAATATATAATACATTTAATATTTAAGCAGTATGTAGGCTCTGTATTAATATTTATTAAACATTTATTACATTTTAATTAATACATATAAATTTTTTATCATATAATCATATAATTATATCATGGGTTGGATGCAAAGAAACTCAAGCATTGCAGAAATGCATACACCATCCCAAATGCATTACTGTAAGTAATATATATTATATATTAATGATATATATTTTAGAAAGATAGGTATTTGAGAGTGGGGTGTTTGACCTTCATTTAACTGAGTTGTAATTAAATGTCATACAATACAATACCATACAATGTGACAAACAATATAGAGTTTTGTTGTGATATGCCACAACTCCGTTTTGAAAACAGATGAACCACTGTCACAAGTCGTTAGCATTGCTACTGTTTCTTTAAAACTTTATTGTGTCGTCCTCTCCCTTAGTTTATACTCCGGCAACTTGCTACCTTCATTCTGTCATATTAAGTGATTATAAGCAGATTTGAGATCACAATTAGACCCACATTGCCATCTCAACAGGGTCAAGCTGCCTAACCTCATTAGCTAACTTCCATCCGAGAAGCCTGTTAAACAAACAATTAGCCACGGGTTTCTCTTTCCATTCCACCCCCAGTTTGATTCGGAGAAAAATAAAGTTCTGCTAGTAGCCTGCTAGAAAGTTGTCTTCAGGGCTTTGGAGGAAGCTGCAAAGATTAAAGCTTGCATCTTTGGCCATGCAGCAAAAGTGAGCAATCAAACTGCATTAAGAAGCCGACTTGATTTAGAATGTTATGCTAATGTTATGTTATGCTGTTATCCTCTCTACTAACTTGTGCATGAAGTCTGGACCCTCACATAAAGATGTAAATGTTAAGGGTCAGTGAACCTTTAAATTCAACCAACACATTCCTCAAACACAAACACACACCCCGCTGGTCATCGGCCCAGATAACCATCTCCCATAATCCCTTCAGAGACTGATGACTTTTTGACCTGCGAGCTCTCTGCCCCTGTATCACTGCACCGATCAGTCACAGCGCAGCTCAGTCCTTATCCTGCTGATCAGGACTCTGACTGACAGCTCAAATGGGAGTGAGTTTAAGTAGAGGGAGGAGGGCATTTGGGGGTTAAAGATAAGATGTGATGAACCTCTTGTGATGGGAACAAGAGAAGAAAGACTTCAGTGTGAATATCCCTACTGTAATCAGACAGATCAATGTGACTCCTCTCCATCAGAACACTCTGAGCTCAGAGCAGACCTTTACAGAAGCGCCTTTTAATCTCTCTTCATTGTTTCTGGAAAGCACTTTGTAAACATTTGCTACAATAATAACAACAAAATTCATATGAATGCTTTGAATCATATTCATACGAATAAATTATATTATAATAATTTAATTCAATATAACAGACTGGCAATAACGATAATAACATTACATTTAAATAATTTAAACATCTTTGTTATATTTCTTAATCTGACTATTCATTTATGAAAAGCACTTTGTAGGTAATGTTCTAAATGTTTTAATAATAATAATAATAATAATAATAATAATAATTCTATTACTATTAACAATACTATTATTATTATTATTACCATCTTGACACCATCCAATAAAGATACATTTATTTCTCTGTTATTTTTGATAACTTCTCATAAAATGGATAATAATTATAATTATGAATAATATGGTTTTTTATTTGACATCATTCAAAAGGAGCACAAAAGATAATAATAACAATGATTTTTGAATAATAGTCTTATTTTTTCTTATTTGTCATTATGTTAATCTGACTAAAAGCAATGTGTGAACAACATTTAAATTAAATAGTATACAATTTAATTAATTAAATATTATTAATCAATATTATAATTATATTAATTTGACAACATGCAAATTATACTGTGGATATACACAATTTATTTTCATTTATACAAACATTGTAAACAAAATTGAAATGCTGTAGCTGTATAAATAAAAAAATGAATTATAATAAAAATTAATAACTTTTTGTTATAATTATTATTATATTAATTTGATAATTAATAATTAGTAATTATAATAATAATAATAATAATAATAATAACAATAATAATAATAATAATAATAATAATAATTAATTTGATCAATATAACATAATAATTTTCAAAATAATAATCTGTTAATCATCAGCTAACAGCTAATATGACTCTGTCTGTCTGTGACCAGCTCCACAGTAATGGTGTGTGTGGGAAGGCGGGTCAGGGCAGGGGGTACGTTCTGTTGGGCTGCTCTATTGGCAGCAGCCAGAAACATTGAGGAAGGGAAGCATATATTTATTCCTTCCCACCATGGGCATGGAGCAGCAGGGAACAACAGGTTCCAGAACACAGCCACGCTGGGTTTCTGCTGAGTCCCGGCACACACACATATGTGCACGCGGAGGGATTTGCGCACACGCACACCCACACACGCATACGGTCCTTGCACAAAAATACACAACGAACCGGCCAACGCACACACACCGAGCACACAAACATCCTTACTCACATAGACATAACCTAGACACCTTCCTAAGGGTTACGAAACACATGCTCAGATGCTGAGCAGACAGACGGCAGCTTGGGTCAGGACCATATTTGGCCTTTTCTGCTGTCGGTCACGTGATCAGAGGAGGTGTCGCAACAGTACAGTCTTATCTCATGACATTTATTACGTTAATCAACTAATTTAACCCGGGGAGAAAAAGTTGATTGGAGGCTGGTGGGGATAAATTCAAGAAACAGGTCTTCTTTCTATTCACTCAAACATATCTCCTTCTCTATTAAGTATAACATAATGCAGGATTTATGTCAAACTTTAAACCAATGACATTAAACGATCAAAATCTATAAAGACCTGACATATTTGAAAACCGACAGAGTAATTCTTAAATAAGTAGTTCACCCAAAAATTAAGATTAATAAATCTTTTACAATATTTGCAAAGAGTCTGCAAAGAATATGAGTGTAAAAGATGATAAAAAGATAAAAAACGTTTTACTGCAGGACAATTGAACAGTCGAAGCAGACAAATGCCTTTTCAGAGCGCAGCCGTTAATGGCATGTTTAATGCCATATTTGATTTTTATGGTGCAAACGACATGCTGCAAAGTAAAAAGGGACGTCTACCTGACCTCAAATAGCCAAGAGTGAAAAGCCCAACGCTTTTTGCGGATCAATATGAAAATACAGTAGTCTTAACTGCATGCTGAGTTACACGCTGCTGATCCATTAATGGCTTTTTGAGGAAGAAATAAATGCATTTTAATGCACCCCCTCCCCTCACTGACTGAAGCATATAAAGCGCTATCATACTGTAATTGTGAAGCATTCGTTCAGTCAAGTTCAATGATGAATAATTCAGCTGAAGTGTTTCACTAAATTTACCATGACACCGACAGTAAAGATTTTATGGTGAGTGTCAATACTAAACCAAGAGATGACAAGTCTTCAGGATCTATAATGATGCTGTTTATCATATTATATGTGGGGAAAAAAGTACTACGCTGTCAAAAGATTAAACGCAAATATGCAACCAAAATACCATAATAGTTTTTGTTTACATAATATATGGATGTGGACTGTATATATTTATTATCCTAATACACACACTTATGTATATATTTCAGAAAAAAATTTATTTTTATTCATTAAATATATTTACTTATAAATTAGGTGAATATAAAAATAGGCATGTAAATGCATAATAAATATACACAGTACACACACTTTTTTTCTTTTTTTTAATGCAATTAATCGTGATTCATAAAATTACTGATGTCATATGGACTATTTTAATGATGTCTTTACTACCTTAGATGTGTCAGTTGTGTTGCTGTCTATGCAGGGTCAGAATATTATCTAAAATATCTTAACATGTTTGCTAAACAGTGTTTGAATTTTTCTTTTATTATAGATTTTTTATTCTTATCACTAATACTGGAATCTTACATTTTCTGTCATTTTTTTATGTTTGATTAAAACAATCAAGCAAACAATGTGAAACTTTGAAATGTTCAACAGAAAATGTTTTGAAAGCAGAGAAATAAAGTGTGGGAATGATATCAGTGGAAACAAGACCTCCCATAAACACTCTGTGCTCAGCCCTGCCTCTCATCCTCTTGCCATTGTTTGCTTGAGAAACTGACTGTCCACAGAGCCGTCATTGTTATTTTAATCGAAAAGACAAAGGCAACTCAGAGGCCTTTTTTCTTTTCTATTGGGCAATTTGACACCTCTTAATCCAAAACTTCCTCTGGCTGCCCCTATGGGAGAAGCGGACACAGAGGCTCGGGTCTATTGTGCATTGGTGGTCATTAGCACCCTGGTTCCCTGATGCACCGAGGTGAGAGAAGTCACACATATTCCCCCTGCGTATCGCACGTTACTGTGGGAATGTGTTTGGATGTCAACACATGCTTGCACCTATAAACACCCCTGATTGGGATTTGCATTTGATTTTAAAGCAGATTTGTCATTATTATTATGCTGCTCTGAGTACCAGTTAAAACTAAAAGCATTGTGTGAAGTATAACAGGTGGACTGAAACATGTCACTTAAACAGGTTCGATGAGGATAAATCTTGCAACTCCATGGCAACCATCATTTATGTACCATCTGGTGGCACGCTGCCTCTGAGAGTGCGTTCTCAAATCCTAAAAACACTAAGCGCAGCCCTCATTAGAAAGCCATAGATTGGCAGATGCACTGGCTGGCTATTCTAAATCTGCAGAACAAAGCAAAGCAGATAAAGCATTTGGTTTGGCAGTGCTTTATATTGTGTTTCTAGGTGACTCGCTCTGGGATTAAACACTGAATGATTTAAATGGGCTGAGGACATAATTCCATTTCTTCTTATTCTGGACTCTCCGTCCGTCAGTCATTAAAGATAAATTGCAAATGAGCCACATCTGACTGAAACTTGCATCTACAGACCCTACACTGTGGAGAAACCACAAGATGTTTGGCGTCGCTCTGTAACGCTTTTAATGCGGCGCGGGAATCTAGGTGCATCAATTATAAACGACTGAAACATTAACTAGTTAATTCAGCCAGGCAGGTTCCATAATTTAGCTTGTGTATGAGTCATTAGGGACTTATTTTTAAAAGTTATTAAAAAAGCTGTGCTGCCGTGACAGGTTCTCACTGAATTAAAATATTATGATTAAGACAATGATTAAGATACTACCCCACCATAACATTATATAAAAATAATAATGGAAAAAAAAATCTTTCCCTTTTCAACTTTTAAACATCAGTGTGTGTGTGTATATATATATATATATATATATATATATATATATTAAATTATATATTAAATTATGAGTGGAACACCAATATGTCCAGTCAACATCTGATTATGCAACCAAAAACAAAATCTCAATATTTCCTTATTGAATGGCTGGGAATGAATGGCAACCTAAAACGCCCGGAGTCTAACCAAGCAAGACCAATGATGCTTAACAAAAAGCCCCATTCTTTCAGAGCGCTTTGCGGCCAAGGGCTACACAGGCTTTTTTACAGCATTTCTCAATAGAGGCATCAACCAAGAGAATAGAGAACAGTTGAGCAGACTTGAAAGAGATCCACATCAAAGAGAGCTCAGAACGGCTACTCTAAAGTGCACCAGGGGCTCTCAGGGAGTTGCTAGAGTCGACCTAAGTGCTGTTCTAGGGACAGTTTTAACAGTTACCCTTTTATTGCTGGAAGAATGATGGAGGCTTATTGTATGCTACAAATTTCTTTGAGCAACGATGATTTCACTGCTATCCTTACTCATGCTGAATAACGTCATCCTGATTCATTCTACCTGCTCAACTCCCCACCTTACTTCAAATGATTCAACTGAGTGGAGATAATAGTAGAGGGTCCAAATCAGTTCTACTTCACTCTAAATGGCCTTCTCCAAAGTATACATGACTGGTTTACTTTTCCCCATTGAAGCAGGGATGCATTGCATAACATTTAATTAAGAAACTCCTTTCAAACTAACTCAACTCTAGAAAAGAAATTGAAACAGTCAGCCACCAGTTGCGATAGACCTGACATAGACATAGCAATGATTCATCATGGTTTCTTTTTTATGTGATAAAACAAACTCTTTTTCGAAGGTCAAATTATAAAACTTTAATTTGAAATGATTTTGATCTTCAGACACCCAACTGATAGAGATCATAACGCATGTGTATGTTTTCCTCAAGGTGTAGACTTCTTCTAGGAGCATTTTACTAGCATCGCAAAATGTCACATGGAGTGTTTTACCAATGTTTACACAAAGTTTCTGGAGCTGGGATCATTTCAGTTGTGTTGCTGTCTATGGAGGGTCAGAGGCTCTCTGATGTCATCAAAAATATCTTAATATGCGTTCCGAAGTTGAAGAAGGTCTTATGGGTTTGGAACGACATGAGGGTTAGTAATTAATGACAGAATTTTCATTTTGGGGTGAAGTAACCCTTTAAATAAAACTAGTGTGGTCTGCTCATTATTCACCACCACTGGTTTAAACAGAACCTAGGTCTTAGTAAAGGTTGTAGTGCCTTCTTAAAAATTACTCTTAACATTCTTTCTTTTCATCTGCATAATCTTTTATGGAAATTTCTATTTGTATTACCTCCTTATGTTCATTTACGAACATGCATGTTCTCTTACCTGCTGTTAAACTTTTCTGGATGTTTCTCCCTCATCAAGTGGAAGCGGTGTGCTATGGATGCGTCCTGAAAAGGAAACAGAAAACAGGAAATACAGGTTAAACTTTGCTCTTAACTTTGCTTAACATATAAAACAGTCTCTGGCTAATGAGCTACAGATGGCTATACTAAATCAGCTGAGATGAAACAGCACCCCTGGACCATACAAGACAGCCGCAAAGCTGCTCAGACATGACCCAGATGATGCAGCACAACCACCCTAGCTAAAAATAATCAACGTATAACATTGTCTTCCATAGCATGGAAATATTTATTTTTATTAACTTCCCAAAAAATTAAATCAGAAAAAAACTACAAAATGTGTTTTTTCAATTTTAGGTATGATGGGTTTGATGGGTTTTGTTTAAAAATCAGTTTTGTTAATACGGTAATTAGAAAATTGACACTTGAATCAAGTGACGTCAATTATATTAATTCAGTTCCTTGTTTATATGTAAGTGTTTCTAATAATAAAACTGAATATAACTTGGGACACTACATGTGATTATGAATGATTAAAAACGTGTTCCCAAGAAACACAACACTCTAACATTCTATGAAAAGAAGGGCGAAAACAGTGAGCTCTGCTTTTTAATATTTTTTTATTTACTACATTTACTGAGCAAGGATGATGATCAAAAGTGAGACTTTTACATTGTTACCACAATAAATATTTCAAATAAATGCTGCCTTTTAAAACGTTTGATTGAAAGAATTCCGCAAAACTTATATCAAGGTTTCAACAAAAACAATAAGCAGCACAACAACATTTATATCAATATTGATAATAATAAGAAATGTTGGTGACACTTTATTTTACAGCTACACCTATTAGTTGCTTATTAGCATGCATATGACTATTACTTGATAATTAAGCACATATTAACGCTTTATTCTACATCCCTATTCCTACTCAATACTTTAACTTAACAACTACTTTACTAACTATTATTAAGCAGGGAAAAGTCTAGTTACCTGTTCTAAAGTGTTACCGAAATGTTTCTTGAGCACGAAAATGGTACAATACAATAACTTCTAAAGGATCATGTGTCACTGAAGACTGGGATAATGATGCTGAAAAGTAATGTACATATCAACTAAAAATTTACTTTTTTATGTCATGTCAAAATAGATGAAAATCCAAATCCAAATTTGAAATCAGTAATGCGACCTTACATCCTGGCTCATTAAGTTTATGCTTTCAAATTGGTGCTCAAGTGGTGATTTTCTCTCTGGTGAAGTAAAAATAGCCATCCCTAGAAGACAAGAGCTGCTCAGGTATTAACAGGACCCTGTTTCACATCATGAGCTCATGTGCAATGGGGGAAGGCTCTGCTTGTCAGCTCTGTTGCTGTGGCCCGAGGGAAGATGATCGTGCAGATAGAACTGCTGGACAAATACACAATCCTGCAAACGGGTCTATAGCACTAGAGTGCCCGATGAAAAAAAAATGGATGAATAAGTGATGGTATCAGCAGGAAAGAGGCTTTCCAGGAACGCTAGAAGAGGATGGGGGTGGTGGGATAAAAGGAGATGATGCTGAAGACCAGAAAAATTAACAGTCAGACAAACACAAGAGACAACAAAGCTTTTACAACAATAGTGTGCACTTTACATCAGCCCCATTTGTGAACAAAAAAAATTCCAGGGATTTTCTGTTCAACTCCAGACATATTCCTGGAACGAAATACTTCTGACAAATAAAAAAACATAGGTTAATGGCAGTTTTTTTTTTTTTCATAATCCAGCACATTTTTTAAACTAAGATGCTAAAATGCATTAGTTTATAAAACGTGCTGGAATTACGCAAATAACTAAATAAACGTGTCCCTGGTATGAATATATTGATTAGATTAAATTATGTGACTAAATCACGAACTTGGTTGACATTATCTACACAAAATCGAAAATTAGTTATACACAAGCTATAAATATATAATGTGGTTATCATCAACTAAAACTACAAACACTATTATTAAAAATATCTGTATTAAAATAAAATAAATATAAAAAAAACATTAAACAATTACTAAAACTGAAGAGAAAACCATATTTGATCAAACATTTAAATAATAAAAAAACATTTATTTTCTAATAGTAAAATTAAAAATACCCTGAAATTCTATTTTAAAATCAAATTATTTATAAATATTAAATATTATAGAAACAATTTATAAATAATATTAAAATAACATTAAAATATAATAAATATTCCAGAGCAGTTTTTGCAAGCGTAATGGAAGCACAATGAAGTCTGACTACTTAGAAAAATAGTTAATGGCTCTTTAATAAGCCACTTTTTTTTTTAACTTTCTGCTTTTATTTGGAAAGGACAGCTTAATTGACAGGAAGTGAAGTATGAGAGAGAGAGGTGGGCAAGAAGGAAAGGTTCATGGGCTGGGACTCGAAATGACGCCTGAAGCACAACAGCGTTACATGTGTTTCCCAAAATGGTGCAGGACAACTTAAACACCAAAGATCATTACTAGTATTTTGTTCAAATCGCTAACCCTTGCCTTAGCAACCACTTATTATTATAAGCTTGCAATAATAGAAAAAAAAAATGTTCTAAACACTTTGCTTAGTAAAATGAGCACATCAGCTACTTCAAGACCATTATCCTGTCAATTTGAACGATATGAAGTTCTGTCTGTGAGAACCTAATGGTAGCTGAGAGCATCAGTGATCAAACAGTGGGTTAAAAGCACCAAAGGTTGTTTGCTCTTTCAACTCCAGCCCAAAGCGGAATCCACCCTCAATCGAGCAGCCTTGATTAAAATCAAAGCAACAGTGTGCAAACAGAAGAGTTAATTGATGAATCAGGTTTGCAGCCGTAACTGATTATTTCTATATTTACACACGCACATGTAAAAGACAGCAGAGCTCAAAGCCACCACATCCTTCACTATGCCCGAGCCTGAATACGTTCACACACACGTAACACCTGGCTCAGGGTTTCGCCATGTAATATAAGGATGGATCTCGGCACTCTGCAATGCTCACCGTGTCACAGACTCAGACAGGGAGGAAGTGTGCGACTGTGAGATTCTCAGGGTCTGATAGCTGCTTGCACGCCGATCAAGCCGCGAGCGGACGATGCTACGTTAGCACCTGTGCTGGCTTCCTGCCCGTGCCTGCAGGTGCTGCAGCGCTCACATGGGAGAAGGTACAGGAAATATGTGGGGGTGGGGGTTGGGGAGGCTGCATGGACTTGCATCCCTCACTTATCCAAACCAACGCTACAATACTGATATTTAAAAATGTTCTATCACCTGCTGAGGTCTATACACGTCTGCTATTAGTAAGTCAGTTAAAATATCACAGAATAGGCAATGTCTACATGAGATTTTTCGATGCTCAGAAAGCCCTCGCAGGTGTTCTGTGAATGGATTTGTGTGATACTGGAAGGGAACTGCATGCACTGTACCTTAGACTCTACGCTTTAAAGAGCAACACAACTAATGCACGCCAAGAAGCTGTCCTCAAAATGTACTTTTGCTGTCCATTGATGCTTTTATTTCCTTTTGTGGTTTGAGGCATTAGGCCCTCATTAAATCAGTGTTTAATTTGCACAAAAAACAAATAAACATTATATGAATAGTTCTCCCTGACTCATCTTCATGTTTCAAACCTGTATGACTTACTTTATTCTGTGGCACAGAATAATGACAAAATGACACACACATACACACAAACTTGCATTTTCAAAAATCACTGTTAAGCATGTTTTTATGCCTTTTGGTTTACAGGGACACAGGAAGCATCCCCATAAACCATGTTTACATTGTAGTAGCTATTCCATTATACACATTTGTGACCTTATAAATCATATACACCAAAACACATTTGTTTCCTTGAATATCTTTATAAGCAATAAGATATGAGAAGCCGTGCTGTATGGTGAATAAATCACGTCTGATGTTAGGCACGAGGCGAAGTGGAGTACCTGCAAACCCTTGCTAAAATTTAAAATGAAAAATTAAGGTCCATATACAAGTTAAATATGAAATACTAAGTGTCTTTTGTGTTTTATAGGAGATAAAAAGTCATGTTTGGAATAACACAAGGGTGAGTTAATGATTTTTTGTGTTTTATTTTCCACTAGAGGTTCAAGCTTGAATTGGTGAAACCTGGTTGTAATTGTCAGGATTTGTACTTATTTTATCAAAATTGACAAAAGATTCAAAAACTGATAGTTGATTTTCTAATTAAGGTCTACACCGGCTACATTTTTAAAGGTTACATAGCTGTAATATTCCTGTATGTAAAGCATCGGCATAAACTCAGACATGAACATACATGTTCTCTTCTGCAAATATTAAACACATGTTTTAGCAGTGCATTTTAATTTTAACTCATTCATTTTCATTCATGTCCAAATAACAACACACAATCAGGCTCATACAAAAATAGGCCATTATGTTTAAAATGCTTTGACACTTCAAACTTACATGCATCTAATAATCTAATATCAGTTAGAGTGTCCTTAGTTTGTGCATGCATAAATGAGATTTATAAATGAGTATTCATAGACAAAGTTCTAGTTCAGTTCAGTTCACAGTTTGCTATCTGTATTGAATATTTTCAAATGGTTGAGATACATAAATCCTATGGGGTGTTATATTATGATTCATCCCAAAACTGTGTGCTATGAGAGGACAGGGACACCATGTCCTCCACTAAGACATATCCTGTCCCTATGGAATGAAACTGCGGGGCTTAACTGTTCTTGGCATTCCCCCCTGCACTATCTGAACGGGCTAAAGGTTGTACATCAAAGTTTGTATCATATACAGTTAGACGGCTTCAACAATTAATTCTGTCCAAAAACAAATATTGTCCTCCTGGGATGGTATCTATGGATGGGGTAAAAAGGTGAAGGGTATTAATCGAGGTGATATTCCGGTCACCGTGATTGGTATGTCCACACCGGGTTATTGTAGCACTGTACTGAGTCAGTGCCCATCTGTGCTCCTGTCAGCATGGCCACGAGCAGGTGCATATGGGACTATGAGTGTGTTTGTGTTAAAGTCCACATAAGATTGGGAGTGAATCATGTGAATACTGTAGAAATGCATCTTTAGAGCGCATGTGTGAGCTGAATGGAGAGGTGGGTCCTGTTTTCCTTCTATCTTTAAGACTGGCCAGGTGTCACTCAGCACGGCCATTCATTATGGTGGTAACCTGGTCTGATTCTGGCGGCCAAACACTTCCTGTCACTGATACTTCCCCTGACCTTCACTTCGTGCCAGTATTATACCCCTCCAAACACACACACACACACGCATGCAACATGCACAAACACACACACATATACACACACAGACTGACAGGCTCTTAAATAAACACTCTTATCACATAGATAAGGTTGAAATATTGAATAAATCAAATGGTTGTTTGTTTAGCTGCCTATTAAGCTGGCACGAGTACAGCCATGTTACAATATGACAGAATAGATCTTTCACATTTCTAAAGTTCCCCGAAGCAGATGTTTGAAAAATGTCCAGTTTTTGCACCACAAATCTAGCAAGCGAGTGTTTGCAATACAACGGCTGAGTGAGGAAGCAATTTGTTGTATTTATCATTCAACACTATAGAAGATTCAACTTTTATAGCGGCGAACACAAACTGTCACATATACAGCAAAGAGAAAGATGTCACATTTGCTGTTGGTGTATTAGAAACACTCTTTATTTTAGAGGGTTGATATCTGTGGAAATGCATCACTACAGTCTGTGAAAGCATCCATTAAACCCCAAAGGAAATATTCTTGAATGTAATCTTAATTAGCAGAGAGACTATTTAAAAAAGAGTGGGACAGCGTGTCTTTAAAATTAAGCATAATAACATAATGTCCCGGGGCAGAACTGAATGTGTCACTGGAGATGAAGGTGTGCATGATACCACACCAGTGAGAACATGCTGGCAGCGGGGCAGTTCTCCAAACACCATCACCACAGGGAGGGTGAGAGGCTCACACAAATAAGTTGTTGATGTCAGAAGAGGTGGTTCGATTTCATCTTCCAGGTCTGGAGACGTACACGGAGAGACGTCTTAAATGGTTGCTGACGAGGTGTGTTTGCTGTCCTTAATTCCTCCTGAGGATTCTTTCCAGGGTGAGCTGGATCACATAGCAGGATTGCAATGCCATGCTTAGATGCTTCAGAAATCAGATTCTCATGGATGTGAAGCTCTGCCCTACTATCATCTGTGAGCTTAAGGTTCATATAAAGAAGTCTATCATACCTAGAGTTTCATTCAAGTCAATGATAGCTGTTCAACTCGTGAACATTTGCATGTTTACAGCTTGTTTGTGCTCTTCAGCTTTAGCATTTGATTAAATCAAATCAAATTGCAATCAATAATGCATTTATTTGGTAATTATTTAGTAATTTGTTTCCTAGAATCAAACCTAGAGATGCCACCTTCAGCGAGGCAAAATAACAGACACTCATTCACAACCTAATTTTATCTAAAAAATGTAGCATTTTTTAAAACGTTTTAAAATGCCAAATGACATATATAACTATTCATTATGTATAATCAAGATAAATTAATGAATATGTTCTAACATTAATATGCCTGCAATCTATTCATTAATCTGTCTAATAATGTCTACAAATATTATAATTATGTCTACTAAGCTCTGATAATGCATGAAATATTATATTTACAGACAATTCAAATTTGAATAAAACAATAGGCCTATACCTTTAGAAGCGCAGATGTGACTGTCACTTGAAAGGTATGGTTCACCACAAAAAAAAATAAAACTGTTTTTATAATTTACCAAGGTTTTTCTTAACCTACATAATCTGTTGAACACAGAAGGAGATACTTTTAAAAATGAGGGTAACTAAACAACTTCTGGTCTTCAGTAACATCCATACTTGAAACTAAATAGCTTACTATCAGTGTCATTGAGGACTAGAAACTGTATGGTTACTCACATTCTTTAAAGTATATTTACTTATATTTTTACCAGAATTATAATAACTATTATTAATAACTTGTGGGAGTGTAAATGATACATTTTTCATTTTTGTGTGAACTATCCCTTTAAGTCAGACAGTCCACTGCATGCAACTCAAATTGTGCGCTCATCATTAGTTGGACAGACACATTGATAACTTTCCCAATCAGCCCTAGTTCTGGAAAGCCTTGTTTTCAAAGAGTATGATAGATGTGAGCTCTAGATGTTTTTTTTACTGCACAGGTATAGCGCATGCTGTGCTTGTGTGAAAGAGCTTTAACGGCGCGTGTTCTGAAGACTCAGTCACTATGGAAACAAATACAGCAAAATCCAATCACGCGCAAAGGAGCTTCTCTAATACTTCTAATAAAATGAATTTAATTAGATGTGCAATTATTATTATAAACAACGCAAAATATGTACGAGAGCGTATGTGTTGGCCTTTGCAAAAAATACGGGACAAATTGCTTCGTATAATGATTTGATACCAATACCAAAATGTTTACTTCAATACGATACCTGACTAAAATATCTCAATATAACCGCTGAACCAATGCTATAACAAAAACATAAAACAACAGGAATAATAATTAAATAATAGATCACCCTCATGGAAATTATGGTTAATTATTTTAACTATTAATAAAAAAAAAAAAAAAACCACTTTCACATGACCAGAGTGTTTATATAATGATACATGAATTTTACTGTTGTTATTAATAATAGAGAAACACTTAACAAACAAAAGGATATGCAGAGCTCATTGAAATAACCTTTTAGTACTGGTATATTTTGCAAATGCTACTATGAAGCATGAAAGGGATAAGAAAGCACAGAGGATTGTCAGAAGTTTCACAATGTGCTTAAATCATGTCCATTTAGTGTTTAGATTTATGAAAAGTCAAATTTGATGGTTCCATCCATTATTAATTAGCATTATATTGTACCAAAGATGTTTTAAAAAATCTGTTTGTATTCCACAGAAGAAAGAATGTCATACAGATCTGGAACAGCATCAGGATCAGTTCATGCTGAAAATGTTATTTTTTGGTTGGATGTGTACCTCCCTTTAACATTTCTTTCCACATAGATTTAAGTAATCTAAGGAGAAAACAAGCCCTGTAAATGTCACAAATGATAAAATGCATAACCCTGGTGATAGTGGCTTAAAAACCACAAATGCCATGGCAACCTCTTTAGATAGTGACTGGAAAATGTTAAAGGCTGAAACAGCATTACTAATGATTACATCAGTGCATGAGTCATGGCACTGCTTTACTCAGGTGTCAGTGGCGCCCAATGCAGAGCCATCTGTCCTGTCCTCCTGGACTCGCAGCACCCTGTCCCTGTGCTCCAGTGCCATGCCACACTGCACCATACACCACAGCATTGTGATTTCAGACACCAAAGGCCCCACAATATTGCCTGCTTCCTCAGAACAGTCCATCACACTGAAATCCAATCAACTGCAACCATCAAAGGATGCATTATTAGGTACCGCACTGCTATCATTCATTCATGAATAGTCAGTTATGACAGAGTTTCATATCTGAAATAGTTTAAAGCTGTAGCCACTATAGCACCACCAAACATAATTACAACAATAAACACATGTCTAGATGTTTACACTTTTAGGTATATTAAAGGGACAGTTAAAAAAAAACACTCCGTTATCATTTACTCATTCTTTTGTTTTTATTTTTCATCTTCAGAACACAAAAGAAGATATTTTGTATAATGTTGGGGTCCAAACGAATAGGCACATTTCTCAAAATATTTTAAAATAAAAAGTCATACAGGTTTGGACTAATATGAGAACTAAGCCTTTACCTAAAACTGTGTATTATTTAGTTATCTCAGTTCTTAATATTTCACTGTCTTGTGAGAAGTTGCATTAGTGCCAAGCCACGCAAGGACCCACATGGCACAGTCAGTCCACCCCCATCACAAGACTCAGGGTTCACAGTATAGGCCATTGTCCATTCACAGTCAGCACTCCTTCATGCCTTACCCAGCCTCTTCAGACTACCACACTGTATCATCAGATGGGCTGACACAAACCTGACCAGAACAAACAGCTGCGTCTTTCTGTGTTTGAACTGACACAAGCAGTAACAAGTACCAATTTTCACTATTAACTGGTTGCTTATTAGTATGCCTGTTTTTAACATATTAGCTGTTCATTATAAAGCAAATATTCTACATGAACATTTTCTAGGTGTAGGGTATGGGTCAACAGTGTAATTCTAAATGTAATTACAGAAATTAATTACATATAGGTATCTAAAAAAAATATAAGTGCAAAAACATGTATGTACACAATAAGTGTACTGTGAAAAAAATCAATACAAGTACAAAGTAGTAAAAAACTATTCAAATCTGATAGCATTGTCTCTGTGGCTCTCTCCGGCCAGCAGCAGCGGGAACCTTCGCCCGAATACTGATGTTTCCCCCCCTGACACTTTTACCTCACGTACCTTGGCTGATTCGTGCCAGGTGTTCGCCATTTTCTCGGCTATTTAAACGCAGATTTGCCCTGGCAGTCTCAGGCGTTTTCCTGGATTGTTTTCTCTGTGTATTCACTCACTCACTCTGCTCACCAGCTCACTCCACAAGTAATTGTAATTCATTCACCAGACCACCCCATAATTCTCGGACTGCCCTGGCTTGAACTGCACAATCCTGTAATCTCTTGGAGAGAGCATCAAATTTCACTCTGGTCACCTTATTGTCAACAGAACTGTCTAGCTTAAGCCATCCGGGCCATTCAACTCACACTAGAGGACGACCCGAGGCCGCCAACGTTCCAGCACCATACAGAGACCTCTTGACCGCCTTCAGTAAGACCAAGGCAACTAAACTACCACCTCATCGTCCCACCAATTGCGCCATTGATCTCATTCCAGGAACCATGCCCTCGAGAGGTCGCGTCTTTCCCCTGTCGCAACCTGAGACCGCCAGCATGGACCAGTACATTCAGGAGGAACTGGCAAAAGGCTTCATAAGACCTTCTACGTCACCAGCTTCGGCAGGATTTTTCTTTGTTAAGAAGAAAGATGGCGGTCTGTGGCCCTGCAATGACTTCCGTTCCCTGAATGAAATTACCATTAAATACCGCTACCCACTTCCTCTCGGCCCAGCTGCTCAGGAGCAACTTCAAAAAGCTAAATTCTTCACGAAATTGGACCTGCGGAGCGCATACATCTTGATTCACATTCGTGAAGGGGATGAGTGGAAGACCGCCTTTTCGTCCACTAGTGGGCACTACGAATACCTCGTTATGCACTTCGGATTATCCAACAGTCCTTCAGTCTTCCAGTCACTCATCAATGAAATCTTCAGAGAGATGCTCCACAGATTCGTCATCGTATACATCGATGACTATGAAACCCACATTCAGCACGTTTGGAAGGTGCTAAAGAAACTCATTGAATATCAGCTGTATGCAAAGTTAAGCAAGTGTAAGTTCCATCAAACATCCGTGACGTTTCTAGGCTACATCATCAGTTCGGGTAGAGTAGCTATGGATGACAAGAAGGTTGACGCTGTTCTGAAGTGGCCCAAACCCCAAACCCTGAAGGAGCTCCAACGATTTCTGGGCTTCGCTAACTTTTATCAACGTTTCATTAGGAATTTCATTCGGACTGCAGACTGAACGCCAGGCAGGCCCACTGGTCATTATTGTTTTCTGGGTTTGAATTCAAGATCACCTACCAACCAGGTACCAAGAACGGTAAGGCTGATGCGCTGTCACGCCAATTCGACTAGCCCATGCACTCCAGCCAACCCGAAAACATCATACCACTCTCCTTAATTCTTGCTCCCGTACAATGGGATATTATGGGTGAAATTACTGAGGCCCAGAACCTAGACCCTACACCTGCTGACTGCCCCCCTGATTGCACCTATGTGCCAGAGCCTCTGAGCAGAAAAGTTCTCCAACTCGTTCACGAAAGTCCCAGTTCTGGACATCCAGGGTTCCTAGCCACCACCTGCCAGGTCTACCTGCTTTATCTCCATTGATTCTGTCTGCTCGTTCTTTTGACCTCTGCCTGTTTACACTACTCAATAAAAGCCGCAAATGGATCGTCAGGATTAGAGTGAATCATTACAAGCATTTTATAATATCCCCAGTTTTTATGTATTTTTGACCAAATTAATAGTGAGTATAAGAGACTTTCATGTACAGGAGGTATAAGGTACTGGTCTGTTAATCATTACATATAAATTATATAAATCCTATAGAGCTAGAAGGCTAGATTTATTATTACTCAAACCATCAACAATTTCTCAAGGCATCTACAAAAATAACTCATATGTGGTCCGTGTCACTGGCTGATGAACACAGAGACAGCGGGACACTAAGCCGAGTTACATAACAGCCCTGAAGTGGCGCATTCCTCCATACCACCTTGCGTAAAGCTCGTATGTGCCTCCTGCCACTCTTCACACCCATTTCAACCAGGTCAGGTGGCCCGTTTCAGGATGTGCCACTATTTCTGGCCATTCTAAATGTGGCCTGACTACTTGGCACATTTCAGCGAGATAAAACAGCAGTCATCCAACACACCTGGGATTCGGCTAATTATAATAGAACATTGGACATTTTTCAGAAATGAAAGCAGACTTACTATTTATAGTGACGGGTTCTAAAAACAGGAGAGAAATTAATTATTAGCTAAACAAAGGGAGGACGACAGGCTCATGGAGACTCACCTGGCCCCTGTGTGGCGAGACTGTGCCAGCGAAAGAACAGAAATTCAGTCCAGTATGTAAATAACCTGACTGGCATTCACTCCAGCGTCTTTGAATTTTGTTTTCCTGTCCTTTTTTTGGAATCTTTTCAGGAACTTGTACATTAGTAACTTCTTACAGTAATAGAAACTGACCATCTATCCATCTGGCAAAAAAACACATGCTTATTTGTTTGTTATATAATCTGCCCCACAAGTTGGTATATAAAAAGATATAAAAAGTAGACAAGATTATGTAACTACTCTGTGAAAGGAAAATTTTGTTTCGTCCAAAAAAAAACACCACATTGAATCGGCATTTAACTGCTCTGATAATAAGTGCTTGAATTATAGCAACATGGGATATAACATTTGAACAGAAGATGGTTGCTAAGCAACTGTTTGTGAGAAGGAGGATTCTGTGCAATGGAATCAGAGGCATGAAACTGTTTCAGACGCAGTAAATCACATCAGCAAAGTTTGAACATGTTGTTGATCCCCTGACAATTATAATTAATTCTAATGCTACACGAGGAAACACTGTTTAATTAATCACAAATTACTTTAAAGAGCGGTTTAGCCTCAGGTAAAAGTATGCACTCTTAATGGGGAGCAAGAGATTTTGACTGATGAATGAGTGTGGATCGAAAGAGGAGGTTTAATATAACAGCACATTGATGCAAAAGTAGAGAATGTTCTCACCACTCCAATGGAGAAGTAGTTGTTCACTATGCTGTAGGGCACAGGGTCGCCCTTCTCCTCCTTATCGTCAGGGACAATGTCGATGTTCCAGCGGTCAAGCAGCACTTCGGTGCTGTGCTCAATATCCTTGAGGAACTTGACCAGACTGCCTCCTTCATAGCCTGTCAATCACAACACAGACACTGCATGAACCTACACAACACATAAAGACGTTAACTGATGTGTAGATGTTGTTAATGTTGCGGCTGCGGCCTCTCACATGAAGAAAGCACAAAATCCTCTTTTTACCTATGAACAAGAGTGTGCAAGTGTCCACGCATAAAATAAAACAGGACTAATTCATCATTTGTTCTACTTGTGACAATGAAAGACTCTCATTATCTCAAATCCAAGGTTAACATGGCTTAATTAAAACTTCAGCACAGAAAGATCATGTGATTAAACTCGCCTAAGTAACACAATGCTGTGACAGTATAAAGCATTTCCAAAGGAGAGTACAACAGAAGTTCTGACTACACCACATTTTCAGAAATTTGAGCTCGCTAAAACAAGATTGTATGCAACTGCCGAACTGTATGTGATGTATTCTAATCAAAACTATAAGCTTGAGGTGAGAATGATTGACGTTTGTCATAAAACATTATGTAGGCTGAATGAATAGGCAAAAAAACGTTGTTCTATACTTTTCTTTAAGTATATTGTATATGTTAAGTAGATTTGAAGTATGTTTAAGTATGGCCTAATGGTTGTCATTTGTTTTGTGTGTATAGATATATAACTTGATTATTCATTTCTTTTATATTGATAAATAAGAGAAGGGTAATGGCTACTTGAGGACCACAACATTCAATGTTTAATTTTGGGATCAGTAAGATGTTTAATGGTTTTTAAAGAAGTTTTTTATGCTCTTCAAGGCTGTATTTTTAGGATCAGGGATCCTTTTATCTGTTTTAGGATCAATTTTTTTCTTTTGAAGCACTTTTCATTTTTCAATACTGATAATAATACAGCATATCAGAATGATTTCTGAAGGATCACGTGATACTGAGGACTGGATCACAAAAATAAATTATATATTAAAATATATAGTATTTTTGATTAAGTAAATACAGCCTTGATGAGCACAAGAGACTATGTTAAAAAAACACTCACAAATCTTACTCATCCCGGACCTTTGAACAGCAGTGTACTTTAAAAAAAATACTAATTCAAATGATCTACTGCAATACATCAAGAAGATGAACACCATGATCTGAGAGGATTTTATCAAATGCCTGGCAACCCTTCCAAATGACATGAAGGGATCCTTAAAAAGATACCCTGAGGTGATCGAACTGCAATTACTTTCTAATTCTAATGGGCAGGATACAGAGCATACTTGTTACGTCGCCATCACAAGAAGCAGCATCTCTTAATGATGGCCTTCATGCTGTGAGTCAGGAGGGATACTGGCTCCCGCCTGGCAACCCAAGGAGTGAAATATCACATGTGTGATGACACCCAGGTGCTTACTCTGCTTTTCTGAACCAGACACACAGACGCTTCCAGTCGAACGTTACATGAACAGACCCTCACATGGCACCTCTGCACTGAGTACAGGTGCTACACGTGTTTCAAAGTCAATCAACTTGCATGGAGAGAGAAAGAAAAACAGCCCACCATCCAAATGAAATTAAGAATACATTTATGCAAAACCTTACCCTTTTGCACAAACCACACACATGCTCACACAGGAAACACTAATACGAGGCCAATTAATTCAACAGCCTGTACAAGGCCATCCACACCTGCCTTACAAACAGATGCAGGCTTACTGATGCATATCATTCCATCATAACTACTGAATAAACCCACATATCTAATCAAGAACAAGCATGTGTATTCACACAGGAATGAAACAGTGCAGGGCTCTTGTTGGCAGATGACTGGCAAGTCTATATATACTCAAAGAATTGTTTATTTATCTTTGGTTAAAAATGAATAACTGATATTCAAACCACGTCTTAACAGTGCTGTTATTACCTAAAACTACTAAATATAAATAATTATGTAAATAAAATGTTGCCTTGGTATCCAACTAAGATAAAAAAAAGTTTAAAAGGATAGTTCACTTAAAAATGAAAATGGTCTCCATTTACTCATCCTCAAGTTGTTCATAACTTGCATGAGTTTCTATACTCTGGTGAACCCCAAAAAAGGTGTTTACACTTTATTTTGATAGTCCAGACATTCTACTAACTATAAGCAACTTTGTAACTACATGTCAACTAATTCTCCTTAACCCGCAAATACATGTCTACTTGCTCTCAGAGTAGACTGTTAGGTTTAGGGTTAATTGAATAAGTTGACATAAACAGTACTTGGAAAGATTCTTATGATCAGTATGTTGTGTGTTGTGCACCCATCAAAATAAAGTGTTAGAAGATATTAAATAGACAGTCTACTAATACTCTGACTGCATGTTGACATGTAGTTACAAATGTACTGTTTACAGAATGTCTAAAGAAGACTATTGAGAGAAAGTGTTACCGAAAAGAATGCTGATTGCTAGTATAGGAAAAAAAAGAAGAAAAAAAAAACAACAACAAAGAAAACAAAGAAAAAAGTCAACGGCAACCAGCAGTTGTTTGGTCAAACTGGTCCAGTATATTTATTATTGTAACGTAGCGGCTGTAGTGGGCTCGCGCTCTCGCTTCCTTTCAGGCAAGGCAGGACTCGGAACCGGGATTGCAAG
>JAUYWG010000042.1:11671079-11691824 GCA_034779775.1 Enteromius afrohamiltoni
GAGACACAGCACATGGAGACACAATGAAAACAAAACACAACAAAGACACATGGAACGGCGGACGGCGTGACAATTATTCAAGAATTCTCCTTTTGTGCCCACATAATTTCCTTTTATATGGGTAAACTACCCCTTTTGGATTTTCCTTAATTGGCTTAACTGGTGTAAATGTTGTCATCCGTATGATTAAGATTACAGTACGAAATTCCCCAATTCAAGTGTGGTCTCAACAAATCCTGCTCTTTCATTCATGTGACTGGAGCATTCAGCTAACTATGATCAAGTTTGATTATTACAGTCTGACCTTCTGTTTTGGGGGGTGTGAGTGGAAATGTTTAAAAGTAAGCAGTCTCAAAATCCTTTTGAAGGGTTTATATGGGATTGCGTTCAGATTCAAAGAATTCAAAACCTAATCCGTGAAGGAAAGCCCTTTAAGTTTCATTTCAAAGGCCTTTAGTAATTCCCTCCAACTGCTGGTGGACAGTCTCTTATTTATTCCTCACCTCCACCCCAGCGCAGACAGCGAGCGAGGTCATTCCCAGTACCCAGCGGCAGGATCGCAACAGGCGGATGACGAGCAAAATTGGCTTTATCTGTTGAGAAACAAAGAGAGCTGTTAAAGCTGTTGTGTGTCATTTTCATGTTAAAAACACTTTCTTCCTTGAAAACTGTAAACAATGGGGCTCTGTGGAGCTCAAAACATTGCACAGCACACTGATATAGCAACACTGGGTCAACATTTCGCTTTATATTTGGGGTGAGACTATTTGTTTGGCTTAATAATGGAACATGGGGGAGGGCTGGAAAATAAAAAGGATGTCAGCAGTGATGTGGGGGGGGGGGTCATTAATTATTAAATAATTTTATATTTGTTAAAAAGTAAATATGCGTTATACATTTACATCCCAAACAGCTAAATTTGTTTCAAAATATTTTCAACCTACGTTAAAATGTATTACTAGGCACAAATACATTGAGAGGCAACATGATGAACTGTATCTTTGTGTCCTCACGCTGATGGTCCCTGTGTGGCTCATTGCTATGTGCACAGGGACTGCGGGGACGTTGTTTTCGGTGCTGGTCCGTATGGCGTGATGTACTGTCTAACCACAGGGGCTCTCTGACTAATCGTCAGCAGCAGACATTTTCTAATACCAGTCAAAGTTGTGTGGGTGAACAACAAGCAAGGACTGATCGCAGAGCGCCTCTTATTCAAAAGCTGCTCCTAAATCATCACTTTAGGGCAGTTAGGAGGACAAACTGCAGTCACATGTGTCCCTGTCCTTTTCAATTTGCCAAAATAAAGAGCCTCTAAAGGGAAAAAGAGCACATCGCTTCTGATCTAAGGTCAGGTTTTGGTTTCGTCAGCCAATTGCAATTTCAAGCCAAAGGTTTGGAGACCAAGCTAATTCTAAATCAGCACTTAGCGGCGATATCTACCACCGCCCACACAGGTTCCTCTCCAGAGCTCGTCCATTAACATCAATACGGCTGTCAGGAGGTGGAAAGACAGGCCATTATATCTCCACTGTTATGCTGCATTCATTCACATGAAAGAGGTCACAGATGAGTCAATGCACTTCCTAGAAACCATGATTTGTGAGCAATATTTCTGACGGTTAAACATCATGATTATATGTGCCTTAAATAAGAGCCAGCCTCGAGTCAAGTACCGCATGGAAAGATGCCCTTATGTTTGTCGATGAATTGGTTGACAAGCTTTTATTGATCTCCTAGGGGAAATGCAGATGCAAAATAGCAGGAAATATAAAGTGCAATCAAACTAGACGGTCAGTATAAGACCTGGATCTCAAATGAAGGTGTTTTCTTTGGTCATTTCATTAAAAACTAATGTGGAAAGATGAAAGTGATATTTAACAAACCAGAAATCATTTTATTTTCATTTTAGCATTTTATTGTACAGTGCAGCTGAAATGCTCAAAGCGAGTTCATGATGCATACTTTCACATTAGGTTGATGGTCTATTAAGTCCAAGTAGCAATGTTAATTATCACAGCTCTGGAAAGCACTGATGCTGATCTGTACTCACCAATGCAGTCCAAAATCCACCCCACTGATCCGTCGCCTCCACAAGCCAGAACGCGGAAATTGGGCACGTCACGAAAAAAGTTGAGCCTGGGAGACATAAAAACAATGAAATGCTGCCTTTCATGTATTTGCAGTTTTCATGTATTTGAAGTTTTCCTTGGCCCTATAATTAAAGTGATCCCATGGAGCGACAACACCACAGTAAAACAAACCTACCCAACAATCTACAGCATTCACACTATTCCCCGGTGACAATCTACAGTCTACTACTTAGTGCTGTATGTTTGATCTGAAGGAAGAATATTTGTGTTGTTTTTAATTCAGTGTTAAGATGTGAAAGTCAAACCCTCCGAGCCTCCAAAACATCTAAACTGAAGCCTTTTTGTCACATTTGTCACATTGTTTCTAAGCTTTTGGCTGTTTAAAGTTTGGGTCCCAAAATCTTGTTCACTTGTTATTTGTTTGTGAACTGACCTCGAGCTGTGAGACAAGCATTCAATGAATAAAACTATATATTTATTTGGACTTGAGAATTTGCTCAGTGAAGCTGGACAGAGGCTGAAGAAGACATCACCCTCTGCTGGTCAGGAGCATGTACTGCAGCACACGGGTGACTGGGGGACATATCCTGCATATATATAGACATGTGGGATCTGCTCTAGCATTGAACGTAACACGCAAGCAGAGCAGTCACACAAGTGTGTAAAAATGTATACTGAGTAACCTCTTTTGATAGGCTCTGACACGGCAGGACTTTTTATGTATGCAGGACAAGAGCAAAAGAGGAGAGTAAATGTGCCGCTACGTTTACCATAAAAAAAAAAAAGTCAATTCAAGCAGTTCTCAGTTTTTCGTACCTTCTCAGGTTTATTGCAGTAGTGCTATGAAAATTCTCAAACTATGTCAATAACATCCTAGACATGGATGTCCACTGGAGTTGCATAGCAGAGTAGTATGAAGAGAAACATGTCTGTGTGGTTCTGGACAGGCTTGAGCTGGAATCGTGTTTCAGTCTGACTAAATGAGCTCTGTTCCAGATAAATTTGTAATGTACCAGTGCCAGTCTGTTTGAAATGGCAACGTAGGCTGCTGTTGTAGAGATGCGGTTTGCGTAAACAATTTCTTCTCCAATGACATGGGAGAAGCGATACTTGAGCAAGCTGTGTTTTTCCCATCTACAGCTATAAGAGTGGCCTCTTCTGTGCTGACACTTGTCTATTTTCAACTCTCCGTCTTTAATCTACACTGAGACCCCTGAGTGTCAATCATCAGTTTCAATATTAAAAAGAAATGACCAGGAGATTGAAAAGATGAAAGATCAGATAGGAATAAAACCAGTCACAGTGGTTTGTTCTTACATAACCTATCTGCAGTGTTAACCGTGAAGCTGTACGGATGACACACAACATTATATTTACATTTACCGAACAAAGTACGGTTCAGAACGACATGAAAGTGAGTAAAGGACATAATTAAATTTTTGGGGGCAAAAGATTTGAATTTTATATTAGAAATACATTATCTTTCTAATTTATTCATACTGTTCGAAAATATGGGGTCAGTAAGACTTTCAATGTGTATGTCTCTTATGTTTAACAATGCTGAATTTATCTGATCAAGGATTATTACAATTTAAAGCAACTACTATTCTTTATTTCATCTGTAATTCATTTTTTAATGACAAAGCCAGATATGCTAATTTATTTTCTGATTTTCTTTTTTTAATGAATGTTCAAAAAAACTGTATGACATAATAAATGTCTTTACTGTCACTTTTTTACCAGTTTCAAGAATCCAATTTTTTTTTATCAAAAAAGAAACAAATTGCTGACACTGAAATTCTTAAAACAGTAGTGTATTTAGTAGCTTTTGCCCTCTTATATAAATGTATAAGGTTTTTACAGATTTTTCTCTCAGAATAATTCTCTAAGAGATGTTACCACAAGCAATGGCACATACAACAGGACACATTAAAAACATCACATCAAAAAAGGTTGCCCTTGATCTACATGCTTCTAAATTTGCTAAATTGCTTAAGGAAGAAACTGCTATAGCCGTATTTTTCTCCATGAGTGAAATCAGCCATGTCACACCATCTCTCTCTCTCTCTCTCTCTCTCTCTGAGTGCTCTATATTCAGGATGTGCAGCGCTTCAGTCGTGACTACAAAACATTGTGTGATGGGAGGGGGATCTGGGACGGAAGGTTAGCCTGTTTTCCCGCAAAACGACCATTGCTTAGCTTTTGTTCTGTGCTTCTCTCTCTCTTTCCTTTTCCTGAATGAGAATCACTGTTGCACAACCGCAGGATGCTGAACAGAATGTACTCAAGTGTTTTGAGTGGGTTTGTAGAATGTGTAAATGCATAATACTACACTAAAGTGGAAGTCAGTGCTCATAGCATATAAAAACCACAGTTGAAATCTCTTCAATATTTAAACCTCTAGATAAATGGCAAACAAATGGAGTCTTCTGCTTCTCAGAGGTTTCTCTTGAGAAAAAAGCCCAGAATAGATCTTAACGTCTCAAAATGCTCAGATTTGCCAACTTTAATATGATTGTAAAAAACTGTGTATTGGATTATGCAGGTCTTTCGGCCAAGCTTAGTTAGTTTTAGTTGCATGACCTAGTGATGTAGTTATAGCCCCTCCCTAAACTAACCTGAACATGCTGGGAGAACAAAGTTGACCAGCAAACCAGCTTAGACTGGTTTAAGGTAACACTTTATTGTAGTATACAATGGTAAACTATACATATATAGTATGACAGTATACAGTAATACCAACAAAAGACTGATCTTTTTAACATATTGCCAATAATGGTCTAATTTGCTTTTATTTCTATAAAAAAATGTGTGGGGTGTGTGGGTGTAGAGGCTTTAGCAAAATGTAGTCGCTTAAAGAGAAAGCCTCGTCATGACTGACAGGCTCAGAAGAACATTCAGAGCTTGAATGAATGTATTTACTCAGTAGGGGGCAGCTTGAGTCATAGTAAATGTCTTGTAGGTCTCTCAAAGTCAGCTCTACTTTGCGAGTGGTTCCTCTCTTAGACTAGTTGATTGCAGGTTGGCTCACTTTATTGCAGGTTTGTAGAAGCAAAAAGATAAGAGGGAGAGGGAGCCATGCCAGAACAAAACAACAGTGAGAATGTCAAACTGTTTTTGAGCAATTCCCTGGCATGACTCAAAAAGTGTTTTATGCGCACATATCTCCCTTGAGATTTGATGGTGGCTTTTAGTAGTCTTACCCTGCCATGGGTCCTCCTCGATCTAGACTGTACACCTGTCTGGGGTTAAGCAGGTACTGGAATTTCCGCAGCACCCTGATGAAGACAGATGAGAACAGAAAAGCATTAAAAGACACACATAGAGGAATGACATTTTTCAGTGTAATCACTCTGAACTTCACTTGATAAAAGGTTTTATAGTAAAAGGCTTAAAGGGATAATTTAACCAAAACAACAATTCTGCTTATCAACCCTCTTCCAAGTCAAAATGACTATCCTTCTTTCATTGAACCCAAAGGTTTAAATTTATTTAGATATTAGATATTAATATTAGATATGCTATTATGGATAGATAATCTAGTCTTGGTACCTTCATGATAGATCATGAGAGAAGTGTGATGCTAAATTCATAAACAAATCATTATTTTAGGTCAAATCTTTTCAATGAATGACTGATGCAGATCACACACAAGTTCTAAATGATCTGCTCATGAATTAGACTGATCCATTTCTACACTGGGATAATAAAACATTCCTGGAATTAGTCTTCCTCAGAATAATACATGCATTGTTTAATTATTTATTTTATTTACTTTATTATTATTTAAACTGTCCTTCTGCTTCAAAACTTTTTCTTTTTTTAAAATTAGCTTTTTTTTATTGAGTTTTCTTATTTATAAGCACACCACATCTAACCAACAACAACAGAACACAAACGCGGGCACTCACCCTTCCATACAGGCATATTCAGTGTATACTTGAATAAGTGTAAAATAAAGATATAAAATAATAATAATAATAATAATAAATAAATATGTATATTTAATCATAAATACAAAATATATAAATTACTAAAACACAAAAATAAGATTGTCCCCTTTTTACCAATGCCAAGTCCAGACAACATTTACATGTCATTTACATGATATTCATGTATGGTTCCCAAAGCTGATCAAAGTCTTTTTGCTTGCCCTTGGCCATATAAGTCTCTCCAGTCTCTCCAGTCCGATGCAGTTTAATACCTCTTTTTTCCACATTTTCAGGGATGGGGCATCCATACTCTTCCAACATAGCGCAATAACTCTTCTAGCTTGGAAGACACCAAAATCAAGGAGTTTAGTCTGTTTAAATCTAAAACCATAGATATTATATAGATAATAGGTAATAAATCAACAGATTCAAACTGTCCTTGTGCTACAAAACTGTGAATATTTGAAGACTGGTTAGATCGAGCTTGTTTGTTAGTCGTTTTTTTGTGTAAAACGCCAACAACAACAAAAAAAAACATTCAGCATAACCACCACTCACTTTTAGAAGGGAATTACAAAAGGGAAGGGAACATCAACATCTATTTGTTTTTCACTGAAATCCAAAAAAAATAACATTTGATCCCCCCCAGTTATAAATAAGTGAAAGAAATAATCAACAGATTGTCCTTTGCAACATGAGGATGAGTAAATGATGACAGAACGTTCTATTTTGGTTGAACTATTTCATGAAAACACAGATAGACACACATATGGAGGAATGTTATTCTTCAAACGTCATCCTTCCATTATCATAAAAGGCCACCTTGGAATCAACGAAGTCAAGCAAGACAGAAACACACACATACACAGATTGCATCCTGTTGCAACAGTGCTCCTCAGTAACCTTGAAGCAATAAAATGATTATTAAGAACTCTGCAATGTCCTTCACTTCTAACTCTGTTAGCTGCTCTGCCCCTTTAGTATGCAAAGACACAAAGAGAGGAAGAATGAGAGAGAGAAATAAGACGGGCTGTTAGTTTGAGGTGCATCACAAGATATGCTTTTATGTGGGGGTGATAATTTGAGCACTTATCAACACTGAAGAATTCATTCATTCTCTATGCAAAGAACAAAAGAACGCAGTCAAGTGTCAAGCACGACCAATGAGCTCTCAGTACGCTGCTCAGGGTGAATATGGTGGGAAAATACACTCGGTACAGTATGATTCAACGATGACCACTCTGCTCCTTTGTTTGCATCCACCAAACCACCGAAATGGTCTTTCTTTTTCGGGGCCAGGGCAGTTATCGCGTCTTTGTTTGAGCACATGTCTAATAATGGAGGATAATCGGCCAATTAATGGTATTTAAAACTGTGTTGCTATGGTGATGCCAGCACAAAATCCCAAAACCGGTCTCCCAGAGGACATTGGGTGGGTGGTGAGAGCTGAAACAACACCCACATTCTTCCTCCTTAAACAGCATTACTGTCTCCTGCTAGCTTTGATGGTATTTAGGACACTGCCAGTGAGCAAAAAAAAGAGTGGGACTTTTGTTTCACATGTCTATGCAGATTTCACCGACTTCAGTTGGTTTGACAAACCTCCTCATTGGAACCATTGCAGCAGCACAAGGTCGGAGAATATGAAAAATGATGACGCAACAGTTTGAGCGTCAAAGACGTTTACCTCTCTCCCTGCCGACCGCCACTTTTAGGATTAACCAGCACGAGGAGGGGGTGAGTACCAGGCAGAGGGGTGATCTTAAATGGAAGAAAGGGAGAGAAAGTTACAAAAGCACAGATTTTGCAGTCCCAGAGTATGTCTGCTGAAGACTTACCTGCAGTGCCTGACCGTCACCGGTGAACTTGAAACACTGGCCGGTGTCCTCAGGGCTGGTACTGGGCGATGATTCTCCTTCACCTCTTTTGACGGCAGAATGCCGGTCCTACAGATGTACAGACATTACAGTCAACATCAACAAACAGAACAGAGTGAGATAGATGTGCATCTGAGATAAGAAAGAAAAGATCTGTCTTGTTTTCCTTTCATTTAGAAAGAATTGACGTTTTAGGTCATTAGACTATATATATGTTCGCAAGTCTCAATCAGACCGCCCATGTCAAAGTTCTTTATATAAATGCAGAAATTAATAAGTTTATTCAGAAAGGGTGCATTAAAATGACCAAAAGTGACATCTCCTTCCCTGATGGTAATAACTGGCTAAAATCAATGACCTCAATTAAATTTTTTATTGATTTATCTTTAAGCAACGGACATTGCAAACCATTGCTTTTTAAATAAATATTGAAAGATTTGCATGCAGGAGAAATATTATTTTCTTTTGTATGGCTATATACATGCACACCTGCAAACATCCAGATGTTTGTTCAATTTACATTAATTAACATTTGAACAATAAATGTTGTGTAAGTACTTACACTGTGTCTACTATACCCAATTATAAATACGATGAGTATATGTACTCCATAGTATGGACTACTCATTGTTCGCAGTAGAGAGGGTAGGCCCATTAAGGACCCTCCCAAAAAACTGTCCTGGGTTCCTAGCGTTTTAGCATATCAAACGAGTGCAATGGGAGAGACTGAACTCACCAAAACAACAGGGCAGATGTACGACGGCAGGAGTGTGTGATCTCTTAATGGCCCACCGTCACATTCAGGCTTCACATTAGACGCACACTTGTTATGAAGCTGGAGAACACACAAATATAAATTAGGAGTGGTGGAGAATGACACTTCAACAGACTGGAATGAACTGGATCTTTTGTGACTTGGTTTATCCTCACTAATCTGACTTTGTAAAAAGACATTCAATTGTAGGAACTAAGAGGACAACAGGATCTGTCCTTATATTAAATTAATTAAAGGTTTAGAGCTGTAACTGTCAGGAGAGACGGTTCAGAGAGTGTGCAGGAGCATATAATGTGATAGTAAAAATCATTATGCAGAGAAAAAAGCTTTTGAATGATTGTTAAGTGCTGACACTTATCTTCATTAGGGCTTTTTTAAAACAAATTGCCCACGTGCACTAAATGGTGTTAAAGATTAGTGAAGAACGCCACCCAGTGGCGTAAATAAGTATTACCTTTAAATTTCTTTCAGAAAAATAGGCTACAACTGAATTAAACTGAATTGAGATGCAAAAAAACATTACAAAATACGTTGGCCACAGAAAGTCGATGTTTAAATGTCATACTCACAGTGATTTGACACCAAACACAGTGGAGGCCTGTAAGACCTTGATAGCACTTGATACTGCGGTGACATTTGTCACATTTTGTCGGGGAGTTGCCCTCCATCCAAACATGCTGCATAGCCTGGAGAGACATTCAATAGAGACTCATTATTCGCTTTAATTGTGAAATACTCAAATAGCACATTACTGAAATTATTCTTCTGCTCTGACATGCATTTTTAAGGCATTTGCACAAGAATTCTATCACTATCTGCAATATTATTTTACTTTACTGACTAAAAGCCCCATTCACACTGGATTGGTCTCACAAGGGTAGATATAGTAATGTTAATTTTCCACAGGATGTCTGGATCGTCTGGATGTAGATCAATGTATTAGATTAATTCAATTATGTTTGGATTCTGTTTGCAATAGGCACTTATCTAAAGCTAACAGAAGTTATGTGCCTCTAATAAGTGCCTTTACTATACACATTCAGTGATTTTTTTTGTAGTTGCTGGTCAGAACTTTCCAAATGTTCATTTAGGAAGAGTCTAACAAATTCCATTTTTCATTTAATCTAACAACCAATAAAATGAATAACATAATATATAGGATGTGAGATGAAGGTAAGACTAATGCTAAACTTACAACACGTCACTTTGAATTTGTTAGCGTGTAATATTTTTCACCAAGTGTTAAACACTTACACTAAAAAGACACTCCAAATCACTTAACATATCACATACAAAACTGAAATCGTAATCTAATGACAACATTTTTTGAATGGAGTGCTTTCCATCTCTGTGGTAATTACTGCATGGGAAGCGCAGGTTTTAAAGAGATGTCACTGACTACTAAAACAGTGCTGCGTGATTTTAGTCTTTTCCCTCTAGTTCTTAATACAGAAAAAGATGTTACACACAGGATGTTCTCATAGCCTTTCTGACTTGTACACAGAACATTACTTTGAGGTTAAACCAAGAGTTCTGGGTCTGGGAAGTTGCCTTGGGTGAAAACTGAGCTGAACTGTGGTCAGTGGATAAAATAATCATAGCACGAGTCGTTTACTAATAATAGAAAACTGTGTCTGTTAGAACTGAGAGCTCTGTACCAAACACATTAATCTGGTACTTCTTGTTCCACAAAAATGAAAAATGTGTCTTATTGCTACTGGCCTTCCTGTAAATTTCTCCTCAGAGATAAAGTTGTTTATGCACTTACATTGGTGTGTCTGCGGGACTTGGCGTAGGTGCTAATGCAAGGAGCAATGTCTTTGGACACACAGCGCTCATGGACTGTGTACTTGCATACTGCCAAACAAAAGACAGGACTGTGAGAGATGGAGAATGAGAGACTGAAAGAAACTTTACAAAGAACAGACAGATGGATAGATAGATAGAATAATAGGTCAATGCAGACAAAAATGTGATATGGACTTGTGTCTGTGAAAAATAAGCTGCAAAATACTATTTAAATTTTAATCCTGCATGTTCTGCGTGTCTCTGCTGCCTCTGTATATGAGTACAGGAATACATGAACATATTCATAATCTATAGAACTGCTCCGAGAGTCACTTCATGGGCGTTTACAACTATTGTCTTATCATACAAACAGTATAAGTTATAAACATAAAAGTTTGGTTCAACTTGAAGAAACTGTGACAGAAATATATTATTAATATAAAGAGAATAATACTACTAATACATTTACTTAACATTACTTTTAAGCAATATTTACCATAATTTATTTACCAGAAAAATGTAAATATGGTGTTTCCAAGAAAAAAAAAGAAGAAGAAGAATACATAATACATCTATTATTTAGATTTGGTATTAATTGTTAAAATGTAATAAAGACACTAAGATAGAATCCAAAAAACACAGAAAAACACAGAATTTGGTAACAAAAAAGACGATTTCCTAAAATTAAAATTATATCACTAACAAAAAGAGACAGATAGATAAATAGAATAGAAAGACAGATATAGAGGTAGACAGACAGAATGAAAGACAGATTTAGTTAAAATCACAGATAGACAGGAGACAGATACTCACGTGAGCAGCAAAGGCCCTGTTTTCTTACTCCTAACAGCATAGTGTGGCAGTAATTACAGTATGCCGGCTTGTTAAAATGCTTCAGTCTCCACACATGCTGCCCGTCCTCCTGTACATTCTGAATGTATGTGAACAGGAATTAGATACTACATCTTAATGTATTGTTTCCTCTTTTCAACTCACAATTAAGTTTCACCTCACCGTCTCCATTCCCAGCAGAACCAGGAGTGGTATGGTGGTCATTCCTCCTCTGATCCACTCCTCTAGCGTGACGGTTCCATCCCTGTCATAATCAATCTCCTCCATCATCTCCTTCAGAATCTACAATATAAGACATAAACAAGGATAAGATATGGAATCCACTATGCAAGTTGGGATTGGCTTGTGGAAACATTTAAAGTGATTCATACTGGTCGTAGTTCCGTAGAGTCCCATTCTAGATACTCAGCTACATGGACCATCTGGTTTATGATGCGGTCAAGCTCCTAAAACGACAGATGTAATGGCTTTAGATATAATACGCTATTTTCAAAGTTACTTTTTATGCAGCCTGGTATTTACAGTTCTTTCCAACTATCAGTTACCAAAAAGGCAATAATAAAACTGTGAGACAGGCTCTGAATCATCAAGTTCTGATAGCTTTAAGATGAAAGAAGCATTCAGTGAAAGGATGATAATATTACATAATCCAAAAGAATTGCACTGTAACTGTGTATGTTGTATTAAACTAAGGAGATTTCAGACTTACAGAGCTGTCCAGCAGACCATTGCCATCCGTGTCGTACAGCCTGAACATGACTTTAGGGTGAGAGAAGTAAAAGATAACAGACCGCACGTTTTTGTAGTGTAGCAAACATTTGTCAAGTACAGACCCCATGATAGCACCTAGAGCTCAGGTTATCAAAGGACAGACTGAGGCAGCAAGTAAGGATTAGCTTCAGGCACAAATAACTCCCTATGCTAAAGAAAGCTCGGCTATGCTAACTCCATGGTAAACAAGGACAGGAGGAGAGATAAGCCTTCTATCTAGAATTCTAGAATTCTCGTGTCACTATCACTATGACAGGGGTGTTGTAGGCTGGACTATATGTAAACACATTGACTTATTACTTAACAGATTTATTAATCATAGCTAATAAATAATAAGCAGAAATACTTCTTTTATTCACCAAGGACACATTAAATTGATCAAAAGTGACAGTAAAGACATTAATGTCGCAAAATAATTCTATTATTATTACTCTTTTGAACATTTGATTTATCTGTAACACTTTCAGAATAGAGAACACTTATTCATAGTTAACTATGACTTTTCCCTCAATAAATTCCTAATTTGTTGCTTATTAATAGTTAGTTAATATTTAGTAAGGTAGATGTTAAGTTTAGGTACTGGATAGGATTAGAAATGTAGATATAAAAATTACTGTGCTTTCTGTGGTTGACACGACTGGTCTGGAGACATAATTAACAAAATTACTTATAATATTATATATTTTTTTCTGTACAAGGATATTTGAAAAATAGGAATGAAGTGAGGATACATAAGGAGATTAATGTACGTAAGGAGATTAAAAGGAATAAGCATCATGTGACCCCAAACTACCGAAACAAAAAAAAACCCTTTCTTTTAGCATGAACAAGCTAACATCATCAACTATTAATATTCCGAAATATATGACCAAATAAGAATTTCAAAATGCCAAGACAGCTAAATAAAAAATAAAGAAAAGTTTTTGGAATAATTTCCAACTTACACTCAAGCTTATCCTCTGGCGTCCCCCTCTCCAGGAGGGACAAGTAGCACACAATGTCTTTAAGGAAGACCACTTGGGGTGACTGAGATCCTTTTTGTGGAGAAGGACTCCTCCGGAGAGATGTACGATTTTCTGATTGATTGCGCTCTGGAAGAATGTCAAGTTATAATTTTTCAATTTAATTCTGTTTTATTTATAAAGCACATTTAAAATTAAGCTTAGTTGGCCAAAGTGCTATACACTTCTAAAATGTGTAATATATTAGTAATTACATTATTTTATAACACATTTTACATTATATCACACCTAAATATTTGTGAAAGAGCATCCTGATTCTGATTAGACAGTATTGCTCTCTAAGGCCTTTGTCATGGATTACACATGTAAAAAAGGGCAGTGAAGGTCAAGGTTGTCCCCTTGTTCTTGACTCTGACCTGGAGAGAGGCGTGGGGAGTTGGTAGTCTTGGAGAGAGCCAAAGCATTGCTGCTGCTGCTGCTGCTCACTGGGGGATTGGGCTGCGTGCTGGGCGAGTGGTGGGGGCCTCTGGGTGTGTGGCCCCCTGTGCCTGAGCGTTGTGAGGAGGAACGGGAGGAGCAGGGTGATGTTGTGGCCCCTGAGCCTGGAGTGATCCCAGCAGAGTTCTCTGGTGCATGTCGGCTCATAGCGCTCAAAATACTCTTTCCATTCATACCTACCAGAAAAAAAGCATATTATATTAATATGTTATATATTAATTGTTTTCAGTCATGTGACTGATTTGAAGACATAGAGGGCAAAACATCCATAGAATTGTAGCACAAGTGTGACAATTTTTCATCTGGTTCAACATTGCAAATGTTTAGATCACGTCTCAAAACAATAAAATGAAGGTATGTGAAGAAAATTCAAGTTTTCCTTATAACGGTTTCCAATGGGATGAGCATTGCATTTATATTGTGGTTTCATCTGCTTGCCTGTACAAAATAAACATCATCAATAAGGTGTTTACTGAATTACACCTTTTAATATCTATGTTTTACTACATTACTACTTAATGTTAACTGGGTAAAAATAAGTGGCAGTCTGTAGAGCAACCCTTCGTTTCCCACAAAGTGGGAGTTCCTATAAGGGTGTGATGTCACGTGAAACCTATTAATAGACATACTGTAGATGATAGATCTACCACAGTTAGAATGACACATGGCAGACTTTTTAAAAATATGGCACAAGGTAGTAGGAAGAAAACTGGCGGTGCATCACGATCATCACCACAGCCACACAGTGGTTGACTTGATAATAATGATGAATATCATTTCCGTCACTGGTTGCTTTGTTTGACATCACAAATAAATAAAAAGGTCTGCCAAGACAACACATAACAACAGCAGGCGAAGGAACAGCTGTGATGCAAGTCTCTGTCCAATCAAATCACACCACACTTGCTGTGGTACCTGTTATGGGTGCACAGGCCACTTCGGTCTGTATAGAGATGCCTGCATCAACGGACCTGGGCTCTGCAGACACAGGGGTCAAAGTACAGTGGAACAGGAAGAAGCAAGACGAACAGAGGAAAAGATAGCTGGGATAGTGCGCAGCCTGCCAGGACAGCTTAATAATGTCCTTAATAATTGGTTTGCCATAATGAGCATTTCTCATTTAGTATTAAGAAACTGAGTTAAAGACAAATAGAGCTCTCAGACTGTACTGTTGGCACTAGATGGCACTGTTGAACTGTATGCACAACTAACTTTTGCCCTAAACCACCTCCGGTTAACAGTAATAGCAGAAGACACAAAGCAACCAGCATCATTAAAGTGCACTCTTGCATCAACATCGCAAAGAGTCAGATCTCTTAATTTATCTAATTTTGTCTTCGCAGAACAACAAGACCTGCTCATCAGATGTGTGTGGGATTTCAAGACATCTACCAGTTCTTTCATTTTACTTCCTGCAGGCTGTGTGATTATTATAAGCAAACAGGTTCACAAGCAAACTGGTTATGCAGACTAATTTAATTTAAATTAAAAGATAAATTGTGATCTGAGACCAAAGGTAAAAGTACTTTATTTTTAATGTTGTATAAAACTGTTTAGCATTGATAATATTAAGATATGTCTTAGGCTTATGATACACATATATTTATTTTAAATATAAATTTAAATTTTAAGATTTTATAAATGAGAAATAAATACTGTATTTTCATCAAATCAATGCAAATATGTGAGCTTATGAGACTTTATAAAGCATTAAAAAAAACGTTTTGACCTTAAAATTTTAAACGGCACAGTATCTATGATGCCGATTTTACAGACTTCAAATATTTGAAAGGTAGTGTATATGTTTGCATTAGAAATTAAATTATCCGTATAACATGCCGAGTAAACTGGTCAAAAATATCTTGATGAATTGAAATGAATAATTTTTATTTGATTTGCGCCTCTTTGCGTTAATGGCAACAGCACTCTAGATGAACTCCACTTGTTCATTCGCGCTTCCAAAAAATTTACCTCAGAAAAAAAACCTCACCTTTTTTCCTATTAAAACTGATCAAATAAACATGAAATACGTACTTTAACCTGTAAAGGTTACATACACCTGTAAGTCACTTTGGATGCTAAATGAATAAATGTAAATGTAAATATGAATGCACTTTCATGACCTGGTGTTGACAGTGCAAAAGACTATTTACCCAGCATGCCTGCTCCAGATCGAGAGATGTCAGGGGAGCTGCCTCCTCCATTCTTGCTCTTGAAGGAAGTGAAGAGGTGTTTGCAAAGTTCCTCAGGGATGTCATTCTCCAGATAGGTCGCCATGAATAGCTGGAAGCCCTCATAGTCGATGGGCTGCGGGAGACAAGTGAAGAGATGATGAGAAATGAGAAGACAGGAATCTTGAGAGATGAAATAAAGCCATGAATATGCAGCTTCCTGCTCCTTTATGTTTTCAGCAGAGAGGATGTTCCTGTCTTTGGGCATGAATGACAACACTTAAGCATTTCATTATGACACAAGGCAACAAAAATACAGAGGGAGCCCACACACATCAAAATATAGTAAAAACACATAACATTGCACATTTTTGGCTGCTCATAGAAAAAAATTTATCGAAGGTTACAAAAACACCATAATGAAGAGGCCGTTAATAGAATTTAAAATAGCACAGACACATGGCTCACATTAAAAAGCACTGGGCGCGACCTCTGATCTTCAGAAGACATTGTAGCAAGACTTTTTTGTTAGACAGGGATGGGCCGGGGCATGCAGTCTGTAGACACATTAAACCAAAGAACATGCAAACCCAGAAGGTAACAGCTTACTTGGTTGAGAACATCTTGCTTCTGTAGGGCAGTCAGAGATATATGAAGAGGGTAGAGGGAGAGAGGGGTTATATACACTGCAGTGGTTGTTCGTGCAGAGGGAAGGAATCAGCGGTGTTACCTTTCATATCCTCTGCTCCTCTGACACTGAATGAATAGACATTGTTCCTTCTTTAATGCTGTATTGCATTAGTCCACCTGCATCATACGTATTGCTGTTTTGCAGGTTTAGTGGCAGGAGAATCCACCGGTGTATTTGCATAATTCGGACCTACTTATTTAAAGTGTTCATTTTTTTATCAGTAAGAGGAAAACAAATATGATCCCCCAAATATGACGCGTGCTACCATTTGTAAATTTTATGTCTTCTGGTATTATTTGCTTCAAGATATTTTCAGCTGCTCAATATTGCTTGTGTCTCTTAACATATTTTAATGTATTATCTAAATTATGAACAATGGTTTATAGTACACACAGTTGACTATTTACTGGACTTGTTATTCTTTTCATTATTTCCCTACAGCAGTTAATGAAACTGAAGTCTCGCACATTTAAAGGAAACCGCTTACTTCCACTTTGAAAAATCAGGTAGATAAAGAAATAAAAGTGGAAAGTTTTATTAACATTGATGTTACTGTTACTGTTTACAATTTGTAAGTAAAACGTTTCTTGGTCTCACAGAGGCTGCATTTATTTATTCTATTTTCTGCTTTAATATATTTTAAAATATAGTGGATTTACAGAATAGCTTTTATTCTTTCTTAAATATTTTGCCTAAACCTTTATTATTACCCATGTTTAGATAATTGTGGAGCTTACAAAATATTTAAAAATCTTCTGTAACATTTGGACTGTCACTTTTGATCAGTTTAATGTATGAATGTATTAATCATACTGGCCTTATATTTTTGAAGAGTAATTTATATGAACAAAACTAATTTATATGAATGTAAAAAAAAAAAAAATTATATACATGCTGTATTAGAAAACCTCTAATTTCTTGCAAACTTGCCACCAGAAAGCGAAACCACCAGGCTGTGCTAAGAAAATCAAATAAAATTTGAATAAACATGTTAAACTCAAACTGCAAATCTCTGAAAACAACAGTGAAATCTAACGAAGACAAAAATTTAAAGACAACTTGCAAATAAAACTCAAAGCCCTTAAGGAGATCACTACACAGCCCTTTGAGATTTTTACACTAAATCTGATGGTTTATGCACATCATTCACTGAAGAAAATGGCACAAAAGCATCCACATAGTCCAAGACAATTTACAAGACACTGTGGGTCAGTGCCCCTTTACAGCAAAACAACAAATCTAAATTCATTAGATCCCTCTTATTGCAGAAACGAAACTCTGGAAAAAAGGCAAAAAGCCAATAAGGCAAGACATGTAGGAGTGTAGGAAGTGAAGGTGGACAGAGAGGAACTTGCATGCAATGGTAGGCTAGGTATATGCTTGAAGGGCTGTAAAAGTTGGGCAGATGCACACAAAAAACAGGAAGGTGAAAGTAACCAAACCCAATTGACTTTCTTTTAGCAAATATGTTTGTATGTTTTGGTGGTGTGAAAAGCAGCGTAACCAGCCCTGTCTGTAAGAGAAACTTCCTGTCTGACTTTCAAAACACAGAGGCTGGCCCTGCTATCAAATAATGCAGGAAACAATGAGCCGTTTATTTAACCTTTCATTGGCGCCCATTTTTACAGACACTCTTCCTTTAACAAAGGTTACAGAGTCACCATGATTTAACATCATTACACTCAAAACAGCCGTGACTTGTTGAGGGACATTTACGGGCCAATCGCAGTCAGTCAGTCAGTCAAACGAGGCTGTATACATGAGTGAAATACAGCTCTCTGTCACTGTAAGCAGGCAGCACAGTAGCACTCATGGTATGTCACCTCCATTTTGCAATAGTTCCAGACTTTATGATTTAAACCGAACTGATTAACAATGCAAAGCATGCGATGTCACACCACAGCCAACCTGGCGTCAGCTTCAAACCTATTAACTTTCACTGGTGCTTATTCACTATTGATTCAGCCAAGGCTCTGGGTCACAACCTGTGGCGCCAAACCCTGAGCAGCCTCTTATTTATGTCAGTGCAGAGGAGAGGAGAGAAATATAATGGCGACACTCCATAAAGCAAATTATAGATGCTGCTGCCTGCTGGCTTCGTTGTCATGGCAACGTGATGCATGGGCTTTATGATGTCAGTGAGGACCTTCTCTAATAGGAGGAGATATCTGACCACTTCTTTTCGGGGAGCGGATGACTAAGCATTTCCTGTAATGACTTGCGGCCTGAGTCAGGTTGTATTGGTGTTCTGTCAAGTCACAGCCAGAAGCCCCACTTCCTCTAAACAGATCATTTAATCAGGCCAGATCACGGCCGCTCTTGCCATTACATACCTGTTCAGGGTTGTACTTGGAGAGAACACCATTTCCATGAAACTCTTCCAGGACATCTTTAAGCTTCTTGGAGGAATCTGTGCAAAAACAAATTAAGATGAAAACATTAAGTCCGACATACAGCTGTACTTATAAGTGTAGACACTCACTGCAGTATATTGCAATGGAAATATTTAGATACTCTACTGTTTGGGGTTTGGGGACTTTAGGATTAAAATACAGAAATAAGCTTTAATAATGTGCTGCTAATGTTAGATGTTATGCTAACATTAATTGGATTAATTATATTTTCTATAAAAACAATGTAAACTTGCAGATAGTACACATACGTCTGCAAGATGTTTTCTAAATATCTCTTGCTCTGGAAAGCATATGACATCTAAAAACATCTCACAGACGTCTCCTAGATGTCAGGTTTACATACATTCTAAATCATAAAGACATGTAATAGACATCTAAAAGGAAATGGCCTGCAAATGTAAATGAATACATCAAACAGACGTCTCCGAGATGTATGTGTGCCATCAGAGTTAGAACTAGCACATCTAATTAGCATCTTCAGTTAAACAAGTTAAATTATTTATTTTAAGGATCAATTCTTACATTTAACTAGTTTTAATGTCTTATTCTGCATGACCACATTTTAGATCACTTAGGATTCAAAGGATTCAAAGCATTTATTGTCATGTGTACAAAAGAAATTAAATTTCTCTGCGCAATGAAATTCCTTTTTTGCCATCCACAAACAAATGCAGAGTTAAAATAAATAAGTAAAAGTAAGATTAAAATGTAAAGATTAAAAACGAACAATAATGAAATAATAAATAAAATAGGGATAAATAAAGACTAAGGGTGTGCAGGTATCAATTCAATATCAATTGTGCAGTTACAGTGAGAAGTGTGCAAAGGAGCATTATTTATGAGGTAGATTGATGTGCAAAAGAGCTTAATATACTAGGTGACTGATGAACAGAATGACAATAAGAGGTAGATCGGCTGTTCAGGAGTCTGATGGCAGTGGGGAAGAAGAAGTTTTAGAGTCAGGAGGTTCTAGATCTCACACTTCTGAACCTACGTCCCGAGGGCAGGAGTGTGAAAAGTCCGAGTTGGGGGTGTGTGGGGTCTTTGAGGATGGAGGCAACTCTCCTATGGACTCTACGCTGGTAAATGCTCTGCAGGGAGGGCAGCGTTGTCCTGATGATTTTCTCCGCAGTTGTTATCACTATCAGGCCTTTTCGGTCCATAGCAGTGGTGCTGCCATACCATGCAGTGATGCAGCTGGTCAATGTGCTCTCCACAATGCAGCTGTAGAAGCTGCTGAGGATCTTAGCAGACATACCAACTTCCTTAGCCTCCTCCGCTGTTGAGCTTTCTTGACCAACTGTGTAGTGATCAGTGTCCAGGTGAGGTCCTCACTGATGTGGATGCCCAGGAACTTATAGCTACTCACCCTCTCCACTTGAAGCTCCCGGATAAATAGTGGCTGGTGAGGCCTCCTCTCTTTCCTCATGTCCACTATCATCCCCTTTGTCTTACCAGTGTTGAGGGCAAGGTTGTTTTCCTCACAACATGACACCAGGCCAGCCACCTCACTACTGTAAGCTGCTTCGACCCCTCCGATCACTGCAGTGTCATCCGCAAACTTCAGGATGATGTTGTCTTTGTGAGAGGTGACAAAATTGTGGGTGAACAGGGCATAGAGGACGGGGCTGAGAACACAACCCTGCGGGGCACCAGTGTTTGTGATGATGCTAGCTGAAGTCCTGTTGCCATTCCTGACAGACTGAGGCCTGCCAGTCAGAAAGTCCAGGAGCCAGTCACAGAGTGTTGGGGTTAGGCCGAGTGTGGTCAGTTTATGGGTGAGTTTGTGGGGAATGACCGCGTTGAAGGCAGAGCTGTAGTCAACAAAGAGAACCCTGACATAGGAGTCTTTGTTTTCCAGGTGGGAGAGGGAATAGTGGAGGGCAGCGGATCTGTTGGCCTGATAGGCATACTGCAGGGGATC
>JAUYWG010000042.1:11691924-11705841 GCA_034779775.1 Enteromius afrohamiltoni
TCTTTGTTTTCCAGGTGGGAGAGGGAATAGTGGAGGGCAGCGGATCTGTTGGCCTGATAGGCATACTGCAGGGGATCCAGAGAGTCTGGGATGTTGCTCTGGATGCAGGCCAGCAACACTCTTTCAAAACACTTTGCAATGATAGGAGTGAAAGTAACTGTCATTCAGGCATGTAACTGGGGTTTTCTTGGGGAGAGGAACAATGTTTTGAAGCATGTGGGGACGATGCTCTGGCTGAGGGAAAGATAGAGGTGAGAAGATCAGCCAGCTCATTAGCACATGCTTTAAGGGCTCGTCCAGGGATATTGTCTGGTCCTGCTGCCTTGCTGGGGTTGATCTTTTTCAGGGCTTTGTGAACTTGGTCTACTGAAACTGCTGGTGTGGTGGGGGGTTGGGAGATCTGGGGGGTCTGGATGTTCTGGAGGGTCTGTGAGTTCTGGAGGGTCTGGGAGTTCTGGGGGATCTCAATGCGGGTGTAACAAATGTTGAGATCATCCAGCAGAGCTGATGGTGCTGCTGGAGGCCCTATATTCTGTGATGTGCTGCAGCCATGCCACATTCACCCAAGGTCAGCAGAAGAATAGAAACCATCCAATTTCTTTCTATACTGCCTCTTAGCCACTGTGATGGCTTTCCTCAGTCCATACTTCGCAGCTTTGTACTCGTTGCCTGATCTGAAAGCAATGAGCAGCATGAGTCGTACCTAACTGTTGATCAAGGGCTTCTGGTTGGGGAACTTCCTTATTTGTGTAGTGGGCACAACATTGTCAACACAGGTGCTGATGTACCCAGTCACATACTCAGCATAGTCCTGAATGTTGACAGAGAAGTCCTCCATTGTGGCTGCAGTTTCGAACATATCCCAATATGTCTGGGCAAAGCAGTCTTGTAGAATGTTCTCTTACTCTAGGGTCCAGTGTTTCACATGTTTTGTGACAGGGTTTGATTGTTTGATTGAAACCTAAATACTCCATACCTAAACTAAACTACCTCATAATACAGTAAGTAACTCTTCAGCAGAAAATTACAAGTCTGTTGAGGACAAAGCCACAGTTAATTGTTAGATGATAGTGAGAATTGGTCTCCAGAGTAAAGTGTGACCAAAAATAAATCAATAAATCTTATTAACAACTCCTATTGCACAAGTTGAAACTCTTAACACAATGTTGCCTCTGAACACAAGAGAAATGTACTTCAAACTACTTGCATCATTATCCATAACATTTTGAAAAAAGTCATTGCATTTTGTATCTATTACTTCAAACATTAGATGTATAGTGCAATCTGACAAAGTAGGCTAATTAAGCAGAGATAATAGCTGAGCAGAAAATGTCACCAAAGCTTATTAGCATATGCTGCCCCAGGTTTAATTTTTATTTTCTATAAGTGTTGAATTGGTTGACTCTCACGTGTCTTGCGACTGCAGCATAGAGCGGCAGAAGGTGCTTTCCTCATAGAATGCTAATCTCCCCCACAACTGATAGCAGTCACTACTACAGTATGACTTCCACTGAATGGAATCTCTTTTAATGTTTATTATTTCCACATGTTTTAACCCGCTCACTTTGAATTTCTGCTGGATTTTTAGGGCCCTTTGTTAAGATGAGACACTACAGGTGAATAGGGTAATTTTTTTTACTTACAAAAAGGACCATGAAACTTTACCAGTTGATTACTCAAATGAATAGGAGAAAAACATGTATTGCAAGTTTTTTTACATTTTATGTTTAAATATGCAAAATAGGCAATAGCTCATTAAATATGTGAATTTGCATATATTTCCGGTACATATATCTGAATATAGGATAAAGTCAGGTGCAAAATTATTTTTTCATTTTGTGTATATTACAGAGGGATTTAAGGATATCTGCTTTCATTACCTAGGAAATCAAAATATACCATCAATAGCCTTAAAAATAGCGTATTTTATACCATATTTTTTCTTTTAAATGTCACATAAATCAGGCCAGGAATGATTTATTAACAAATCCCTCTGTAAATATCTTCAGAATACTAGTTAGAGTATAACTGGAAAGTTTGGTGTACATAGGTGAAACATTGGCTGAGATATTGGTACCGATAAAAATGACAAAAAGCTCATTTTGAGAAAATGGCATTTGAAGATTTAAATAGGGGAAGAAAGTTATGGTCACAAGTAAACAAAATGTTATAAAATAATAATTTTAATGTATTTTTTAAACTTTTTTTAATAGTTTTTCGAAAGAACACATTTTGAGGGACTAAACTAGCCCAAAATCTCAAAATTGACCACTGCATTAAAAAAAAAAAAAACAATGCCATAACTAAAACTAAAAATACTACTAAATACAACTAAAGTTATACTAAAAATTACTAAAACAGAAATAAGATAAATGAACATTATGTAGAAATATATTAAAAAAGAAAAGCACATAAATTCAGTAAAATACAGTAAATACAGCAAAAAAAAAAAATATATATATATATATATATAAAAATAAAATGTATTTCAACCAACATATAAAATATAGAAAGAAAGTTACATATTTTAAAAAAAGATCAGTGACAAGTGATAATGACAAATGACAAAAGAGCTTTTATGGTGTTTTGACCCTTTTGAGATACAAAGATTTTCTATATTCATAAAATAATTGCTTAAAATTTTAGTACAACATGAGGGTGAGTGTGACGAAAGGATAAAACAGAGATGAGCTGATCCAAATGCAGGCTTTTATTAAATTCCAGAACGAGACAGGCAGGGTTGAATCAACAGCGAACAGGTATGGCACGGGCAAACACAAAGATTAGCCAATAGGCAGAGCAGAGGTCGGGCGAACACAATCCAGGGGGCAAAGACAAAAGCAGTAATCACAGAAGGCAGGGGCGGTATCAGAAAATCCAGACCGAAAACACAGAACACTAGGGAAGGCTTACAGAGGGAAGAACCACAATGATCGGCGAAGACTAGAACACAAACAGCTCTTTAAATACATGTGATAACCAGATGATGAGGGAGGAGGAGCTAATCAAAAACCATAATAACAAACAAGCTGGGTGGAGACATAACAGAGTACACATGGACACAGAGGGAGACATGTCAAAATAAAAGTCCACAAAACAGTAAACAAGGAAAACACTGACAGACAACATAACAGTGAGTCCATAATGACTAGGGATGGTAAGATTTGCATCTGTAGACTGGCACAAAAGTTAACTTTTTAAAAAACGTTTATCACTGAGAAGATGACCAATAATTTGTCACCAATTTAAAAGAGCTCACAAAATTGCTACCCCGAGGTCCCGGGGCTATTTTGTCTTCCAGTCGGGCTACCAAAATCCATCTCAGCCCTGCCCGTCGGGCTATTATATAGGAAGAAAAAAATATGTATTCTTTCACAAATATGTTTGGGTAATTATGTAATTTTTGGGCATCGGGGTTAAGTATTGAAATCGCTTTTGAATTTGAGCTTGTTTTTTACTTTCACTTTGTGATCGCGTGAACTGAGTATGGACCATTTCATCGGACGCACGCACCTGGATTGAAGTTAACTAGTCTGTTGTGTTTGCTTATCGGTCTGTTTACAAACCAGCTTCAAACGCAGCTAATGAAGAGTAATGAAGTTAGACTCTCAGGTTATTGTGCTCTGGGATCTGTTTCCCATACATTTATTTATTTGTAGCAACCTGTCAACCTATCAAAATTTGCCATAAACAGAAAAAACTAAACATTAACACACATATTATCAGCACAACCCGGCACAAGGAAAAAGAAAAGCCAGTGCTTCAATTTCAGGTATACGTTTATAACATTTTTAACTGACGTTTGTAGACTAATGTGTTTTATTGTCAGTGATTTCACCACCAACAACAACGCATTTGACTTAACATTGCATTTTCCATGACATAAAATGTACTATACTATATATTGCCTCGTTGTTTTTATATATGGTTTAATTGTGGTTTCATTGAATAACACTGTAAAAATACATCATGTAATACAATGCCTGCAAAGGGCACCAAAGGCCTGATAATCGATGGTCCCATATTTTTTAATTTGGCCACCTTTTTGTAATGGAAATGCTAAAGCCTATTTAATTTATTAATTACACTGTATTAATAAAATCATATAGTTTCTATTATAAATAATAAATAATACAATGCAATGTACATTTATTGAAAGTTATATTTTGACCCCATATAGTCTAGTAGGTGTTTTTTGTTGTTGTTTTTTGAGGGAGGGGGCACAACAATACTATTCGGCTTAGGGCAACCATTTGGCCAGCAGCGGCCCTGAATATTATATGGTTCTTGCATAGAAATTTCTGTTAGTTAGAACTAAATATTTGAGTTGATTGTAATTTGACTATTATTATATATATATACAGTTGTTGTAATTTGTTTTAACATTTTTTTTATTTTTTTTTTGTTTCCCTTACAATATAATACATTAAAAATAATCTCTTTTTTTTTTCTTTGGGCTACTTAAATTTATTTTGGGCTACCGAAAACTGAAGAGTGCCTTCCCAAAGGGCTACCAGGGATTTTGAAATTTTGTGAGCCCTGGGCCCATCTCATTGGTCTCAGCTATATGATGTCAGATCTTCAGATACTAAGCAGCAGTGTTAGGTGAGTCAGTATATACAGACTCAGTGGTTAAGGGGAAAGCAGAAGGGGGCGCAGGCAATGAGACAGACACTCATAACTGAAAACCAAACTGCACCCACGGTTTCATCTGAGCGAAATAAGTCTTTTCCTCAACAGATAAAACCTAAAACAAAGCAATCTGGTGATTTCTGTGGTCGGAAAGATTGACATCACACTTTTATTATCAATCAAAGGGTTTACTCACTGTTGTAGTTTCAGATTCAGATCCTAATTCATAAAACGCAGCGTGATGTCAGAGGTCAAACATGTCAGGGTAAATACATCTCTGTTCTTTGGACTGGGACATTGTGAATGACAGTATTAAATGTACAAGACTCATCATTGATTTAAAGACTGACACCAAACTCCAAACTGCTTGCAGCTTCTGCAGCAGTGAACAAACTTCTTTAATAGACTTTGAATCTTATTGCTGTGACTGTGACTGGAGTTTTAGTTAGCTCACCATGACAAATGTATTCCTCTAATTTCAAAACAATAAAGCTCTTAGCACTTAGCCGAGCCTACACATTACTCAGTGGCAGTCTCCTCTTGAGGAAAACCTACATTTTTTCACATAATCAGTTAACAGAGTTGCTAGGACTTGCCAATAAATCACTAACAAACCCCCTCTAAAGGGGTAATAAATATTTTAGTACTTTTGTGATTTTTGTGAAGTTATAGCATTTGTGCATTATACTGAATACATTTAGTTTAGTTAGAGTTACAGAATAATATTTATGTTCATGCTGAGTTGATAGAGAAATCCTATAATAACTTTATAGAACAGCTGAAATTTGTGCCAGACTGGCCCAGCTATTCATCTGTGAGACGTAGTTAAGTTTAAGATTAATCCTCCATCTCACACCTACTGAATTCTTAATGGAAATGTGTCCTGTATCCCAGAATATACTCCACATAATGCATGTGCTATTATTAAAGGCATTATACCTTAAATATGGCAAGCTGGCAGAGTTCAGGGTGAGAGTACTTCTGACTGAATATTTAGTCTTCACTATTCCTCAAGGGTTTTTAATCAAATTTGTTACCAGGGGTCGCCCTCAATGAAACAAAAGTAATTATACTGACTTTATGAGTATTTAGATTTATTACCAGCATTCTATAAGCCAATTAACCTCACAAAGCACAGATATATGCTTAATTAGAAAATTTCATGGTAATTTTACCGGTAACCTCTTAAAAATGGCACAGAGGTCTCTTTGGAATTCATATTAGCCAGTGCAGCGTCTGCAGGTAATAACACAACAACAGGGCCTTTAGAGTTTCAGTATGTGAAGTTAAGTAACATTTCATTCACAAACTGTAAGCAGTAATTTAAAATTGCCCAAATTTCTGAAAATATTAAAAACAAAAACATTTCCGCTGTGATAACAATTGTCTATGGTATACATTAATTATTATGTACATAGACAATTATCTCAGGGTTATGAATATAACCCCAGTAGAAGAAACTTGAAGGAATGAGACACTGTGTCAAAACGCTATGGGAACGCCTCCAGCGTGACCACGCTATTAAACTGCTATGCAAACTGTCCAATGGAAGGGCTGGACGTCATAGGCGGGAAACATCATAGACCAGAAAGCATAAGAGCATGTGCGGAGAAACGCACGCCAGCCCTCAGGCATGAAGCAAGCAAGCACCCAAAGGGATGCAGGAGGTGTGGCAAGAGACGCAGTGTCTCGTTTCTTCAAGGAACTGGGGTTATATTCATAACCCTGAGACGTTCCTTTTCAGGAACTCACACTGCATCAAATCGCTATGGGAACGAGATACCCACGTCCCCAGATCCCCAAGTCCCTGCCCAGTGTGGAACAGCACACCTAAGGCAAGAGGACAACTGAGCCTGGGGTAGCCGGGAGGTCTAGCCCGTAGAACTTAACAAAGGTCAGAGGGGGAAGACCAATCCGCTGCTTTGCAGATTTCCAGAACCGGGACACCTACCAAGAAGGCCTTTGAGGCCGCCACACCTTTAGTCTAATGAGCTCTGACCCCCATCGGTGAGTGGTGACCAGAGGACTCATAAGAAGTGGAGATAGCTCCCACAATCCCTCTGCTCAGTTTCTGCCAGGACACAGGCAAACCACGACGAGGAAAACCAAAGCACACCAGCATTTGGGCTGACTCCCTCCAAAGAGAAGACCTGTGAATGTAGGTATCCAGTGCTCGCACTGGACACAAACAATGCAGCTTTTCCTGGTCAGCCTTCATGAAAGGACCTACATCAAGTTCCACCGCCAAGTCCCAAGTTGGTACTGGGGACCTTTACCGGAAGCCTCAGCCTTAGTGCACCACGGAGGAAACGCACCACTAACGGATCTCTACCCACTGAGTGACCATCTACAAGAGAGTGGAAAGCCGAAATTGGTACTCCACATTCAAGGTGTATGTGGCGGCAATGGAACAGTGGAACTGTACCAATCAGGCAGTTGACTGGGTCCCACTGGTGGCTAGTACACCAAGAAATAAAAAAACTTCCACTTTAAAGCGTATAGTTTCCTCATGAAAGGAGCTCTGGATTGTAAGATAGTCTGAACAACCTCGGCTGACAGACCAGAAGCTATAGAACCCACAGTTTCAATGCCTCAGGGCGAGGGTGCAACACTGAGCCTCCTGCCTGGGACAGAAGAATTCTCCTGATCGGAATCTCCCAAGGAGAGCCGTCGAGGAGAGAGATCAGGTCCGCAAAACTATATTTGCCCTGGCCAGAAAGGTGCTACCTGACCACATCCTGGCAGACTCTTTCCAGAACTCCTGGGAGCAGAGTTATTGGGGGAAAGGTGTACAGACGAAGCCTAGGCCATCTCTGTGTCATAGCATCCAGGCCCAGTGGAGCTGGAAGAACTAGAGAGAACCAAAGAGAACATTGTGCACTCTCCTGAGTTGCAAACAAGTCCACCTCTGCCTTGTGGAAGACTGTCCAGATTCGCTGCATGCAATCTCGATTCTAGGAACTCGGGTTCCTCCACATAACCAAGACTTGTACACACCGTCGGGAGACCTTGATCATATGAGGGGAATTCCCTTCAGAGAAAACCCTTGTTTCCAATCACTGCAAAGGTTTAGTGTACAGCAAGCCTAGCGAAATCACGCTAGATGCTGCTGACCTCAGACTTATTAGTCTTTGAGAAAACTTGAAAGTCAGTGAATGGCCTTCCTCATTCTTCTGACTGCCGTGAAAGCCGAGTCAGCTAGAGCGAGAGTCAATCATGCCCGCTCCGTGACCAAATTCCAGATCACGCCCAGATAAGTGGTGCTCTGAATCGGAGAAAGCACACATTCCTTGGCACTTAGTCGTAGCCCCAAACGTTCACGTGAGCGAGGATGGCATCTCGATGCCTGTAACCCTCGCTCTGTGATCGGGCTAGAATCCTGCCAGTCATCGCTGTAGTTGAGGACACAGATACCCTGAAGCCACAACGGAGCAAGGGCTGCATCTACTACATCCCCATGAGTGTAGCTGTGACTCCGCCTTGGCGGCAGCATGGGAATACACTTGTCACTTCCAACAATACCTTATACCGGGGAGACTGAGGAAGCAGCTGGCACATGCTCTTATGCTTCCTGGTCTATGACTTCACCTGCCTATGACATCCAGCCCTTCCATTGGACAGTTTGCATAGCAGTTTTAGAGCGTGGTCACGCTGCAGGCAGTGTGAGTTCCTGAAAAGGAACTATGTACACATGTATGGGCCTTTTTCCCGCTCTGCATTTTAAACTTTAAATAGTTTTGTAAAATAACAAAAAAAAAATAGCCTGAATGAATAGCATAGGTTTATTTGTTGTGATTAATTACCAATTCATCATAGATGTTTCATCAAAACACATTAACTACAGTTTGCCATAATTAATTGGGTCTGATGAAATGAGGAAAAATGTTGTCATGATATTCTGACAAATATTTCAAGGCATGCTGCGTTTACACGCTATCATACAAACAACATCACATTAAAGAACAATAAAATCTGTGTTCAAAAAGTGTTTATGATAAAAGTACATTGGGCAATAATTAAAAACAATAAAAATGGCACTATGAAAAACAACATTTTAACATTAAATGCACTCTGAATTTATATCCTGCTTTAGCATCCGATTTCACTTCCCCCCATCAAATCAATGCAACCATTCTACATTCCCTTAAATCTATCATACCCCAGATCTCTTGCAAAATAAGTAAACTGATAAGCAAGACCATTGCTTTTTGATGTTATTGAAAATTTCATATGCCTGTTTAGCTTATAAAGTGGTCTGCATCAATAATTGCATTAAACATTGTTAATCAATACAGACGCGGAGAGCACTGGCAGACCATTGATGCATTACGTCAATATAGCCTACATTCCCAGCAGTGCTTCCTAAAAGTCCAGTGGGTTGACTGCAGAATGCAAACACATCCTCCTACATAATAATTGAGCAAAGCATCAGCTTAAACAGGGGAGCTGAGTGGTACAGTTAGCAAAATAGATGACCAAGGACCAACTAAATGGACCAATAAAACCTCTCATTTATTCTTATCCACCTAACAGCCTAAAATCAATTCCAATAAACCTGCCAGAGGTCAGAGGAGAGAGGCTTTTTGTGCCCAGATACTCACACTCACTGTACTGCTGCAGTTGGGAGAATTCGGCTGGGCTCAGACACACCCAGTCTCCCATCTCGCCGGTCAGAGCGCTTGCGAAGAACCAAGCTGATCGTCCTCAGGTGAGGTATGAGAAGGAGATGGCACGATCTGGTATGATCATGCTGCCTTTTCTTAGTAACAGATGGTGAATTGGCCTTCCCCAACGTGGAGTTGCGAGACACAAAGATGAGGGCAGTGTGAAGGTGAGGCGTGCCGTGCCACCGGTAGGGGCTGGGACTGGAGTAGCTCTGTGGTGGGGAGGTGACAGGTGCACACGGAGGAGAAACTGATGACCTTTCCACAGAAGTAGAAATTTTCACTCTGTAGGATCAAAGAGAGAGAAAAGAAACAGAGTTAGTAACGTCTCAAAGCAGATTTAAGGTTATCATGTCAAGCATATTTATTACAAGGTCTCTGATTCTAGCAAACATGCCAATAACAACAGTCTGCGTGTCTGTAATATCTCAATTGCTTCTCCTAGAGTTTAAATGGAGAGAAATCTCCAGAAATCTCTCATGTGTCTCCTGTAGAGCGCCCTTAAAACTTTTTCAGGCTAGACATTTCTTGACAGATTAGGCAGAGACCCCTTTTGCATTACTGAGGGGTGAATTTCTAGTCTGGTCAAAACATTTCATATTACATTATATGCAAATTAGTGCTGTCAATAATTAAAACAACTAATCATGTTTTTTTCATGATTAATCCCACATTAAAGCTTTTAAATATAATTTTATATAGCAAATATTTTACATTCAGTCTTCAAACTAATGGCATTCTTCATAACTGAAGGTGAGTATCACCGATAACAATACTACTAACAGTATGTCTCTTTAAAACCATTTAACCACTGACTACAGCCATTTAACATTACTGTATACATGTATCTGATTATAATTATATATATATATATATATATATATAATTATAATACATTTACCTTTAGCAAGTAAGAAATACACAAATATTGCATAAAGTTATTAAACACTAAACACTAAATTAAAAATTAATTTGATGATTAAAGCTTCAATAGTTAATGAGTCTTAAGTCTTTCGTTCTTTGATTTACAGACACAACAGCTATAAACTTAATTTGATTGCTTTAAGAGCTGCCTCTTCTGGGTCTGACCCACATAACATTTTCTCACATCTCTTTTTTTTCTGAACCACTTCAGGTTGTGTTTAAATGAGAGAGACAGTGCTCCAGTACAGTGTTGAAAACCACTGCATTTCTGAGACATGTTTAAACAAACACTTGCATGTATGCACAATATTAATGCACTTTAATGGCTGTTCTCCATGACTTACAACATAACTATGCTTGCTTGCCAGTGCAAACCGTCATTTGTGTTAAAAAACTGCTGTCAGGATTTATAGAAGACACAGTGAAAGAATACAGATGAAAAGGAGAGGACACTGTCACTACGTCACAGGACTTTTCACTCACTTCTATGGAAATGCATTCTCACACTAATATGTCCTGTTTAGTCAAATTGGCTCTTAAATTGCATAACTCAGCTATCATATTGTTATAACGTTATATGATATTGTTATATGATCTGTTCCAATATAATTTATGGAAATACACATTAGTGCTATTTTTGCTATTATTTTTTCATAGTTTGTATTCGTTTTTATTTTTTATTTTGTTAAAGCCCCTATACAGCACTGTCACACACCGCATTCTGAGGATCCCTGCTTTCAGTTTCAGAGGAAATGTCAAAAATAACACATGCAGTAGTTCATTTGTTTCCATTTAAGCGATTTTAGAACAAACACCTAAGACAAAACCGGAAGGAACAACTTCTGAGCTAATAAAAAGCAACATCTGAGCAATACAATTTTACTCCAGGGAGACAGTTACAAGTAATAGGTTTTTTTGTTGTTGTTTTTGAGAAGGTGAATAAGTCATGCTGTACACTGTCTTTGCCTTCATTTGGACATTTCATTTGCTCCAGTACACCCAGTTAAAACAGCATCGGAGTGCTCCTCCATATAGCTGTAAGTTCAAAGGGCCACTCAGCAAATGACTCACATGGGCCTGGCCTGCTTCTGTGCTCAGCATGCCATACCAATCAATGTCTCACTCTCTCTCTCTCTGTCTGCTGAATACTCTCGTTCTGTCTCTATTTCTCTCTCTCTTTCTGTTCAGACACTCCCAATGAGTTTAAGCAGAGAGAAAAATCAACAGCAGTTTTCCAGCACATCCGCAAGGAGGAAAGAAACTGACATAAAACCTCTGCAAAGAGCTGAGGCATGAGAAACTGCCATGATGAGAAGTGGGAAAGACAGAGTAAAAGGACAAAAATCAATGAAGTTGATAGGGCTGCCATGAGTTACAGCATGCCAGGGAGTAATAACATGCCCACTAGTTTAAAAAGAATAGGGTGATGTGTGATGTTTGTTGTACAGGGAAGAGTCTGAACACAAGGGAGGGTGAAGACAAGGAATATAAATGGGCCTACACAAATTGAATGAAAAAATACAAAGGAAAATGAAAATGTTCTTGGCTGAACATTAAATTTCAGCCTCAAGACGTCATGCATCACAATAGAGTTTATTTGGATTTTGGCATCGACAGCAAAATATACTGGAAGAGTTTGTTCATATCTTTTACTTGTTGTTTTTTACCTTCTTAACTGTGCATAAACCTTTGGTATCTATCTGTCTACAGTGGGCGGTGTGTTTGGGATCATTCTCATGTTGAAAGTCCCAGCCACGTTTCATCTTTAATGCCCTTGTGATGGAAGGAGGTTTTCATTTAAAATCTCACGATACATGGCCCCATACATTGTTTCATTTACACGGATCAGTTGTCCTGGTCCCTTTGCAGAAAAACAGCCCCAAAGCATGATGTTTTCACCCCCATGCTTTACAGTAGGTATGGTGTTGTTAGGACGCAACTCTGCATTCTTTCTCCTCCAAACACCACAAGTTGAGTTTTTACTAGAAAGTTATATTTTGGTTTCATCTGACCATCTCCCAATGCTGTTCTGCATCATCCAACTGCTGTGTACCAAACTTCAGATGGGCCTGGACATGTACTGGCTTAAGCAGGGGGACACGTCTGGCACTGCAGGATTTGAGTCCCTGGTGGTGCAGTGTGTTACTGATGGTAGCCTTTGTTACTTTGGACCCAGCTCTCTGCAGGTCATTCACTAGGTCCCCCCCGTTTGGTTCTGGGATTGTTGCTCAGTTCTTGTGATCATTTCGACCCCACGGGGTGAGATCTTGTGTGGAGCCCCAAATTGAAGGAGAATATCAGTGCTCTTGTATGTCTTCCATTTTCCAATATTTGCTCCCACAGTTGATTTCTTTACACTAAGCTGCTTACCTATTGCAGAGTCAGTCTTCCCAGCCTGGTGTAGGTCAACAGTTTTGTTTCAGGTGTCCTTTGATTTTCTGTTTTTTTTTTCTTATTTTGTTTCTCATAGTTTTACAGAAAATTACAGGCCTCTCATCTTTTTAAGTGGGAGAACTTGCACAATTGGTGGCTGACTAAATATTTTTTGCCTCATTGTACACATATTTTAAAGATTCAGGACAATAGAGTTTATATCAAAACACTTTGATGCCATGAACACATCTGAACATAAAAGACAGATGCATTACCTGCTGTGGGGAAAAATGTCCTTAACATGCTGTATATTAAATATTTTAAACCATTTCAGCATACAGTTTAAAGCCGCTTGCCATCCTGTCAGACGCATGTTACCTAAAGCATTTAAGATGTCTTTTCCTTCACTGTAAATGTTAGAAAGTCACATGAGTATTTTCATTTCGCAAAAAGGCACATCCTGAAAGCAAGTTGCAGTAGTAAAAACAGACTTTATTTACTGATAAATCCATCGTTTGTTCAGCAAACCGCTGTTTAATAAAAAATAAGCAAAAAAAGTGTGTTTTTTATTTATTCCCCCGCTGTACTAAAAGCAAACTGAACCACTGTTTATCTGGAAGCAAAAAAAATAAATAAAAAAGTAAAAACTCATTAAAAAATGGATGATATAGAAAAAAAGTCATAGATATACAAACTTGCATGCCTCTTTAGTAACTGATTCTACTTTATAGGGCCACTATACGTAAAGTGCCATAATTCTGCACAGAATGGCTCAGTGAGAACCTACAGTAGGATGAATAACGTCAAGTTGTCGGTTCCAAGACGGCGGCCGCATCTACGTGACTGGAGTGGTCCAATGGGGAACCGATACATATCTATGGAAAATATGGCCATCTGTCATAGATAAATAAATAAAGATAAAGATCATGGTGTAGGTGCTGGTATCGAAAACTGGTAGTGAATATCACTGAGTGGAATCTTGCCTGTTATTTTCATGTCTCAAAATGAATCAACCAACCCAACTCTGTGAATTGATTTGTATTATGGACTTTTCAGACAAGAGAGCAGTGCGGTTATTACGGATCTTGTTGGTATATATTTTAAGAATGTAAAGCCAATCTTATCAGAAATACATGCATATTATCTCATTTTAGAAATTTTGGAAAATATAGGTCCATAATTCACATATCTGCACATTATAGAACAGACATAAAAATTGAATGCTCCAAATGATTATTATACATAAGCGTCGAAATCATTATCAAATAATAGTAAATCATTTGTTTTCTGTTTTATATATTATTTGTTTTTATGTATTTAAACT
>JAUYWG010000042.1:11708871-11736742 GCA_034779775.1 Enteromius afrohamiltoni
GCTGTCGGCTGTGTAGTAACCTGACTTCTGCACAACACAACTGATGGTCCCAACCCCTTTGATAAAGCAAGAAATTCAACTAATTAACCCTGATAAGGTAAACCTGTGAAGTGAAAACCATTTCAGGTGACTACCTCTTGAAGCTCAATGAGAGAATACCAAGAATGTGCAAAGCAGTAATCAGAGCAAAGGGAGGCTATTTTGAAGAAACTAGAATATAAAAGATGTTTTCAGTTATTTCACCTTTTTTATTAATTACATAACTCCACATTCATAGTTTTGATGCCTTCAGTGACAATCTACCAATGCAAATGGTCACGAAAATAAAGAAAACACATTGAATGAGAAGGTGTGTCCAAACTTGTACTGTATATATATCACCTAGCCCTAATGTGGATTAATATTCTAAAGACAATTTAGATGTTGATTTTATAGTTCCAAAACCTGACAATTTCTTTTTTTCTTTTTTTTTTCATTTAAAAAAGAATAAAGCACCATGGGGTCTTGATAAAAGAACCAGATTGTGTTACTGTGCCTCAAACAGACAGGCTGAAAAAGTAGCTTTATGAAGGTGTTGTAATTTCCTGTTGCTAGAACAGTGTAAGAATCAGATCTGTCTGCTCTGTCCTCATGAAACGATTTGTGCTGTACTGTGCTAAAATGGAAAATCGGAGGTAAAGCGAAGGTGAAAAACCCCACAAAAATAATGAGAGTACAAAGACTATAAACACATAACTGTCTAATGAGATAAAGAGGTATCACCAGACAATGGAAACTATTTTTGATCCTCCCACCATTCAAACTGCCTTTCTGTTTTCTCTATTCCTTTCACGGTTAAAAAAAAGGTTTCTTCCTGTGTGGGTTTCCCTTATAGCTAATAGTATCTTTCTTGTGTCCTCCTCCTATCAGTACAAGCTATACTGTACATCTATACATTTTTACTGTCAAGGGTAGTAATCTCTAATAAGCCAGTTAAGGAAATGTGTACAGTAAAGGAAGGACAGAGAGATGAAGTTAATGGCTGTATTGTGCAAAAGCGTGTGTTAATGGGCTGCGGGTGGCACGTGCTGATCAACAGGATGGGGCCTCCCCTCTGTGTGGAGAGGGATTCTGTTTGCTCAGACAGTTGCCTGGCAACCTGACGTCATAAGTTTGCAGCAAGGAGATGAAGTGAAATCGGTTATGGGTTTGTGTGTGTGTGTATCTGGAGGAGTTTGTGTGCACTGGTGCATTATGTTGATCTGTGTATGTACCAGGCCACAAGACAGACATAATATCAAGTACCCTATATAACACAAAAATACATTTTAATTTTAGCAACATATTTGATTCTACTGGAAAAATGTATATCCATCAGGGATGCACAGTATTTATTTTTTGCCGATATCTAATACGACAATATTTTTAAACTTATTTTGGCCTGATATACAATGCCAATTCCGATATATTTCCATTTGACTGGAAGTAACACCAAGCGACTCCTGTGCAGAGATTATAAACAAATTATTTTTGGTTAGTTTTGAGCAAAAACTTAATTGTTTAAAGTTTAAATCACTTACAAGCCTGACATACAAGGCAATGGCAGCTCACAAAACCACCTCTTTAGACCAGACTGCAGCAGGAACATGTAGTACACTGGGACCTGGACCATGTTGTCCAGCAAGATGCTGATCTTATAAGTTATAATCCCTCCAAGTCCCATTAAACAGCACAAGCCTCATTATTCTCCCTCAACTCTCCCCTGTCTAGCAGTGAAGAAATGCATGCACCTTATTCCATTTGCCTCTCTGTCTCCAACTGACACTCCATTATCCTCTAGCCCTGAAGTATTTATACCATTCCCCCACATCCCTTTCTCTGAAGCTATCTATATTAGATCTTTCCCTCCATTTCTCTCTCTTCCTCCCCCACTTTCCTCCAAACTATATCAGCTCTGTCCATGATGCATCTCCTTTTCATGTTGAATTGATGTGACCATCCTGTTACATGCACCTCCTTATTTTACCCTTTCTCAGATCCATTATTTAAGTCTTTCTATGTAACACTAGTTCTGTCTATATAATAAGTAAAAGAGTTTGCATCAGACAGGGGGAATGTGTGAATAATTTTATAATAATGTGGGTGCAAAATAACAGTTTCAGTATGACAGAGATGTGATGGACTCCTGTACCGCCCACGACGGAAAGGAACTTCACGGATCTAAAAGTGGTTTAAACCAAAAATCTCAGTGGCCTCCGCAATTATCGTTGAGCTGTTGATGGGGATACAGTATGACCAACTTTTTCTCAGTTTCTGTCCTTAAACCGTCCCTTCCCACTCGACCCCAAACACATAGTTTCCAATAACCTTATTAATCATATTTGCACTATTCAGTAAAGTACCATAGGAAATTATTAATGGTAATTAGCAATAAAAATCGACATGCACTCACCGTCTTCAAGTATTGTCTTGACCGTCCTCCCACTGAACACGGAATGTTTTAACAACTAAACTGTGAGCTAATCATATATTCAGTTCCAAAAATATATTTCAGGAAAGTCCTGTTCATCAGCAGCCCTAATCATCTAAATCAGACAACTGTGGTGTAAACATCACTGGATAATTTATAATTAGTTATATGCACCTTTGTGTTTTAATTAATCAGTGTCTAAAATAACTCTAAGTCTTAAGTAAACCATGCACAAAATACACTGACACAATGTCCAAAAGCAGTCGTATTCCTTTGACAAATTTACATCTCACATTAGAGGAATTTTAGTGAGATGCTCATGCAGAAATGTACGCAATAGTAAAGAACTCAAAGCGAAGTACAGCTGCAATATTATATGAAATTATCCAGATCTGCAAGCCTTCCAGTCCACACTTGACACTTTAACTGCGACATGCTTTTCCACAAGGACGTTTCTAAACAACATTACAGTAAGAGATATTCTTATCTGTGGTTCTGTGCCTGAGAACATAGACAGACATCTAAAAATGATGGAAACAGCAACAGTTTTATTCTTTTTTTCATATACACAATGAAATCCAATGAAATCTGGTGTTAGCTAGCTAGCTAGTTTTGCTTTGTAGTGAAGAGTCGCTCATGATCAATACGCCAGCGAGTAACTGTCTGCAGCTGTGTCTGTTTCACACACACACAACCACATTTGTTTCACATCATAGTAAAACCCTCGCTTTGACTTCTATTGTGCTTAATCTAAACTGCTACTAAGGACTAACAAAAAAACAAATCCTAACCTTATTTTTGTCATTTGAACATATTTAGTCCCTTTACTTCTACAAAACAGATGGCATTTGTGTCTCTAACATACATATGTGTTCAAATGTAATATTAATATACAGATATTTTTATCAACCGAATTATATTGAAAAAAAAGCTAGCATTTTTTCCCTCTTGTTTCTATGCACACACAGACAGACATACATAAACAACAATAATAATATAGTGAAATAGAATTAAATTTTAAAATAAATATGTGATTATTTAAAATACACGCTCTTTCAGAAATCATTCTAATATGCTGATTTGTGCTCATATTTTATTTAAAAAGGTTGTTTTGTGGAATATATGTATTGTTTGTGTTGTTGTTTCTTATTAGTGGAAACCATGATGCATTTAAACATTTTTTGATGAACAGAAAGTAAGAAAGTAAAAAATAATAATAACCTAAAATATAATGTCACAAACACTTTACATGAATCTGATGCAAAAAAAAGGGAAAACAACTGACTTGAATCTTTTAAATGATTGTGCATTTCCTAAAATATGGCACAGTGCACTTCATTACCACTTGAATAGGCTAAATTATTTGACATCTTAAATCTAGGTACTGCAGGTTCTTCACCTATTACAATTACACAAGCACACAAAACACAAAATAAATAAAAATAATTCATTGCCTACAGTTCAGTTAGAAGATTTTGTATATATCATCTGAGAATGACCACTGCACTAGTCTCCTAAACCACAGTGTGGAAGAACACAACCAAATTAGGACAGTAATTTTGAAAGAGATAAAGAGAGAGGGAGAGGTGCACTGCTGTCCAGCCATGGCAGTATCCCGTCTCCAGCGGGACAGTGGACAGGCTCACAACGAGAGCTGAAACACAGGAGTATAAGACACAGGCCGTGATGAATAAAGAACCTGCGAAAAGTGGCAGGCTGAACAGCTGAGAGCGAACGGTTAGTGAGAGACACAGACATACCAAAATCCAAACTTTCATAAACATTATGAATTAAACAGCAAAGCTGCCATGTGAACCCATCACTGCTCATCAGGCAGTTTTGCTAAGCCACAGGCAGCTGCTTGTCACAGTTTGAAGTATGATAATGTATGGTGTAATATTTTTGTCTCAACTTCTCCACAGATAGTCTCTGCGGTCTGACGTGCAGCCGACAGAAAGAGCTCTGACAAAGTGGATGAGAGTGGCAGCTAAAGATGTCATATTATCAAACCTTAGGGAAGAGGCTGGAAGAGACCTGATAGGCCCATTTCAAAGACTCTCTCTCATGACACCCCCAGTCAAAAATAAGAAAGAAAAAAAAGGCAAATTGCAACACTAGTGTTGGGTTGTGGATGATCAACTTGATAATATCTGTACTAACAAAAACATTTTTTTTTTCTGTTCCAAGCAGTAAATATTTATTTCACCCCTCAGGTTACAATATTCACACTGTGTGTGTGTGTGAGAGAGAGAGAACTGGAGGCGTAAGAGTTACGAGTCTTTTTGTTGTGTATAGCTGCTGAAAGCAGTACAAAACAGAAAATGTATTATGAACCTGTGATAATTTGCAAGACGTTTTAATTAACAACATAAACATGCATTTTGCTTGTAATAGTCAATACCACACACTTTACAGTCATTTTATAACCCAGCCTGTGATGCTGTATCCATATTAACTTCATAATTCAATTCTCTCTAAACATTTACGAATACATTATTTTAAATTCATAATATACTTTAAGTGTACTCAACTATTTTAAGAACATCTTATCTAAATCTTACAACATCTGTTTCTATAAGCTATGACTAATAAAGAAAATACAGTATTTTTATTTGATTTAATGTGTCACAAGAAACTTGTGAAACCAAAGTGCAAAACCTGGAAATATATTCACTGTGAAAATATTTATGAATATTTTGAATGAACTTTTATTAGTATATTTTCAGTTTTCACTTTCATTGTTATTTTTCGTATATATTTATATTAAACCTTAATTCATTTTTATGTTGTTTTTAGTTTCAGTCATTTTAGTTATTCAGTGAGCTGGCAGATTATTTTTTTGTATATTTATGTAACATTTATATTTAACTTAAATATATATAAAAAAAAATATTATTTTTTTGGATTCAATTAACAATAGCATCACCTAAAATATACGCTTTAACTAATATCCATATACATTTTACCCTATACATTTACCCTTAAAAAGAAAACACTCATTTGAATTTTTATGTACATTAATCCATTTTCAGAATCTCACAGGGCCCCACAAACCCAGCTACGTTTTAAATTCATGGCCTCAGAAGGAACAGCGGAACAAATCAGAAAGAGAAGAAATAGCCAAACATCTCACAAACGCTAAAACATACAACTTGAGCAGAAACATCATCTGACTGATGGATGCACTGAGGGCATTTATGTATGGATCTTCTTCGGGGTCTGTGTGGTTATTGCTGTCTGAATAAAGATTAATTTTTTCCTATTGATTTCACAGAAGCAGAATCAGCGTAGCATGTCCAGGCCTAAAGAGGAGACGTGAGCGTTTAACCAGCATCTCTAAAGACAACGTTGTGTTCACTCCATGGCTGTTAGGCCTATCTGATGCATTTACATGACATGCCTTTTAGAGTTTTCTTTTCTCACGTCAAACACACCTCGACGACTCTCTAAGTGCGAGCAGCCACAAAGCGATCTTTATGATGTTCTTACTGTAATTACTTACAGCTGCATGTACCACTTACGCATTAGTAAAGTGTTTGACTGAACTGAGATTTAGCATAATGTCCTTAATGGTCCAAAACAATGTAATGGATGGTGAAACACTACAAGGAAAGATCACTGCTGAAATTAAACAATGCTAAATGGGCATGCATAAAACACAAATACCCCATTATTCAGGCACGCAGGCTTCTTTGCAGCTGAATCAATCTAAACAGTTTCTTTATGAAACACTATTCTCTGTAAAAGTCTATAAAGTATAGGCCTACATATAATGCCGGCATAACACAAAAAACACTATTTAAAAATGGTTTTTACATTAATTTTTAAAAATGCAACGTCTTTAACAAAATATATTTTTTATCTCATATGTGCCGCAAAAGTATAGCAAAGAGTAGAGAATACATTTAGCCCTTTACCATTCCTTAAGTGACTCGCTGAACTGAAAAAACATGAGCAATCTTTTCCTCCCTCTCTCTTTCTCTCTCTCTCTCGCTCTTCTCCTGGGGCCTACATGCTTAAAAAAATCCTGGGAGTATTTACAGAGGGGTTGGATGTCATGGCAACAGGAGGGTTTGGTTCGAAATTGCAATGCAATGACATGGAAAAGCCAGGCAAGACCTGCTCTGATTCCCAGCTAAAGGGAAACTTACTGGCCTTCAATCCGGTCTGAATGTCTGTTAATGTAACTGATCATCAACAAAAGAACGCCAACAAAAGTGGCAGAGCAAAGGTGGAAAAGAGCTAAATTAGCCTCGTCAGATATTTTCACATTAAATAGAATTCTAAACTAAATACATTTCAAACAACACTATATATTTATAAATGCAGATTTTTTTTTAAATGTTTTTAATAATGTATAAGAATTATTATATCAAATAAATTCAATTTATATTATGGAGCCAATATTGTGTATAATCAATATTATACAATGTTCCATATTATTATTATTATTATAACTTACATATATGAAAAATATTTGTTAAAAATTCTAGAAAAATATATAACTATATCCACACTAAATGTGTTACATTTATTGGTCAAAGTCAGAGAGGTCCAGTTTCCGATATTAGCAAACTATTAACAATGGATTTTGCATCAATAAACTCCTAATTTTCTGCTTATTAATAGTGAGTAAGGAAGTTGTTAAGTTAAGATTAGGCTGGATTAGGGATGTAGAATATGGCCATGCAGAACATGTGCTTAATAAGCAATGAGTTAACAGTGAGAATTGGTCTCTATACCTATAATGAGTGTTACCCATCTATTACTATTATTACTTACTATTATTGGAAAAGCAAGTACAGTAGAAAATTATAGTGTGGAAACAGGAAGAGGAAACACACAGAACTATTGTATTTTTAATATATACATTTAAATTTAGTAATTTAGCAGATGCTTTTATCCACAAAGGGCAATAGAAGCAACAACAACAAAAAAAAGGAAAAACAACAAAAGAACAATGATATGCAAGTGCTATGACATATCCTGGTTAGCTTAATGCAGTACATGCAGTGATATATACAATATATATATAAATAAAAATAAAGAAAACAAGCAGATGAAAAAAAGAGAAATCTAGTGGGTTTTTTAAGAAAGCAAGCAAATAAAAAACGGCAATAGAAAATGAAACAACACGCTCCCTTTTCTATTTGTTTTGAAAACTTTCACACTAACACAGACTCTCTGAGTGACTCTCGTAATGTGTGCTGCCAGTAAGGACACCGGGATAAATCACTGTGCTTCTCCAACAGACAGAAACATATTCATCCACCCAAGAGCGGAATAGTAAAGATGAGAGACAAGCCAAAGACAACAGTATGATCAGTGAGTGTTTATTCAGTCTCTCCTTTATTGTGGACTCCATTAAGATACTTGGTGGCTGATTGACGTTTTGACCTTAGGTAATGTGTCACAAGCACTCTTTTCTCTTTTTCATGATCTTTTTCTAATGATTGAGAGCTAATTACTTATGGCTTCAACAAACATTCAGCCCACTATGAAGACTGACAACGTGGATTGCGTCCTCAAGCTGCACCAGTGAAAAAGCTCTCTCACACGCACAACTCCCACTGTTCGTGCTCCACAGATCCTGTTGAGACATGAAGACCCTGAGCCTTTGGTGATTACATGATGAGCCGTAATTAATCGAGCTTATTGGAGATTTACCAGCATCTCCCAAGCACATGATAGCATAGGTTTGTGTAGAGAATGAATCATTCCGCACATCAAAATTGATTACATTCCCTCACAATAGAGATTGTGACCGCTTTAGGCCATCAGAGAAGACGCCAAACAAACCTGGTCAAATGGTCGAGCTGTATATCCCCAGAGAATCCATCATCCCACGGCATTGATCTCTCAGCTGAGTGTGAAATATAAACACTATCTGGACTCAGCTCTGACATGACAGACAAACTATGGCAATGTAGACCATAACAAAGCACTAAGCAGGCAACATCCTGCGCGTGAACTCTACAAAGCACAGGAAACACCTCGATGAAGACAGAAAACCAAAATAAAGAAAAAGCGCGCCAATTAATGCGACTTCACAAGTTCAGAAGCTAGAGAAACGTGCACGTTTTAGTGCCTGATATGCAGTGTTGACATAAGAGAACACACTGTGAGAGGAACACAAGGGTCACTTAACGGGTGCGTAAGCGAGCAGAGAACAGATGTGCGTGCGAGAAAGAAGGACAAATCGTACTCTACCTCTGCTTGTTCAGGTGATGGTGTCCGTCAAATCCTGGCTGATCTGAGTGCTGTCACGGTCACAGCATGGATGGGCTCACAAGCAAAATGCTACAGGCAGTGCTGGAAGCAGCTCAGTCAGCGGCAGAAACATCCCTCCCCTCCTGCATGAATTAATTAAACCTCCTCTCGCTCTCTCTCTCTCCCTCTCGTGATTATCCTTCAGCGTTGTACGCAATGCTCTCCTTTGGCTGTAGCGAATGAAAACGTCCCTGCACTTTCTTTTCTGACAGCCTGTTTACAGAGCACTCTGCTGTCGCTCTGTTTCCCTCTCACTCTGCGCTCTCTCTCTCTCATCAACAGAGCAATATCAAAGTGCTTCTCATAGGGCCAGCCCTCCCCCTTGTGAACAGCCCTAACCACCACAGTTAGCGCCCCTCTTCAGGCTTTTATAAAATGTGCTGCAATGTAGAAAAAAAATCTCAAATCATTAATGTTATAAAAGAAAACCGAATAATGAATATTTTGTATTGTCAACCTCATCTGTAAAAGCAATAGTCTTTGAATTTGACATCGAATTTAGTAACTTTGACTTTTTCTACTTCGATTTTTTTCTTTTGTGAATGAAATTCATACTTTTCTTCTACTATATTTATGGTTTCAACACATATAATAAATCAACACGACTGTTGTGAACACTGCTAATATTAAAAATGTTTCTTTTCTAGAGAACCTAATTATGATTTCTGAATGGACACTGAAGACTGGGTTATTAATTTGAGACCAAACAATTAGGCTATTGGTAGACGCTCTGCAGTACTGCTAGGGACTGATTCCGAAACTCATTTGGTAATGAAAACATTTTCCCAACAGTTCTATTTCAAATCATGACTGCTGTTTTGCTCTTTTCTATTTTTATAAGAAAATAACATGCTACATAACTCTGCTCATTCTGCAGAGCCAAATACAACTACAAAATATTATCATGCTGGTACTGTCTGCTACAAGTTTATAGTAATTTGAGAAGATCAACTGCACAACTATAATTACATGCTTTACCACTGTAACTTCTTGGTGGAGATGCATCATGTGACTGATGCGCACAATATAGTTCCACTACATTCAGACTCATTGTTCGCAAACAGAACGGGATCACAATGCACTGCAACAGCTCTAAACAAACCATAATGCTTAATGAAAGCAAAATCATAATGAGAGTTTTGAGTCCTTGGTCATCTGGTTTCTACTGTACAAAACACTGACAAACACAGCATTGAAAATTTACACTCGTTCTCTTTAGGAAAATAAATAAAAATTATTCTTTAAACAATTTTGTCACTCGTGCTAATATCACTTGCACTTAGCTAGCACAGAGCAAGGCATTGTTTTATGGGGCTAGCATATTAAGGGCCACTAACTACAAGAAAAAAGCAGTGATCCCTTTGACAAACTTCCTGTTTAAAAGGAAATACATGTCAAGAAAGATAACAGTGTCTGTTGAATGATTTCACAGGGGCTTTAAGAACCATAAACATAAAAAAATATATAAAAGTGAGCCAAAAAGGTTTTATTTTGCATAAATCTAAGCATAGAGAACATGTATATTTAAAAATATTCATGATACATACATAGATCGTACTCTTTATTGGGAGTAAACCTTTAACATCCATGGAATATACACTTAAGAAGAAGTGTATACTGAAAGGGTCTTTGGGAAACCAAAAATGGTTCTTGTTTGGAACTACTGCATAGAAACCATTTCAGAACCTTTTTTTTTTACACAAGTGAACAGTGAGTAGATCTTTAGTGATGTCACATTGGGATGATATAATGGTCCCTCAAAGGATGATGGGATGAGAACAGTGCTTATCCGCTGAACAGGGAATTAAGCTGTAGCACCATCGCTCCATCACTTAATTTGAGAAGCAGACAAAGGGACAGAAATAGCCCAGGAGCACTCCTCCCCTGCTCCTATGATCAAAAGCAGGCTGTTTTTGTCTGGCCTGACTTTCAGGTATGCCATCCCCTCTTCATTTTTCTATTTTTTAAAAAAAGAGAGCAATCATGAATTTGCTCTAAAAGACCTTTTTAGGTAAATGGTTTCAAGCAGAGGACGTAAGCTGACCCTGAAGTCTCCAGCTTGTTGAGATTCTGAAGTTGAAGGACACTGCGAGAATAGATCACACACTCTTATTATAGACAAAAAAGGAAAATAAAGAGACTAAACGATAAGACGGCCCTTGAGTCTTATATACCCTGAGTATTTCAGAATGGTAAGCTGGCTGTCTTGTGCATACTGTAATTAGTGTTTAGGAAATGTGTAGGAGTGTTAACGTGAGGTGGCGTCTGCGTTTCCTAGAACAGAGTGCTAAAGTGAACAGAGAAGATCCGCACCAACTATGAGCTTCTTGCAACTGCGCTGTTTCATGCAGCATCATAAAAAACCCACAAAGCGTCAAGACTTCACATTGTGAAATACACACACAATATGTTTGAAAAGACAAGAGAAATGCAGCAGGGAGAGGAAAATTTATATAGGTCTACAGGGCTGCGTAAGGTGTCTGTTCTTTCTCTCTGGCTTTCTCTAGTGCTGTCTCTTTCTGAGGGGACTTTCCCCTTTTGCTGTTAAGAGATGGAGGCGTTGTCTTGTGCCAGCAGAGCATATGCTTTCACTTCCTGTCCCTTTCTTATTATCCTATTTGTTTGAAAATATGAGCAAACACTTATGAACCAACATGGAGTTAATTACAAATGCCAAGACCTGAAAATGACATTATATATGTATTTTTTGGCTACTATAACTGTGTGACACTGTGACAGTCTTGAATTTAATAACACAGTTTGCAGCTATTTTTAAGCATATTTTAAAATATGCAATTCCGAAATCAATGTGCATTTTCAATTTTGCAATGTTTTCATGCATAAAAGAAGTTTAAGCATTCATTTTGTACAAAATATTGCAAAATGTTAATATTTACCACTGACTGCTTACTGGTCAAAATGTTACATGCATTTGCAATATCAGCAAAATTATTATCAGTTATTTACCAAAACATGAGGGTTCATACAAAGTGCACGCTATTTTTTTAAATTACTAGTGACCTGAATAACATATTCTACATAAAAGACGCTTCCAAATAGTCCACACGAGTAAATAATAATAATATAAAACTATTATAAAAGGGTCAAATGGTCACTGATGCTCCAGAAGGAAAAGCCATTTTTTTAAATCTAACTATTATTTTCTGTGGTAGGCTATGGATTGTATGTACACTATAATGCCTTTTATGTAAAATATCCTATTTAGATTGCTTCTGAATCTAGGTGAAAAATACAGTAGGGTCACACACTCATACAAAGTCTATAGGGAAGGCAGAGGGGTATCAGGAGAGACCCTCACACAGCATCCAGAAGGACCAAAGGGCCTGGGGGGTGGGATTCACTTGCTATTTTTATCCCTCCGGCCGTATTCTATCTCCCCAGTGAGCGGAAGCGATGTCCTTCGCGCCTAACCTCAGAGTCCACTGGGATCGGTCACCTCATTCTCATCATGAGTGAGAGCACCCTGGGAAAAAATAGTCTCGCCTCAATTTTTTTCCCTCTTTTAAACGTGCAACGACGCATGAACCAGACAGTCTGCAATAGTAGTTTGCTGTAAAACAAGACTGTTCATGTTCTCCTGCTACTGCATGTGCCAGTTCTATTCCATTCTATTGTTGGGTACCTTTCGGAGAAATACATAGGCCTTTGGCAGTAATATGAGCATGTGTGTGTGGTGTGAATGAGTGTGTAGGAGGAGTGTGAATTGTAAGACATTGCAGGCAACTGTAATGACAAAAATATTGGAAATGAAATATAAAACACATTGCAAATCATGCAAAATATGTACATATATGTCAGGAATAGTGGTGTGTCTGGCTGATTTTTATTGTTGACTCCACTGCGATTAGATGAAAGACGTCACTGGGTATCACTGGGTTCTCCAGACTAGAGCGAAGAAAAATACTTAATATAACAAACTTTGAATAAACATAATAACAGATCTTGGCAAAGAGCTTTAAAAATATTATTGTAGACAAAAATGAACATTTGTACTAACCCTAATGTTCCAAACCTGTATGGCTTTCTTTTTTCATAAAACATAAAAGAAGAAATTCTACAAACTTGCAATAAAAGTATCATAAAATCGGTTTGACGGCTAAATTATAATCAGAAGACATATTTATCATATTGACTTCTCACAAATCTCACTGAGTAAAGATGGGCGCTGAAGCCTATAGTAACACCTACACCACCATTCAAAAGTCATTATAATATTGTAAAGAAATTATTACTTTTATTCATTAAAGAATAAAACAAAAACTATTTTTGAACCAATAAATGCAGCCTTGGTCAGAAAAAAAAAGGAAATAATATCAACAACTACATTAAGTATACAGACCCAAAACAATTAAACGGTAGTGCATATGGAGTACACACTAAGTATAATTCACAATTTTTACAAGATTTAAGGTTTACTTCATGGAGTACTGCGTTTCTGCAACAGCAGGAAATGAGCTTTACCAATACAGTGTCAAACTATGACCCAATTAAAGTGTAAACAATCCAGCATAGTAATTCCAAATTTCCACACTATTAAGTAGCTACAGATGTGGAAATAAAAATAGCAAAAAGACAGATTAGGAATGTCCTGAAGGCTATGTTGAAACCTATGCCTTATTATTTTTGTCCCTTTTCGAGTTGGAAATAAAGGGAGGGGGAAAAAGCACCAGTTATATGACCACCAGCAGCTGCAGTGGACAAACAGTTCTGCATTAATGCACATCTTAGCGTGTGACCGACAACCATGTGGCTCCATTACATCTCTGCCCCATAATGAGATCCAAAGCTACATCACTGTGCTGGCAGGCTCATCCCCAGAGACACAAGGATAGGAAGAAGGGGGAGGAGAAGATGTAATGAAAAAGCATTTTACAAAACAAATATAACAAAGCTGACAATAAAAAAAACATTACAACTGTAATTCTTTCCAAAAAATCAGTGAAAGTCGAAGAAAGAAGTCATAAAAAATAAATTAAAAAAAGCAAAGAACAGAATGTATTTGAATTTGAAAACAATAATAGCTTGTGCAGAAGAAAAAGAAAGTAAAAAGTCTTTATGAAACAGTCTGGGACACGTATAATCACAGCTCCAACAGAATCTCTGATAAGATGACTCCACGCACATTTAGAGAGATGAACTCATTTCTGGGAAGACCGGAGCAGAGCAATAATATATTTTCACACATGCACAGCCTGTTACTGACACCCACCTTTTCACACATGCGTAAAGGTCACAAACATGCACACAAGGTGAAATACGGACTGCGCCGTATCTTTTTCTTACAGACAGGACAAAACCAAACAAACAGACACCACCTGTATTATTATGGTGACTATCAGTACATTTTAAGCCAAAAAACACTGTATTCTGCAGTAAACTTGCATAACTTCAACGTTGAGTGCATTCTCTGCTAGCAATAACTAAATGTAAATGTAAAGAAAAATACATTATTTATTGTTATATAAGTTAATTCCCCTAACTAACTGCTAATCAAACCCCTTGCAGTAACATAATATGCAGCTTAACCAATCGAAATTTAGAGTTTGTTTTAAAACAAATTCTTTAAATGCATAAAACTGTAATACTTCATCCAAAAACGTCCTGCATTTGTGACAATCAGAAAGACAGGTCGAAATCCTCTGCTCATTTTCTTACCACAGTGACGCACACATTTGCAAAAACAGAGCTCTGGTTTCCTCTGCAGGGACCTCCTGCTCTCACTTTAGCATTACTTGATGATGCGAGCTTTACGTATAAAAGTTCTCCCATTCAGTTCTCAGTTGTGGCATATGGATTCTACGTAGTTCATTATAAACAGGTAGCAGGAAAAACACCAGAGTAGCACTGACAGGGAATCTATCTGTTCATCTATGTCCTGACTTGAAAATCAATGTCTCTGGCAGCCTCTTGATGAATGGTTAACATTAGCGTTACTCTGCACACACAGTACATTTACAACCACCTCTATTAGCATGCAAATGCACACAGAGTATCCTACCTTTTGAGAGGCAAGGATATAACTCTCACCCATATGCATGTCCCTGTAGGGGTTTCCTTTTAACCTTGAAACTGAATAGTGTTGACTATTCAAAAACATGGAGAAAAAAAATAATAATAATTTAACCATGGTGATATGTCATGCTTACGTGCCAGCTTTTAATAATTCAGCATTAGGTTAAATTGTTCAATTTGGATATTAAAAAGTACATATTGGACTTGAAAATTTAAAGACTTTAGATATGAATGCAGCTGAGGTTCTGAATATATGATTAATGTTGCTGAATGCAACTTTTGACACACACACACAATATAGGGTGACTGCACATGCCATTTTTCCCAGATGCATCCTGGCCAGGATTTCTATATTGCTTTGATACAAAGTACCTTGAAAGCATTTAAGGAACTGATGTCATACACAGATCAATCTGCATACACAAAAAAGGCCGAAACCTAGACATTTTATATAGAATATAGAATATAGAATATATGCAATATAGAAATCCTGGCCAGGACGCATCTGGGAAAAAACAGTACCCTAACACAATCTACCATTAACTACCTGAAAACTAAAAAACTGCTAATTGTTTCAATCCCACTTTATGAATTCCACACAGAGGAAGGCCTTGATTACGCAAAAAAAAAAAATCTACTTTTTGTCCTAAAAAAGATTACAGATTACACACTTGGGGTAATCTATTAGGTTGCTATAAATACACGACTGGAGAGTTCATCCTTCACAGATAAACACTGTTTGCTTTTGCAATAAAACAAACTGGGCTCTATGAGCTCCTGCACATTATTACTTTTCCACAGTTGCATCATTTTACTGCTTGCCTCAAGCCACAGACTCTCTGTTTGCCCATAATCACGTGGACCCATCAGGTAATTGGTTTTATTTTGAAAAGAGTGGATGTTTTTTTTTTTTTTTTCCCCTATGAGAGTTCTGATGGAACATGTGTTTAATAAGACAGATCCTATCGGAGCAGTGGGAAAATCAGCCATGTTAAGCATCAGCCATGAGAATAGTCTGGGGTAAATCAGCAATGGATGCGAAGAGGCTGTGTGGAGAAGAAGTAGTTCAAGACAGCAGTGTTCTGACTCAGCCTGAATGTAAGGGTGGGTGTAAAGAACAGGGTTTTCAGCGGGACCTCTCGAAAGGACAAAAACCACTGACACCTAATCATTACACCCACCACTGACAGAAATGTTATCACTGAGGGTGGAAATAATTAAGTGGAGCTGGCAAGTCAAGGAATGCAATTTGGGAATAGCTTTTCAAAGTGCGGGTTACCTTGTGCACTTTCTAATGTTGGATAAGATAGAGGAGAACCATACTGCTTTTTGCTGTCTTGCCATCGACAAACGTTTGAATTGTTCTCTCACAAAAAGACAAGCTGTGCTGAGCATACCTGCATTTTATTTCCCTGTTATATCATGCATTTTTAATGAAATGATTCATTGTTTAATGAAAAAGCTTCTCTTTCAGCTTCCATGGAAATATGGCAGTTTTCTTTACAGGGTCAATAAATTAATTATTGAGTTCAGCTAGCCAATAGCCAATAATGCAATATTTATTACAGGAGGAACATTTTCAGAGATATGTGTCCAGAACTACATCTACATTTAAATGAACATTTTCCTGTAGCTTTCCAAAAATAAAAATGGCTTCTGCAAGCAAACATCCTCTCGTTGTATTCTTCTTTCTTTTCACTGCAAATCAGCATATAGACAACTTGTATATTGCAACTTCAGGCCACAGTTTTTTATAGGAAAAAATCTTGAACTGTGTAGTGCACAGCTACTAAACAGTACCCCAGACAGGGGTGTGTTGTGAGAAAAACAGTTATCCGATGGCTTTGATGATCACCTCTCACTGGAAGCCACAGAGAAACATACTGCTAACAGGGCATCTTAAGCTTGTTTAAAAAATGGTTGGTAAATTTAATATAATGTGGAAACATGCATACATTAAGATGGCCATTGCAGCATAAATGTGATAACGCCTCAACTAGGGCTGGGCTGTAACGACAAAAAAAAAAAAAAAAGCAATATCGGGTACAGTATTGCAAATGAATCACCCACAAAACTAGTGCAGCTTGTCAGTCATCTAAGGCTAATTTTATAACGTGCGATATATTGCCCAGCTCAATTCAATAAGAAAATATCCAACATTTCTGCCACAATACCATGTGGCAGCAGTTAGTGTTACTACAGTAAATCCATGGTAAATACTGGCAACTGGTAGATTGAAAAGCCTTCTGACTGTATCACTGAGCAGTGTTTCTCCTGTTTCTCCAGTGCTGTTCATCTGACTGTAAACTAGTTTGTGTATTTTTTGCAGAATTAAAGCACACAGCACTGTTTAGTGCTTGCGTGAACAAGACTGATCAGATTTATTCATGTGGTGCCGTAAAAAAGAGTGGTGCCATTTCATTCCATTCATTATATAAAAAAATAGCAAACTAATACTTCACCATTGTTTTATCAAAGAAAATAATATAGAGATAATTATTGTTATTGTTTTATTGCCCAGCCCTAACCTCAACCATACTGGTTAGCTCAAGAAACATTTTTTCTTCTGCTGAATGATATAATTACTACACCATCTGGCTTAATATGATGCCAAGAATAGACTGGAAATGTGCAAAGAAATGTGTTTAATAATAAGGAACAGAAAGTTAATTGTAAGCTAATGAGCATGACATGCATATATCAACAGAACATTTCCTAAAAACATTTCCTTCACTTTGCTCTTCCTGATATAGACATATTCCAGCTGCCCATGTGTAAATATACACCTTGGACACCAAACCTCCCTGCAAATACAGTGCTAATGTGATTAGCATGCCTCTAGGGCTCATTACAGAGAACTTAATTAGCAGTCAGAGGAAGAATAAAAGGCGACATCCATTCAAGAAATCTAACTTGTTTGCACTGTATCATAGTATGTATCAGAACGAAGCCCACCATCCCCTGTGACATGGACTGGATGACATCAGCAGCTGTCACCATAGTGATGGAAACCTCCCAGGGAATACAGAGACCTGGAATGCTAGTAAACATCTCTATGGATAAACGCATAACCTTGTTCCTTCTGTCAGAAATGTATTTTTGATCTCTGAATTGATGTTATTGTTAAACGTCTGTAGTGTTTGTTATACCCACTTGTTTTTCGAACCACTTGATTTTACCGTGGACATCTGATGGGTATATTATCACATTTCAAGATACTTTCGATACAAACGCTTATTAAACAAAATGCTGACTTCTAAAACTGTTTATTTCCAGTTACAGTGAATCGATAAAACTTCATAAAAAATGCCAAAGCAGGGTTTTTGCTTAGCCTGCTGTTCTGAGCGAATACGTTTACTATTGTAATGAATTCCACTGCTGGCAATTTTCTGTATAGAATAAACCGAAAAAAACAAAACTAATATTTTAATTTCTGTAGCACTCAGGAAATACAACATGAATTTCTATATAGCTTACTTTTGTAATTGTTTTTTTGTAAAACACACTATTCCCTTCATTGTCAGAGTAATTCTGTTTGCCTTATTTGTTTTGCAGTGATGAAACATAAGCGGCGTGTTTGTGTGGGAAAACCTTGCCATGCTGGCATCCTCCCCCAATGTCTCAGCAGTTTTTAATTAAAATGCTCCATTTGTGCCACCTATCCTGGTTGGCTGAGAAACTATAGTAGGATAAATTGCTACCCTCATCTCCAGGCAGATGGCCAGGCCTTTGCATTTTGCAGCCTTTTATTTAAGATCTAGGGGAAAGAAGAACGACATAAAAGCATTACAGCCGACTTGCTGTGATGTTACTGCATCTTTGCTGCTGCAATTTAATTAATGAACTGTTCCATCAAGACAATAGTTCATTTGTAGTGTAATTTTACAATTAATTAAGGAATGATCTTCAGATTTCTACAGGTTTTATTAATGTCTTTAACCAGGATACATCAACAATTAAGCAAAATGGCATAAGAAGGCATACACATACATATCTGCCAATGGCCTCAAAAATATTCTTCATTCAAGAGAAACAGTTTTTTTACATTTCTTTTAAAAATAAGTAATATTTTAGCATCTCATGTTAATGTATCTTAATGAAATTATGTGTAGATATATGCATAGCTCAGCTAAAACTGAAAATGCTATCATTAAATGCCTCCAATGTCCAGAAGCCATGCGGATGCGCTGTTTACGCTTTGATCTGAACAAAAGCAGTGCATCCACATATGATCTTTACAAAAATGGCGCTAGGGTGACGCAGAGGAGAAGAATTGTTGAATAAAGTTGTTATTTTTGTGTCTTTGCGTACAAAAAGACTCGCAGCTTTGTAAAATTACGGTTGAACCCCTGATGTCACATGGATAATTTTACCAATGTCCTTGCTACGTTTCTGGATATTAAATGTGTTAATTACATTGCTGTGTATAGGGAGGGTCAGAGAGCTCTCAGAATGCATTAAAAATATTGTTTTTTCCGAAGATTAACGGGGGTCTTACAGGTTTGGAATGACATGAGTGAGTAATTAATGACAGAATTTACATTATTGGGTGAACTATCCCTTTAAGTCATTTTGCTCTGATTTAAGACCTTTTAAGACCCAAAGAGACACTGTATAAAAAATAGGATTCTGTATTGAGAAATGTAGCATTGTGTAAAAAAAAAAATAGAATTCTATTTTAATCTTAAACTTGCATGTCCCCACAATTGATTTGATATTTAAAATTGGTTACATAAGTGAAATGTCTTGCTGTTGTTGTTAAATGTCAATTTCTTGGTTTGCTATTAAATGATGTTTTCAAAATAATGGCAATTCATTTCTCCTTCAGTGAAACATTTTCTTCAGGTCATTTTGCACTACTAAACTGCATTTAACACAATTAGCACCTCCCCTTGACATTTATCTATTTCTTCCAATTGCTTTTTCTCAGTTGTCACACTTAACTATGGCCCAGTGCTGACAGCATTCTATATTTTACAATGGCAGGTTTCCTCTCTCATTATCTCCAGTCAGAAAAAAGGTCACTGTTTCTCTGTTGTTTTTTTCACTGAACAAAGACACTTCTACAACAGTGTTGTACAACCTACAACACAAACACATATGCCTTGAAACATTTGCTTGCTGTCACCTATCAGAATACTGTGGAGCCTGTTGACAGCACACACAATTAGGCTCCTTTCTGCCTCACATCAAATCATCAACTATGTATAGTGGGTACGGAAAGTATTTAGACCCCCTTACATTTTTCACTCCTTGTTATATTGCAGCCATTTGCTAAAATCATTTAAGTTCTTGTTTTTCCTCATTAATGTACACACAGCACCCCATATTGATTAAAAAAAACACAGAATTGTTGACATCTTTGAAGATTAATTAAAAAAGAAAAACTGAAATATTACATGGTCCTAAGTATTCAGACCCTTTGCTGTGACACTCATATATTTAACTCAGATGTTGTCCATTTCTTCTGATCATCCTTGTGATGGTTCTACACCTTCATCTTAGTCCAGCTGGGTTTGATTATACTGATTGGACTTGATTAGGAAAGCCACACACCTGACTATATAAGACCTTACAGCTCACAATGCATGTCAGAGCAAATGAGAATCATGAGGTCAAAGGAACTGCCTGAAGGGCTGAGAGACACAATTGTGGCAAGGCACAGATCTGGCCAAGGTTGCAAAACAATTTCTGCTGGTCTGATGAGACCAAGATAGAACTTTTTGGCCTTAATTCAAAGTGGTTCGTGTGGAGAAAACCGGGCACTGCTCATCACCCATATCCTGGACCAAAACCTCAGGTCCTCAGGACCTCAGACTGGGCAGAAGCACACATCTAAAATAACGAAGGAGTGGCTTCACAACAACTCCGTGACTGTTCTTGAATGGCCAAGCTAGAGCCCTGACATAAACCCAAATTGAGCACCTCTGAAGAGACCTAAAAATGGCTGTCCACCAACCATCCAACCTGACAGAACTGGAGAGGATCTGCAAGGAGGAATGGCAGAGGAATGCTTCTACTAAATACTAAGCAAAGGGCCTGAATACTTAGGGCCATGTGATATTTCAGTTTTTTTTTATAAATCTGCAAAAATGTCAACAATTCAGTTTTTTGTCAATATGGGGTGCTGTGTGTACATGAAGGGGAAAAATGAACTTAAATGATTTTAGCAAATGGCTGCAATGTAACAAAGAGTGAAAATTTAAGAGGGTCTGAATATTTCCGTAATCACTGTAGTTTGTGTAGCTTACTGTGTTCCATAAGAAAAGATCTGACTGCTTCTTTTGACTTTCATACAGTGCTCACCAAAAGACAGACAAACCATTACTTCATGGAAGTAGCACATCACTGTGCACTGGATGGATTGGTTGTTTCACATTTATATGTAAAAAGTATATAGATTATTAAAATACCACATTTATATATGTATATAATTTTTTTAATAATAATATTATTTATTTATCTTTTTACATTCAAATTAAAATTGAACACCTACATTTTTTAAAACATGGCTTGATTGTAAGTGAGGGAACTATTTATTTTTTCTTTATTTTCTATGACAATGTGCTTAGCTATGAATTAACAGAAGAATGGGACACTTTCAATGATAAAAAGTGTAAAATATAAAACTCATTCTCAATTAAAATGCTTAAATCTTCCCCCCCATACACTACAGTCAAGATTGTGTTTATTAAGCACAGGGGAACGCTCCTCGTTGTGGTGAAAAAATGTCTTGCAGATTATACATGGGATGGAAACTTTAAAGACATAGGTCATGTTTAAGGTCAGGCGTATGGTGTTAGATACCAATCTGGCTCATGCTGTTATGACAACCTTGGAAGAAACACTGTGAATGGATCTGTGCCTGTATATATTGTGTTTAGTATCAAGAGACATCATTCTGTCAAACACTACTGAATGCCCATTAATGTCCTAATCCTGCACGTGTATATAACACAATACTGCACTACGTAACAGCCTTAGAATCTGCACAGCAAAGCAACAATAACAGAGCAAATGGTAAAAGAGTATGACCCCAAATCCGTTTGTCCTTTCTGATTTAAAAGCTGTGGACGTTTTAAAGAAAAGGAGGCTGATGTGCCCATCCTCAATCATTGAGATGCAGAGAGCAGCTTACTGCACCGTGCAGAGGAATGATGAAATAAGAGCTAAAAATAGCAACCTCCCAGGATCCCCCTTTGCCCAGCACTGTATGAACACCTCATTCCTGAGACAGTCCTGGGAAAAGCACCACATCTGCAAACCTTTAAAAATCAATTTTAAGTACGCTTTTCATACACAATGCAGGCAATTACAAACAACTTACAATACCATTTATGAAAATGGTAACAATATGTCTACACGAGCGGAGACTCAAAGGACAAAGCTGCTGCTGTATAGTTACATAAGGCTTATTGTTATTTTACATTCTGACATGAATCTCACAAATGCATGCAAAAAACATGCATAATATCTTACATTCCAATCTCTACATTTTTATTAATGTCACATATTAAAACATGATCAGTAACCAACGCCACAATGATACACAAAAAACTAATTAACTAACAACAATGTGTCAACAAAGGTGAGATAACCTACCAAAAGATGAATTCACTGTGTCCTCATCTCCCCGCCGGTCTGGAGTCGTGACTCCGGCTGTTTCTCAAAACCTAGCGACCTGCCTACCTAGACAGCATTGTTAGGCATCATGTGCGCGTGTAGCATCACGTGTGTGTAGGAGCTGAGCGGAGTCGAAACGCTGTGAGGCACACAACGCGGCGAGCGTCTCAAAATTCCCTAAATGGACACTAAAACACTTCCTCCATCCGTTTCTGGATAACATATTGGACGGAAACAATGAAAATTCAAAGGCTTGTTGGTTGCTCAACATCGCTTTGATTTCAACGGCTTGTTAAAATTCTCTGAATAACACTCGGGTTAGGTATATTTTATTTTAATAGCCAGTAAAAACTTATTTACAGGACGCGGGTATAATAGCCTAACTAAATATATAATATATATATAACCAGTGTCGCCAAGCGACCCCTAATCACTGGAATGCAAATTAAACTAGTGGAACCCCGCTAAAAAACGTTTATTTTACTCCCGGAAAGCGATTTTTACCAGGGGAACCTCTCGAAACGCGATTGGGCTAGTTCTGAGAAGCGTGCTTTGTTGCGAAAACCTGGCAACAACTAGGATGTTCCACTTCACTTACTGTAGACTATATGTAGGTTATGGTCTTTGCACTTGACCACTTAAATTACGTATTTCCTGTATAAGTGTTCAAGTAGGTGTGAAGATCCCAAGTGTGCATGTAGTAGGCTATTTCCTGGCTTTGTCCAAATAACCACACTTGCGGTCTTTGCACTTGACCACTTGACTACTTAAATGGCATATTTCTTGTTTTTGGCTAAAGTGTTCAAGTGAGTGTGAAGATCCTGAGGCTTTGTTTAAATACCCACACTTGCGTTCTTTGCACCTGATGACTTGACTATTTGAATTACGTATTTGGCCTGGAGTGTTCAAGTGGGCGTCATCCCAAGTGTGCATGTAGAATTTCTTAACTCATGGGACACACTCAGCGAGTCCATGTCAGTACGGGCAGCGGCCGCGGTTCTTGCTGTGTTTTTTCTTTCTTCTTTTAAGAACCTTAGAACACATCGGCGATGACACTGTCTACTGAACTAACTTTGATTTCTGAAATTAGGGTGTGTAAAATATTTTCTGGGAATCTCAGTTTGTTAAGTTTTTGTCTGTCTGAGAACAATACACTGTTAGAATATTTGTATTTAAATTTATGTTAATATTTGATTTATATATTTAATTATTCTTAGATGGACAAAACTTAATGATTTGTAAACAGCAAATTACAATGACAATTAATTCATTAATAAATGTGTCTCAAATTATGTGATAAACAGGAGTTTCAATTGTTTTATAATATACATAAACTAATTAAACGACACTTTACGTTTAACTAACAAATTACATGTAATTATTCTATCCAGAACATGATGCATGATGGGATGTGCTTAACTGCTCTGGAGGGATATTCGAGATTTAGTGTGCGTTAAGGGCACTGCTCTTTGGCATTTTAAAGGCCTGGGACCTTGGGTGCCAAGACTGCAAGTATGGCTATTTGGACAAAGCCTAGCTACACTTATCTGCCCTAAACACTTTCCCTTTGGAAAAAGGTAGACTGTAGACTGTAGCGGTTGGCAATGGCCCTTTCGCACATCGCACATTCTCCCAACACAAACATCACAAACACACCTCTAAAGTAGCTAGGGATGACTCAACAGGTTAAAATAAACAACTTTTAATAAAAGGTTCATTTAACATGTTAGCAATACTTTTGACTGGCTCAGCCAGTCAGCCTGCTACAGATAGCCAGCCATGTTCCAAACACTACGGTAGCTATTGGTTTTGTGGTGGTATGCACATACATTGACTGATAGGCAGGTAGAATGTTATATTGGGACCATCAAGTTTTGGAATCTGCCGGGCAAGTGAGTTATGATTTTGTAATATGTTTTCACAAAATTAAACAATTGTATGTGTTTGACAACTAAATTGTAATATCACTCTCTAAATATCTCAATATATTCTCACAAGAATATTGGTTGCCATGGAAATATTTTCTCATGCTGACGTCACAACGTCATTCTGGTAAATCCTTTACTCCAAGGTTGTTGTTTACAAGGCTTCCTTAAGTTACAAATGAGAAGCAGGGCTTGTTAAACAAATGTCAGTCAAACCTTAAAAGAGTCGTTTAGTGGCCTGTTTAAGATTACACTGACGTTACCCTCCTGTCTTTCTCTGTACTGCAGGGTACCATGCTGAAAAACACACTGTGTGAACCTCTAAGTAAATGTGCAAAGATTATATTACTATAATTACAACATTCATAAAAATACAATTAAATCAAAAACGAATGCGCTAGTGGCTATGAGTTGTCCTAAATCCTATGCTGCCCTCCTATGGTGGAAACAAAAGGCACATATGAATTCAAAGAAAAAATACATTTAATGGATATCTGATATATTTTTATTTACCATCCAATACTGTTTCCATATGTTGAAAGTTCCTGTTCTATCTCAGCTTTCTAATAATAGCTGGAGATCATGACAATAAAGTGTGGTAGGAGGGGTGTCATTCGGGTTCCGGAGGCTGCCTGTATTTGTAACAGATTTATGGCAACACTAGGGTCATTTAATGTACCTCTGGCCGAGGCCCATAATTAAGGACACAGCATGCCATTCTGGGCCAGGTGTACCTCCAGTCTGTCTGTCATCACCAGAAAGGAGTGAAGATCTCCTTACCTTGCCCATCTAACTTGCTTATGTGATAAAGAATTCTAATTTTCACCTGAATTATAATAAGCCTTGATGTACAGTGGTCATACAAAAACAGAGTGTGAATCTATTGCCTTCAAATCTTAAGCATCTTAAAAGGCTTTGATTAATAATTCATGCATTAATAAGAGAAAGTGGTGTTAATATACAGGAAATTATATATTAGATGTGCCTGTACAAAAAATGGTGGTTCTACTACACCTTCATTATGTATTGGTAAACACTAAGATGCACAATATTGACATCATCTAAAGCATAAATGATATGCATGAACAACAGACGTACCAATAAATCCTTATGAATATTGACATTTTGGCATTAAGATTTTAATTATATTGTATTTAGTTTCCATATAAATGCCATTTTCAATCACATTTAGTAAACAAAGTTTACTTAAATTATAATTTTCATCTATCTGTCAGGACTGTTAAATTGTACAGTGCTCTGTCAACATTATTAATATAAACTAAATGGCTTTTGTATTAGGAGTTTTCCCCCCTGGCCCCTCTGTCTCTTCTAACGCTGTTGCCATTTCCTTACAAGGCAATTGTCTTTTCTGGAAAGTTTATTTTTACATTCTTTTCATAGGATTAACGTAATTCCTTTCAGCTGTGGACCTGTATCAGTAACTCAGACGTTTAAAAATAGTCTTGGAAGAATGTGATTCTGAAAGCAATAAGAAAATGTGAAATTTCATTCAGAACTGCAGCCAAGACAAAACAAACTAACTTTAGTTTCTATCTAACTAGGCCAGTGACACAACATGTGCCATTGCTACTAATGTATAAAACACAACATGACATTTTGTAAATGGGTTTAAATTGCATTATGTTAGCTGCTTTAGATGCATCCATCTTATAATTAATTCCTAGCGTATTTAAAGATGTCTCCATCTTTTAACAGCGCTGTAACATTGCAGCAGGGGTGTCTCCACTATGACCTTGCAGTTCCCAATCACAACTGCCAGGCAATTAACACCTGCACATACTTTGCCAGCTTGTTAACTCATAGCTGCGCCACATGGCAGCAGCTGACAAATCTGCCAGAATATTTATTCTGCTCAAAAGACAGCTAAAATAACTCAAGGTGGCAATTTAAAAACATTAAAATAAACGATAAGAGCTTATGCTGATTATGTATTATTATACCATGGCATTTATTATATATATATATACCAAAATTATATATATATATATATACAAATTCTTCTATACAAATCTGATAACAGTAATACAATTCTGAGTAAGTTTTTGTGATCAATCCTATCATCATATGGTACAAAAGTAATACAAGTTACTACCGCAAGAGGGCGCTGTCAGGCTAACAGAAAAAGCATCTTGCTCACCTACTAGTACTGTAAGTGAACTTTGTGAACTATCCTTCCATTCTGCGCTGGATGCCTATGGAGGAATCTAGACCAACTGATACGTGCTGCCCTGTGGGCCCACTGGTGAAAAAGTGCTTGCTGGTGGCCTTTGTGCAGAAAACCACCTTTTGTTTCAGCATGCTCTTGTGCCTCTCTGGCCTGCATCAGCATTGTGTGCTTTGGGTATATGCTGGACTCTGGCAAAGTTCCTGAGTCATCAACACAGCCTGAACTATTGTATGGGGAGATTTAGCAGGGGCTATTGACCAGCAACTGTTCACACAACTGGCAGCTCATGCTCTCTGTCTATGCAAACACACAAGCACTCATTCTTTTTAACATGCTTGGTTAAAAACATGTGTGGTATGTATATTCATGTGAACAGTACCGGTAACAAAAACAATATTCCTAAACTCAGAATCAGTATATATCAAAAAGCCTGAAGAGGCAGTTTATTTAAGGCATTTACTTCAGCCCAATTTTTCATCTTTCATGCAGATTATAAGTAAACGTAAAGTGTTTATCTATTGTATTTATGAAATATATTTGAATGAAGTGATTATTTATTTCTTGTAAAATGTACAGTTTGCAATGACAATACTCAAAAACAGGTAAATTCAGTTTTCTTGTTTTCTGTGAAATGTAACAGAAGTTAATTTCTTAAAGTTTTAAAAAGTTTGTAAGAGGCCATTCAGAAGCAATTAACCAATAGAGGGGAGTATTGAGTTAAAGCAACACAAGATGTTGAAAGCTATGAGATGGCAATTAATAAACACATTCATGCATTTACAAAATGCTTATGGAAAGTTAAAAAATGGTAACATATTTATTTAATTTATTTAAATGCAAAATTCACCCAAAAAAATGAAAATTCTTGGGGGAGCAACTTGAGAGTGAGTAGCTGATTTTAATTTATTGATTTATTTTTGTGCATTACATATTATCATTAATACTTTTATTTAGCAGGGATACATTAAATTGATTACAAGAGACAGTAAAGACAGTTATAATGTCACAAAATAATTATATTTCAAATAAATACTGTTATTTTGATCCAAACAAAATGCATCAGCATTTAAACAAATCAGTATATTTGTACAGCATGCATGCTGAAGGATCATGTGACACTGAAAACTGGAGAAATTGCTGCTGAAAATTCAGCTTTGTGAAAGGAATTGATAACTTTTTAAAAAATATATAATAAAATAAAAATGCAATAATTGTAATTCTATTTCCTAATATTGCTGTTTATTTATGCTATTTTTTATTAATTATATATACACACACTCTCACACACATACATATATATTTCTTTTTTGTTAGCTGATTTTTGAAAAGAGCAAAATAAACCAGGAGACGTGAGCTTAGGTAAGGTCATTTTTATTAAATAGT
>JAUYWG010000042.1:11736842-11747729 GCA_034779775.1 Enteromius afrohamiltoni
TTTGTTAGCTGATTTTTGAAAAGAGCAAAATAAACCAGGAGACGTGAGCTTAGGTAAGGTCATTTTTATTAAATAGTTAAGGAACAATCAACTACACATTGAAAGACCTAAAACTGAACACGGCGAATGGAGCCAACAATAGGATTCATGGCACTCCAGTCAGTGAAGTGGCGGTACTCGCCTCTCTCCAGCAAATACTGACGTCCCCTGAAGTTAGGATGCTCATAGAAGACCCAGGCCCCATCCAGAATGTTACAGGACTGTACCTCACGGTGACTGAAGCGGTCATATAGAGAGGGCAAGTCCTCACCGCACTCCATCATCTGACCCTGGAAGTCAGGCCGCTCATACAGACGCATATGGAAACTGCCAGTATGCTACAAAAGAGAGTGGATAGCCAGATACCATTACAATGCAGTGATTTCTTGTAGGCCATATACTGTAGAAAGAGCAGAATCATATCTAGAATCACATAAAATTATAAAAATGGGGCACTGAATTATTTAAAAAATATATATTCAGGTTATGCATACTGAAAACAAACTTTCAGTAGGTAAAAATAAGGTGTTATTTAGCATCTACCAAAGTTTAATGCTGTTTTTGAATGGTTGTGTGGCACATATATCCCGTGAAGATGAATGTTTTTCCTGAAAAGGAGGAACATAGACTAGCATTGGGCAATATAGTCCAGCTATGGTTTTACAAAAAGGGATGACTTACATTTCGCACCATGCGGCAGGACTTTACAGAGTCACTGAAGCCCATCCAGTGCTGGTAGTCAGGATACTCTCCCCTGGTTAGAATGTACTGGCTGCCCATAAAGTTTGGACGTTCATACAAAACCCAGGCCCCATTTTCAACTCGGATGGAGTTACAGCGTCTAAAGTGTGACGACAGCTCTGGGCAGTCCATGCTGCACTCAAAACAACGTCCTTGAAAGTTTTTGTCCTCATAGAAGAAAATCTGTACAGGAGAAGATGGATAGAAGGATAGAAACATGGTTAAGCAAAGGAAAAGACCACAGAGACAGTTTCCGCAAGCAAAAAGTTTCTTACTTTTCCCTTTCTGTCCATGTTTGAGGCTAGTTTCATTCCTTCTTTTGCTGTATACTGTATTGAAAGGGCAATGAGTGAGATTTATATGTTTCACATTGAGTTGCTCTGCCAGGCAAATCATTGTTATATGAATGGCCGCAGCAACTGCATCATCAACAGCTGATACTGCGATTGTTTCTAGATTGTTTCTGCAGATTAATGGAACCCTGACCTTTTGATTTTGCAATAGCTGAGTCCAGAAAATATTTATTGGGCTAATTAAATTGTTTTCCAGATGCTTGTACTGGCATAGTTGGAGCAGCACTGGCGTCTAGCCACATGCTCATATTGAATGAGGTGTAAAACATCCCGAATGAACTGAAGCACTTTGTGTTTGTACCTACAGAACCTAAATTCTTGCTCTACTGCTAGACTGTAGGTTTACTTAGATGCACAGACACCACATTTTACATGTTTTATTATTATTATTAATATTATTATTCAAATAATAATAATAAAATGTTATTATATTATATTAAATGTTATTATAATAAATAGTTAATAATACAATAAAATGAAAAGTTTTACTGTAATGAATTGTGTGCATGCTGTGTAATGTATTTACAAAAATGTTTAGGTTAGCAGTGGTGAGATACCTTTATTTAGCTCAACACAACATTAATCTTATTTGGTTCTTGACCACCAAACTTTTATAAATATAATAAACTAAAACTAAAACAAATGTTTTCATTTTTTTTTCATTTTCATCTACTATAATTATAAAAAAAAAACCTCAAAATTACTAAAAATAATTAAATTAAATAAAAAATATATATATTTTAAATATTAATAAAGAATATTAGATTTTCCCAGTGATAAAAAATACTGTATTAAACAATAATGTATAAACATAAACATACATGTGCAACAAGACATTGGCTTTAATGTATATAAAAGGGTTTAAAAGGGTCAAATTGTAAATAGTAACAGATATTATTGCATGGTTGTACTGATGAACAAATACAAATAAAAGTAAATGCTATATATTTCATACAAATTTCCATTTATACACCTTTCACTGCCAGGAAACGACTCAGTGGCTCGTCCTCCTTCTAAGGGGTATATGGGGGTCTCCCAGGTGGAACAGCCTGTTGCGATGCAACTATGTCCTCAGGCCTCTAACACCTTGCAGGGTAACCCGTTTCTCCCCTCTCAGGCCTGTGAGTCCTCGTCGGCTCTCGTAGGCAATGCCTACAAAGCTTGTGGAGAGTCTGCATCGTCCGTACATGTTATGGCGTTGTTGCAGGTGCATCAGGCCAAGACACTGAGAGCCCTGCACGAGGGTTCTGGCTGAACTCCATACCGCGACGGACCTTGCACTTCAAGCAACAAAGATTATGCCGTGGGCTCTGGGTCATGCGATGTACACAATGGTGGTCCAAAAGCACCATCTGTGGCTGTGTCTGGTAGACATGTTATGCGATTCAGTTCGCCTGGTGCCCTCCAAAGTTCAGCGGCATCCTCTTTATGTCAGTGAATGCTGTGGATGCCCCTGTCTTGCGTGCAGAGATTGCTACCCTCCTAGCAAAGAGGTTGAACCAGGACTTGGTTCCCCGAACTCATGCTCCTTGTGACATCTCCTCCTTGGCCGATTCCTCTGAGGTAGGATCTACTGACTCAGAGATGGGGCATCCTGTGGCACCCGCGTCCTGACCTCTGGAAACTCCATGTCTGGCCCCTGGACGAGACGCCGTCTGAGGTTTCTTTCAATGAAACCATGCTCCTGCTCGCATTGGCCTCCATCAAGAAGGTAGGGTACCTGCAGGCAGATGTTACGTAGACCAGACATAAAGCTTCAAGAACTCAGAACAGCTTTTTGTCTGTCACGGACGCCCCTAACACATTTGTTAGATTTTATAGCCTTCGTGTGGAACCAGTATCCTCCCATGTTCTCACCTCAAATAGGTAGTGGCACGGAGTGGGCCAGTTTCGGTCGGCTTGGCAACAAATTTCTCTAGAGTGTCCAGTAAAGTAGTCAGCTGCTGGATGTTGCAGAGCATCAGGCACCAGGCATTGATGCATCTCGAAGCGAGATTCCTATTCGTCGTCACTGACGTGACGCCTTCTTCAGGGAACGAGGTTTACATATGTAACTGAGATGTTTCTCACAATCTAAGAGTTCGTTGGGTGCTTTGTTGCAAACTCCAAGTGTGTTTTCATGTGTCTTCACCGAAGAGAGGATTGAGGTTGGCCACATGCTCCATGCTTCTGGGAACCTTTAATGCAGTAAAATTATTTCTGAACTCTTCCCCAGATCTGTACCTTGATGCAATTATACAATTTCAACTGTCCCAGAAAAGGGTATGAATATCTATGTAATGCAATCATAACAGTTTTTTTTTTTTTTTAATTTTTAATTTCTGCATTGTCATTATGGTGAATAAAGTATAGATCAACATGGAAGAATTTATGTAAAGCAGTTTAACATAAGGCTGCAACGTAACAAAATTACAAAAATGATACATACACTGCCCTCCAAAAGTTTGGAAACAATCTAGAAAAGTGGGATTTGGACAATACTGGCATGAATCCTTTTTAATTTGTCATAATTTTGCACCGATACGGGACAACCAAACTACCAAAACATATTTTATTACAGAAAAAACACTTAAATTTTCAATTTATCAAAATATCCACCATTAGCAGCTATTACAACTCTACATTAACTAGGCATCTGAGCTGTCAATTTATTCAAACATTAACTTGATATTTTACTCCTAGCCTCTTGAAGGATTGCCCAAAGATGATTCACACTGGTTGGACACTTCTTACGAACATCATGATCCAGTTCCTCCCATAGAAGCTCATCTTTTACCTCTATTGCTGGTCTTCAATGCTAATGTCAAGTTTCTTTAATGTACAGTATTTGCACCAAAAATGATAAGGATTTATGCTGATAACATCCAAAACCACACCTTGTCAGGGGTGTTTCCTAACTTGGAGAGCAGTGTATATTAGTGTTGTCACAGTACCAAAATTTCAGTATTCGGTACCAATACCAGTGAAAATCCACGGTTCTCAATTTCGGTACCAAAGCAAAACACAAAAACACTTTCACAAGTCTCTAGTGTGTAAAAATAGTACACTATAATGTCCTGTTTTAAACGCTATAGGAGCATTAAATAGTTAATAAATACATTTTATTCTGATAATGTGCATTAACTTTAAGGGCTGTTATTTTACGCTTTACCAGTATGGTACAGCAGGCACCTACTGACCCATATGAATGGGCTGATAACGACTGATAACAGCCCATTCAAATCGCGTGATAACATCCGAATCGGCTTTTCTAAAAATAAGCGGGAATTTCAAGTTGAATTTGGCGCCAGAGCATGCAAAGCTGTTACTGCTGCAGAATATTCTGACATATCAAAACATATTGGATTTAACAGAAAATATGTGTTGTAGATAGCTGCAGCAAATGGCTTTTAATTGAAAGAAAACATGTACTACCAAAAAGTTCTTTCCATCGCAGCAAGAACCGGGTTTACCCGTTGCTCGGTATTACCGGTACTTCAGAAAACCTGGTACCATAACATTTCAAATTTTTTTGTAGCGTCTTGGTACCGAAGTACCGGGTCTTTTGACAATACTAGATTAAAATGGCTCATTTAAATTCTGCCTAAGGCATTCAGAATATATGTGCTACATAAATTAATTGACTAAAAGTAAAGCAATATTCGGACGGGACTACTTTTACAGGGGGTCATGAATTAATATTTTGTTTCACAGACATACTTGGTGATTTTAATCCCATCCGAATCTGCAATGTCTGTGTTTTTCTTACACAACCTCTGTGATAATTCTAGAGTCCGAGTGTGATGTCTGTGATATTCCGTTTCCTTGTGTTTTGACCAACATGAAAAGGAGCAGGAGCAGTGCGCGCCAATTGTGCTTTGTCAAGTGCAGCTGAACCGCGGCTTGTACTGCAGTAGGCTATAGACAAGCATCTTATATCTGTCATATTTTCCAGCGTTCTTCTCCGAACACTGTGTGCCATGTGCTTTGATTTATGTCCTTGCCAGCATACTTTGTTATGCGACTGTCTATATTATTCTATATACTTCTGCTCTGCTCCTGTTACTCGCTGACGCACCGCCCCTGCATGCTGTGTGAAAGCTTTAATCCGTTAACATGGGCGCCGAAAAAATACGCACTGCTGACACGTGCAATGTGAAACCGGCGAAAGTCAACATAGCTTGCGTAGTATAGACCCAGCTCCCAACCTAACTTTGTGCATAGATTAACCTCTTACACTTTGCGGCTATTATTGGTGCATGCAAAGGGTTAAAAATTCAAATTAAATTTGTATAGGCGGCGGGGGGGTGTACATAGTGTACTTTACGTGAAAATAAATATGTTACAGCATAAAATACTGCATAAAACTGCATAAAATAGAGATTCTAAGCTTTCAACTGGTACCATATGGGGTGATTTTTGACCTTTTTTTTTTAAGAGGTTATATTTTTTAAGCGAGCAATATAAGAGTTTCGCGTTACGATAACGGTCCACCACTAATATATATATATATATATATATTCTGAACTTGATTTTGCAAGTTGCTCAGGAAGACAACTCTTTTTTTGTAAGGCTTGGTTTAAAACCATTTTTATGAAAATATAATACATGTAAAACGTGTCACTTGTAACTGTTTCTGTAAAAGAGCTGCACACTGCAAACATCACACAGTGCTCAATAGCAAACTGTGTTTGTTCATTTAAGCCAGAGGAGAACTGGTCCCCAACTAAGCTTAGCTTTCATTTATTTTAGGTTTCATTTATTTCTTCCTTTTTGTCACTTGATTGAGTTTTCTTTCCTTGTCACAGTTGCTTCTGGCAACCTTAGTTGGGGTCTAAAAAACACTTAATATTCAGCAGAGTTTGGATTTGCTTTATTTTGTAAGTTTGTATAAATTTTAATTTTATTATTTTGTAAGTTTGATTCTGTTGTTTGTAAGTATGAAACTGCTATGAAACGATGAAAGTCTTTTCAAATAATTGTATTTTTCAGCATTTCTCAGTAGCAGTGATGAAAGGTATTCATTTTAACAGTCTGTGGTTATCTGACGAATAGAGCCCACATTGGCATGCATGGCCCCCCATTCAGTGTGCCGCCTGTACTCTCCCTTCTCAAGGAGGTACTGACGGCCCCGGTAGTTTGCATGCTCGTAGAATACGCAGGGACCTTCCTGGACCTTGCAGGAATGGATCTCTCTGCAGAGAAAATGTTCCTGAATGGATGGGGTGTTCTCTGTAACTTCCCAAGTTTGGCCATCAAAATCGGGCCTCTCAAAGAGCTTCAACTTGATACGTCCAGTAACCTGGAGGAAATACAAACAATGTTTATATGTATACACCTAACCACATTGTCAAGCTATAAGAACACAGACTCACTGAGCACAAAATGATCATGTGTGGTGCCAGTGGACTTACATGTCTGAGGAGACGACAAGATCGGACGCAATCATTGAAGCCAATCCAGTGGTCATAATCTGGATACTCCCCTGGGACCAGGATATACTGATAGCCCATGTAGTTTGGCCGCTCATACAGGACCCAAAAGCCCCCCTTCACCTTAGCAGAACTACATCGGCTAAAAAAAGAATGAAGGTCACTCGTGTCTCCCTTACATTCATAGGATCTTCCTTGGAAGTTCCTATCTTCATACAACACAATCTGTCAGAGGAAAACATAACACTGATGGTTTACATTGTGCTAAAACATCATGACACACTGTGGGATACAGACAATCAGGGAGAAAGTGGCACTTACGCTTTCAGTCGTCATTATGAAATGTTGGATAGCAAACCGTGCTGTAGTCTCTTTATATAAGTCCTGCACAAAGGCACAGGTTGTAAAAAATGTAATCAGCAATTCAAAAAATATCTAAGCTCAATGTATTGTTCTAAAGCACTGAATCACAGATTTGTTCAACAATAAAATTGCGAGTACCAAGCATCCCAACCTCAGCCAATGAACCCCTACCTCAAGCTTGTACAACATGTCATTATGCACTGATTAAACTAGTGTTGTCTATTTACAGTAGCTGTCTACTTCTCAGGCTAGTTATTACACTATCGGCTCCAGCAAAATCACTGTTATGACTGGCAGCCATGGAGGACACAAAGGATAATTCAGAGGCCAAGCACTGGTGTTGAGGAATCCAACTCTGTCTCTTATAGGCCATTGACACAGAACACTTTCAGTTCATTTAAAATTGTGAGCAGCAGGGCAGTGGAATGCAAGGTCTACTTTAGGTGCATCAATCAAAGATTATAAAAGTATATTACGCATTTAAATGTTTCCTTAAACAATGATCATCTTGAGAAAATTGTGGTCACAAATTTTGATTTATTTATTTATTTTTTAATCTTTTGATACACAAAATTAGCTAATGTTACCAAATTAGACTGTCTGGATGTAATGCTATTTCCATGCGCATTATGCTGAGGGAATGTTCGAAGATGTTTATGTGATTGAAAGTTCAAAAACAGTAACAATTTTAAATAGTTACTATTTTAAATAACTGCTTTCTTTTTAAATATATATTTAAATAATATAATTAAATATATATTTAAATAAAATATATTTATTCCTATTTTTTCAAAGCTGAATTTTTAGCATCATTACTCCAGTCACACAATCCTTCAGAAATCATTCTAATATTCTGAATTGCTACTTAAAAAACATGTATTATTATTATGTTGAAAACAGCTGAATGCAATTTTCAGGTTACTTTGATGAATAGAAGGGTCAGACGAACTGCAATTACCTGAAATTATTATAAATAAAAATGATATATTATCTTTCATCACTCTTGATCAATTTTAAGCATCCTGGTAAATAAAAGTATCAATCTGCAATATTTAATAATTTTTATTCAGCAAATCTGTTTAAACAGAGAATATTAGAATGTAACACTGAAGACAATTCTTTAAAAAAAGCTTAAAAAATATATTCAAAAACTTTTGACTGGTTGTGTATGTGGTATATGCTCACAGCTATTTATTAATGAATTAGCATCATGATGTTTTAGATTACTTTATTTATTGGCAATGCAATAAATCCCATGTTTCCAATGTTGGACACAATTAAACCTCTCGCCATTTTGAATTTAGTCAATAATGCACTTTTCTGAACCTTTCAAATCACATTTACTATACTTAGACCTACTGACATAAAATATTTTCTTTAATCAGTGCCACAATGCCATTACAAATGGTTACACTTTATTTTGATAGTCCACTTAGACATTCTACTGTAAATAACTTTGTAACTACTAGTCAACTACTTGTCAATTAATTCTCATTAATTCGCAACTAAATGTCTACTAACAGCACGAGTAGATTGTTTGGGGTAGGTTTTCGGGGTAGTAGAATAAACATATACTTTCTGATAAGGTTTCTAATAGTCAGTATGTCGTGGACCAATCAAAATAAAGTTTTAGAATATATTAAGCAGACATTTTACTCAAACTGTAATGACAGCTAGTTGACATTTAGTTGCAAAGTTGCAGTACTTACAGTTAGTAGAATGTCTAGAGTGGACTATTGAAATAAAGTGTTACCTTACAAATTTCTAATTTGGTAAGAGCACCGCCTATTGGTCAAAAGTAATTGTACAATAAATAGTTATTGACATTTTAACCACTTTTTGTTTGTTTTGTAAATCTTCGAGCGTAAGACATTGTTGTCATTAAAAGCTGATGCACTTTACTGATAACTCCATTGGCAGAGGTTTAGGTACAGTTAGAAAAAGTTTTCTCGACATGTTAGAGAAAACATACTTGCATTATATCTAAGATGGCATTAAATAACCGATAAATCTCAAATAATATTACTACAATCAAATGCTACTTCAAAGTGCAGAACAGGAAAAGGGGGACTTAAAAAGGACTAATATGGGGTGTATTATGTCAGAGCTGGTACATTAGAGATTTTGCAGATACTGAACATAAACCAAAAAAAAATTATCTTCATTTGCATTTACATGTACATAAAAATATCTTAAATTCTAGTGACCTCTCTTGGTAGAACTGTTGAATTTGCTACAGTTATGTGAAGAGAAATCTAAAATCGTTTAAAGCACACTCTGCCCGCTGATCTATTTTTGCAAAAATGACATAACTTTTGTTAATATGACATGAATATGCCATTTCTTTAGATTTAATCGAAATAATATTCATTATGAACACTAACAAGTGTAAAGTTTTAAGTACTTGGAAAATATTTGTTACTGTAAGGAAAACTTCAGACATGGTAACTCTTGGCTGATGTGATTTCTCTTGCTTTTCCCTCTCATTTTCTGTCTCTCTCTCACTCTATCTTTCTGTTTGTCTTTCATTCTATTTGTTTCATGCAGGCTGCAAAATTTAAATTAACAGAAATCACAGACCTGCTTGATCATCAGGTTCTAGGCTATTTGAATAACAAAAACCATCATCAGCCTACAAAGTATAAAAGGCAGGAGTCAGACAGACAGCAACTGGACAGAATCCCACGAAGACCAGCAAACATGGGCAAGGTATGTATTGGGTGGCCATAATCCAGTGGAGTAGAGCTGCCAAAAATAACAAATTCCTACAGAATTCTATCAAATGAAAAGAGGCATTTTTTAATGTCGAAACAATATTCAACATTTGCTACAATAACAAGCTCTAATAAACATACCTGTTGTGTAATGCAAGCCAAAAAAAATACCAGTTACTTTAAAGGATAAAGGCTACTGTTTACGGATAGACTAACTGTATTTTAATATCCACATTTTTGTCTTTGTAGATAATCTTCTACGAGGACAGGAACTTCCAGGGTCGCTCCTATGAGTGCAGCAGTGACTGCTCTGATATGTCTACCTACCTCAGCCGCTGTCATTCATTCAGAGTGGAGAGCGGCTGCTTTGTGGTCTATGACCGTCCTAACTACATGGGAAACCAGTTCTTTATGAGGAGGGGCGAGTATGCGGATTGCATGCGCATGGGACTGAGTGATGGCATCAGGTCCTGTCGCATGGTTCCTCAGGTAACATAAAGTAAAACAAAAAAGTATTAGCATTTTAATCATTAATAATCATAGTACAAATGCTCAATTACTCAGACTGTGTTGAATTAGAAATACAATACATTTCATCTTACAGTACAGGGGACCATACAGAATGAAGGTTTATGAGAGGGAGAACTTTGGAGGTCAAATGAACGAGCTGACAGATGACTGCGACTCCTTCATGGACCGTTATCGCATGTCCGAATGCCAGTCCTGTCATGTGATGGATGGCCACTGGCTGATGTATGAGCAGCCCCACTACAGAGGAAGGATGATATACTTCAGACCCGGAGAGTACAGGAGCTTCAGAGATATGGGATACAGCAACGTGAGATTCAGCTGTGTTAGAAGAATCATGGATTTGTGTTAAATTCACAGTATGAGGCTATAAATTATAATATAAGCATAAACAATAAATTTCTCACCATGCATTTCTTGTCTTGACCACTTTGTTTTCACCACTTTGAGTCCTGCCATTATTGTCACTGTACCAAAAGTAAGCAAACCAATGGAAATAATCGTTAGCCCCTTTCACACAGTAATACCAGTAAATTGCTGCAAAATTACTGCTGTGACTTTAGCAGTAAATATAAAAATACGCTGTTCACACAGGAAATTATGTTCTGGCTTTTTACTGGTAAAACACAGTTCACACATCAGTTTTAAAATAGCAGTTAATTCTGTGACATCATCAGAAGGACATATTGAGTTTCTAAGTGTAACCCTATATAAAAAATCCCTTTGAGTAATAGGGTT
>JAUYWG010000042.1:11747829-11763573 GCA_034779775.1 Enteromius afrohamiltoni
AGGGTTAAAATATTTATTTTATTCTGTTTGTTTATCTTTATATTAGGGTTATATTATTTGTATGTGTATTGTCTATTCCCTTCTAATTTGGGGACGATGTTCAATATTTTTTTTTTTACTGTTACCTTTTTACTTACATGTCATTAGGTTGTGTAGCGTAAAAGTTAGTTTGAAAAGCACAGGGAAAAATGTGGTGCATACAATTAAACTTGTCTTATGTCTAATGTTTGGGTATTCAATAGCTTAAACCCGCCTCTAAAATGGGTGAAAGTAATCCTACTGGGTAATGAGGGAGAGAGGAAAAAAAGAGTCTGAAGAAGTGTGGTGAGTAAAACACTGATGAAAAAAGAAAAATGTGATTTTCGTTTGTTTAATTGTGTTTGAAACAGTATTTATTCTTTATTGGACTATTGAGATAAAGCTAGCCCACAAAATGGGTTAACATCATGCTTCACGGACTTCACTGCCTTTAACTGAGACCGCTTACTCAATGTATCATATGTACCTAGGTGTGTTTGGCAACATTTACACGTTCGCTGCCATTTGTGTTCTGATGTGGGACTTTTGTGTGTGATTTCGTGGGCCCACTGTTGTTGATGTTTGGTTCTGTTGGTGCTCTTGCTCCTTGCAAGATATTGGAGTTGGATTTGAATTATTTTACCCAAGTTGTGGTGTCAAGTTAAACTGTAGCCTGTGTGCACTGCCACAAGCTAAAAGGAGGTGAGATATACACGGGTTTGGGTAAATTGTCAGGCAGTAGTAATCCTAGAGTCTTGAGAGTCTCATAGGATACCCAGCGACCATCCTGGACCTTGCAGGAATGGATGTTGGAGGGTGTTTTCTGTAACTTCCCATGTTTGGGAAGAGGCCAAGCGCTGGTGTTGAGGCATCTAATCTGTCTCTTATAGAGCACTTTCACTTTCAATTCAGTAGTCAGTTTTTAGAGAAGTGGAAGGCAAGGTCTACTTTAGGTGCATCAATCAAAGATTATAAAAGTATTTTACACATTTAAATGTTTCATTAAACATTGATCATCGTGACACCCTTGTGTTCAAAATATAAAACTTTTGATACACAAAATCAGCACTTTTACTGAAAACTCATTCCATTGGCAGAGGTACAGGTAGAAAAAGTTTTCTCCACGTTAGAGAAAACATACTTGAATAATATCTAAGAAGGCAAAAAATATACTTGCATAATATCTAAGGCAAAAAAATTTTTTAATAATTTTACTACAATCAAATGCTACTTTATTGTGCAGAACGGGAAAAGGGGGACTTAAACGGGAATAATACACATTTACATAAAGACATGATTAATTCTAGTGACCTCTGTTTGTAGAAATGTTGAGATTGATACAGTTATGTGAAGAGAATTTAGTTTAAAGCACACTCTACCTGCTGATCTTTTTTAGAAGAAATTACATAATTTTTGTTAATTTGACATTTCTTTAGATTTCATTTAAATAATATTCATTATGAACACTAACAAGTATGCATTTTAAGTACTTTTGAAAAAAAAAACTTTTGTTACTATAAGGAAATCTTCAGACATGGTAACTCTTGGCTGATGGGATTTCTCTTTCTTTTCCCACTTATTTGCTCATAGGGTTATCGCTCTGTTTGTCTTTCATTCTATTTTTTTAATGTAGACTGTGATTACAAAATTTCAATTAACAGAAATCACAGACCTGCTTGATCATCAGGTTATAGGCTATTTGAATAAAAAAAACACTATCAGCCTATAAAGTATAAAAGGCAGGAGTCAGACAGACAGCAACTGAACAGAATCCCACAAAGACCAGCAACATGGGCAAGGTATGTCTGCTTTAGAGACTGCCCTTCTCTTGTTCAACTATGACTGCTTGACCTCAGGTTATCATCCTCAAGCTAATGGACAAACCGAACAAAAGATTAAAGAAGTGGTGTGGTTGGTTAACTGGAATACTTAGTGGATTGGGAAGTGTACAGTCCCAAAGAGCATTCATGGGTTCCAAGAGAGGATGTCCTTGATACTCTACTACTGGAGGAATTCCATACCACCAACCCAGATTGGCCAGCACCCTGTGGCAGGGGTCGACCACCGACATCGGAGGGGTCAAGCCTTGGGAGGAGGCTCTGGAGGTGGCCCTGGAGGAGGGGGTAATGCCTTTCACCACCACCTGCATCCAATCACCACGAAATTATACAACCACATAAGACCAAACACCACCTCTTATTCAGTGTCCGAGCTCGTTTCTCAGCAAGTAGACTAATCTCTTGTGGTTCTTCTATGTTGTTGTCTCTGTCATCAATTTGTTCTCCAGCGATCTCCAAAACATTCAAAATAAAGACATTAAGTTACTCCAGCTCCAGCTACATCAAAGTATCATCTGTGTCTTCTACTTACCCATATCAACTGTTCGGATTCTCTGTTACTTCTCTGCTGTCTAAATAAACACCTTTTATTGAACTTACCTCCTGTGTATAGTCTGCTTCATAACATTCACACAGTAATACCAGTAAATTGCTGCAAAATTACTGCTGTGACTTTAGCAGTAAAAATAAAAATACACTGTTCACACAGGAAATTATCTTCTGGCTTTTTACTGGTAAAGCACAATTCACACATCAGTTTCAAAATAGTGGTAAATTCTGTGACATCATCAGAAGGACATGTTGAGTTTGAAAGCATGCTTTTTTGTTTTTTTGGGATCAGCAGCTTTTGTCACACGTACCAGGTCACGTGAGGTCACGAGAACCCGGAAGTAACTTCACGCAGGTATATAAACAGAAAGCAGATGTCTGTTCAGCACCAGACATTAAGCTCATGGTAAGCTTCGTCAGGTCCCCATCTCAACTTGTCTCACGTGAGTACTCTCTAAGTTTATATACCTGTTTGTGTGCGTGTGAGAACGTGGATTTCTCGGTGGAAATCCCTACTCCTCGTCGGAGCGTTCTCAGATCAATTGCGTGATCATCTGCTCACTCGCGTTCTTCCGCGTTTGAGTTTTCCCTCACGCTACAGGGGACATCCTCGATCAGTCATCTCTCGTCTGCCTCCGTGACAGCTTTTGGCCAAGAGACATTTTAGACAAATTCAAACCAAATCACAGTAAATGAATAATCTGCGTCAGAATGTTATGATTGGCCCAGACAATGCATCTAGTGCTGCATTCACACAGACCACGTTACCCTTAATTTAATGGTCATCTTACAGCTTCTCATTATTGCAAATTGCCAGAACTAATTTATTTGAAAACAGGTGATGGAGATTTACCCCTAATCAAAGAACCGACTTTACTGACGAGATGCACATCAATGAATGCATCTCCCAGCCCTATAATAGACTCAATCAAAACATTACACATACCAAAATAATCCTAAAGATTTTTATATTAATAATTGTTGTTAGTTGTCATGCAGACAGCTGAATGTGCACGCTGTGATGTTACAGCAATTTTGATTGTGATGGTTGACACGTTACAGGTGACCCAAGTTGTTGAGTTCCTTTCTCAGTCGTGTTCCTTTCTCCCCTCTCTTCCTACTTAAGGACTAAGAAGTTTTTAGATTAAAATATTTTCTCAGAGAGAGCACAGATACTTTTCAGTGCTTCAGATCTTACCAGTGAGAGAAAGTGGCATCATTTCCTGTAACCTCCACAATTATGAGAGATAATTTCACCAATTTAAATGAAAAATATGATATGTGTGGTAATGACTCAGCAGGCGACACTTAATCAAACAGGCGTGGGTCAAGGAGGGGCAGACAATGCAATAAAGACAAAGAGTAAACAGTACCAGGTCCAGGCAAAAGTTTGTGGTATCAGGCAATAATCAGAAGAGGAAGTCCAGGCAAAGGTTTGGGGTATCAGGCAATGAATCAAAGTCGGAAAACAGTCCAGGTAATATCCAAAAGGCATATCCAAGGTGGAGAGGGGTGGCGCCGAGGTCTGCCACGAGGTCTGGGAGCAGCCAGTGACGCCATTCCTCCAGGGCTGCCTTCATCGCTAACAGTTCACTCTCGGGCTAGTTGATATACAGCCGCTGGATCTCAGTGGTAATGACTCAGCAGACGGCTGATCCATTTGCAGTGTAATTTATTAAACACTTAATCAAACAGGCGTGGGTCAAGGAGGGGCAGACAATGCAATAAAGACAAAGAGTAAACAGTACCAGGTCCAGGCAAAAGTTTGTGGTATCAGGCAATAATCAGAAGAGGAAGTCCAGGCAAAGGTCCACAAGAGAAAAACGCTTAGAATTGTAGGTGAGACAAAACTTCGCACCGAATGAATCTCCCCATTCGCCTTATAAGGAGAGAAGGGCGCGAAATCCGTGGCGGACTTCCGCGAGGTGTAACGTGGAAAAGGATCCGGGTAGGAAACTAATATTCCGGCGAAGGATCCCACTGATGACGGTCAGACAGAGCCACAGAGGACCGCCTTGCAACAGCATGGTAACAGAGTTGGGGACACTTTTTTCTAATAAAAAATAATTTTAAATAATTTAATGTAGTAGAAATAAGTAACTATTTAATTTTAATTAACTTTAATAAATAAAATTAATAAACTGTTTGATTGAACATTGATACATGATCACAAAAAAATACACTGACTAATTCAGACAAAAAGGCAATCATGATTTTTAGCAATTAAGACACTTTTAAAATAAATTATTATATTGCTATGGACTGCACATCTAGTAATTCATAAAGAACAATAATAAATAAAGTAAGTGTTTTGAAACCATTTGAAGTAGAAAAATAATGACTTTTTGTGAGGACACCAAATGTACCCGCAATTATAGAATCACACCATAGAATCTCTGTTCTATTCTTTATTCTTTATTTGTATTTGTGTTTTAAACATACGGTAACTGGCACATCAGTGTCTTAGTTGTCCTTCTCCACCTGCCCTGTACGACCAAGAAAACACAGCTGGCTCAGGGTATAGGAGCAAACAGTTCTGGTAACTATTTGTAGACTAGTTTAGAAAAAATAGAATCGCTGAGTAAGACATTTAAACAATGGGCTATAGATTTTTAGCAATCAGGATGAGTATAAAAGCAACCCAGTAAAACACTGTCACTATACAAACAATTGCAAAATCATGGGAAAGGTAGGAGATAACTATGTAGAAGATTTTTTTACACCTGAAATAAGATGTAAATTGATTTTACAATGTCAGCTGATAGTGGAGGAATACAAGAACAATATACTTTAAAATGGATTAACAAGCAAAGTAAAGAACAAAGAGTACCATATCTATTGTAATCATCTTTTTGTAAGTCCTTTTGTCACTATACTTTCTAGATAATATTCTATGAGGACAGAAACTTCCATGGTCGAAACTATGAGACCAGTGGTGACTGCCCTGAGGTGACCTCATACCTGACCCGCTGCTGCTCATGTAGGGTGGAAAGTGGGTGCTTTATGGTCTATGAGTGCACCAACTACATGGGTCACCAAATGCTTGTAAGAAGAGGAGACTATCCTGATAATCAAAGGATCATGGATGCAAGCATCAGTGACTGCATCAGATCTTGCAAAATGATTCCTATGGTAATTCTTGTTTTTTAAATATTTATATATTTAATATTAAAGGCTACAGTTTACAGAGAGACATCATTTTTATTTGCTAAACAATTATATTTTTTCCTTGCAGCATAAAGGAACATTCAGAATGAGAATCTTTGAAGAAGAGAACTTTATCGGACAAAAGTATGAGTTGATGGATGACTGTGAGTCAATCCAGGAACGTTTTCACATGTCCGATTGCAAGTCCTGTAATGTTACACATGGCCACTGGCTTCTGTATGAACAGCCCAATTTTGAAGGCAGAATGATATACATCAGGCCAGGAGAGTACAGCACCTTTAAAAATATGGGTCTAGGCCCAGTGACAATTTGTTCCATCAGACGTATCATGGAGTCCTGTTAAAAGAAATTATATTTGAAAAACAAAGTTTCATATGCTAAGTTCCATATATTTTCCCAACAAGAAATGTTGTAACATTAGGATCAGTAGATCCTTTACTCCAAAACAAAATGTATGATAAACCAGGTTCTGTTTGTTGAAGCTGTAATACCAAATGTTGATTAACATCATCTAATGTATGTTGATAAGGTTCATTGCCTTTCAGAAATGTACAGATGGATATGTCTTTGCCAGGAGATTATAAATAAATAAATAATTAAAAAAACAATAAAAAGATTTGACAACAGCAACTGACAATAGAGAGATAGATAGAGCTCTATCCTTCCCATTAAATAACTCTGAAGATGCTAACTCTCTCTAGCATCTTCGTTTTTTGCATCACTCATTCAGCATAACTTACCTCGCCCCCTCTGGTAAACTCCTGACAAATCCGGGTGCACCATCAGATCAAAAAATTGCCTCCTTCAACACCATAACCTACAGACCTGTTTCTCCTCAAGCTGGGCAAGAGTGCAGTTTTCTTACACTGCCTGACCCTTAGCTCCTGTATCCAGTCACTAATATGAATCCGCCAGCGTTTTTTAAAAAAAAGGTACTTAAAGTAGCGAAATATTTTCAAAGGCAAATCTTTCTCGCAAGTTTATGAGGCAGCTCATCCGATGTAAATACAAGCCGTGCACAAGATCCCGCATCATTACCATCGAGGCGAAAGCGGTTTCGCAATACCGGTGAATCTCCTAGGGCTCTGGGTCCACCAGGTTCCCTGCCTGCTCCCCGGACAGTCCGCCAAACATGCTTATTATTAACGGTTAATTACTGAGGAAGTGGGAACTTGTAAATTTAATGTAACAAGTCTTAAAAAGCATAAATAAAAAAGTCTTTAAAGGTTTCCCCATCAACTTCTATCAATGTAAATTCTGTATGTGTGTCCTCAGTCTTGAGACCAGTTTTAGGTTTGCAGAAAAATGCTGAAATAATATTGTTATAATATTAAAATGCAATGCTCAAAAAAACAAAAAAAAATCAATGTATCAGTCAATTAAACTTCAGAGATATCAATCTGTCCAGTTAGGAAGCCTGAGTTGAGACACCAGAAATAGACATGTCTGCCATTGGTGCTCCATTCACTAAGGATGGGACCCGCGCTGCTGTTAGGTAATGGGATGGCATCCTCAGATCATTGTCAGAACTTACACTGGTGCAGTGGGCCATGGGATCCTCCTGTTGCATGACAATACACAGCCTCATATGGCCAGTGTGTATAGGCAGCTTCTAGATGACAAAGGCATTGATGCCATTGACTGGAACTCACATTCCCCAGACCTAAGTCCAATTGAGAACCTCTCTAATGTTATTTATCTGCATCTAAAGCCACAAAAAAGCACCACAGACTGCACAGGAGCTTGCATACTGGCATGTGGACAAACACACTACTGACTTTATTATGTTTATTCACATTATTATGTGTGCCATTAGGAAATGTATGCTAGTTGGATCAACATGTAATTTAAAATTTTTGCATTCATTTTGAAGCCAGTCTCCAATGGGTTAATGATTTTGACTTGTACTGTTCATTATCATTTAAGTTAGAGTAAAAAGTATTGCGCCATGGTACAACAGTAATACCCATTCTCTCAAGAAAGAAACTCGTAAACCCTTTAAAAGCTGCTAGGGCCGAGCATATCCACAAACTCATAGAAAATAACCAAAACAAACCAAGGTTTTTATTTAGCACAGTGGCTAGATTAACAAATAACCAGACACCACCCAATCTAAATATTCCTTCACAGTTTAATAGTACTGACTTTATGAATTTCTTCACTGAAAAAACAGATAACATCTGAAATACAATAACCAATGTAGATTCAACTGCATCTAATATGTCAACTACCTAAAGCATTTAAGCTGGCGGTTATTAAGCCTACTAGACCCTAGTGAATTTGGCAAATTACAGACCCATTTCTAATCTTCCATTTATGTCTAAAATTTTAGAGAAATTTGTATCTGCTCAACTGTGCTCAAATTATATCTATGAAGAATTTCAGTCAGGTTTTAGGCCCCATCACAGCACAGAAACGGCGCTTATTAAAATCACCAATGACTTGCCTCTTGCGTCAGACCAAGGCTGCATCTCATTGCACGTCCTGATTTTAGGTGAGTTAGGCGTGCATATTGTTGACCCTGGAACAACATTTTATTCCAAAATTTTAGTTTTGACCATATCTCTACAACTAGAATTAACCCTACCCATGAGTAATGCCTAAAATCAGAGGAAATGATAGATGAATGACACTGATGTACAAGTACCAAACACTGATTGTAAGCCTAAACTTCACAAAAACAACAAACTGGTTCTTCAAATCTGATTGGTTAATCACAATGCTGTTCCAGAGTCAACACAGATGTTGACCCAGGGACATGCCTAACTCAATCAGGTTCTGTGCATCTCATTGCCAGTTTTACTTGATCTTATTGCTGCGTTCGACACTATAGATCATGACATACTAATAGATTGACTACAAAATTATGCAGGTACCCAAGGGCAGGCTCTAAGATGGCTCAGATCATACCTGTCTGATCGCTACCACTTTGTTTATTTAATGGTAGGTGATCGCAGTTATCACTAGTAAATTATGGAGTGCCACAAGGATCTGTCCTAGGTCCTCTAGTATTTTCAATATACATGCTGCCCCTTGGTAATATTATTAGAAAACACGGGATCAATTTTCACTCATACGCGGTATTTATAGCATAAACTATCCACCTGCTCACTGTCTGCTTGGTCCCTGCAAGCCCTCTTTTTGGCAGACCAAAGCCGACCAGGAGCTGCTCAGATCTGCACCACGGAGCCGTCCTGTGGACATAGGTGTCCAGTGCTCTGGAGACCTCAACCTCAGTGCACCTTTGAGGAAACGTATAACAAGGGGGTCTTTCCCCACTGTGTGTCCATTCACTGAGGCATGGTAAGCCGAATTCGCCGCCACATAGACCTTTAGTGTGGAATGGGCAACCCCTGTGGAAAACGTGTATTGCAGAAAATTCAGCACTGTACTAATCGGGCAGTTAACTGGATCCTGCTGATGTTCTCCGCACCAGGAGAAAAATACATTCCACTTTAGGGCATATAGTTTCCTCGTAGCTGGGGATCTGGAATGGAGGATGGTCTCCACAACTTCGATTGAGAGACCAGCTGCTATGAGCTGTGCCCCCTCAGGGGCCATACCCACAGTTTCCACAGCTCCAGGCCTGTGAGAGGAGGTCTCCTCTGACTGGAATCTCCCATGGGGAGCCGTCTACCAGAGACATCAGATCCGAGAACCACACTCGGCCCGGCCAGAACGGCGCTACAAGCAGTAGGCTGAACTCGTCCTGCGCACTCTCTCCAGAACCCCTGGAAGCAGAGCAATTGGGGGAAAAGCATACAGACGGAGCCTTGGCCACGTCTGTACCATCGCATCCAGCCCCAGTGGGGACATTGCGCATTCTGGCCCTGATACAGGAACCTGGGTTCCCTCCACATGTCGAAGGCACATAACGTTCGGCGTGACGCTTTGATCATGCAGAGGGTATTTCCCCTCAAGGAAAAGCCCCTGTTCCTCAGCCACCACTGTGGGGTCTCATGTACAGCAGACCAAGAGGTATCACATTGGATGCCGCTGCCATGAGACTAACAGTTTCGGGAACGGCTTGACAGCCTCCTCCGCTGATTGTGCTAATATCAGCCAGTTGTCTATATAATTGAGTATGCGAATGCCCCGCAGTCTCAACTGCATAATAGCTGCATCCACACACTTCATGAACGTACGGGGTGAGAGGGACCCTTTGCCCCCAAAAGCAAACCTCAGATATCTCCTGTGCGAAGGATGGATGGACACGTGAAAGTACGCATCTTTCAGATCTATTGTGACAAACCAATCCTCTGACTTGATTTGTGACACGACCTGCTTGACAGTCAGCATCCTGAACACTTTGCTGAATGGCAAAATGCTAATGCCGGTTGCATGTGCTCATATGGTTCCCGGCCAGTGACGTCACCAACTATGGCGTCGGCCCATTTTATTGGTTTGATTTCACTCACATTCAGAGCCGTAACGCTGGAGGTGTTCCCCATAGCGTCTGCTGGATGCGGGCTCGAGTTCCTGAAGAGGAACTTCTTACAATTGACAACTACACGGATGTCCTGTTACTTCCACTACAGTCAAAAGTCTGGGTGTTATATTAGACAACAACTTGTCTTTTAAAGTCATATTTTATATCATATCTCATGTTACAAAAACAGCATTCTTCCATCTTAGAAACATTGCGAAGCTACGAAACATGTTACCCCTTTTTTCTTAATAATTTATTTTATTTATTTAATTTAATAATCCTGCGTACCTAACTAGTCTTCTAACATACTACAATCCATCACAATCCCTAAAATTGTGGGATTAGGATAGCAAAGTCCACTAAAGGAGGTAGAGCTTTTTCACATTTGGCTCCCAAACTCTGGAACAACCTTCCTGATAACGTTTTGGGTTCAGACACACTCTCTCTGTTTAAATCTAGATTAAAGACATGTGAACTCGCACGCTTCCCTGCCTCTATTTATAACAAAATCACAATCAAACAGAGTTCAGCAGAAGGTTTGTTCAGGGCTCACCCCAGGAATATATATTGCCTCACCGGCAGGATTTAGACCTTGTGTTAGAGACAATACTGTGTTCTGTGTCTCAGGACAGACGTCACATTGACACATATACACAGGACTTCATCGCCGTATCTAATTTAGTCCTTGGTGATGATGAGACACTAAAAGGATATTACATGTCTGGTTTAGATCGCGATTTGCTATGCGACCTACCTGCAGAGAACCCCAACTGGCCTTTGGAAAGGCTTATTGACTTTGTGTTAGACTTTTGTGGGTCGTCCTACACCGTGGGAGAGGAGGAGGAGCATGTACAGGCACGCCGCTCTGCAAGGAGTAAGCCGCAAACGTGGAAGGGAACCGTGTTCAACCCAGTCTGTTCCCGTCACGCAGCAGGTCAAACTGCAAGAGGTCCTCGCGGCACATAATCTGCATGATACGGGTCTCACTCCTGATTTACGGTATGAGGAACCGTATTCCCAACAGTCGGTCTGTGATTTGGGTGTAGTATGGCCAGGTCCGCCAGATGCTGTCTGGGATCCGGATATAGCATGGCCGGATCCGCCAGATCAAAATCTGTGATCCAGACCCAATATGGCCGTATCCGCCATAATGGAGGTTACAATCAGTGTTTGGTGCTTGTACAGCAGTGTCAGTCATCTGTCATTTCCTCTGATTTTAGGCAATACTCATGGGTAGGGTTAGGTTTAGGTGTAGAGATATGGTCAAAACTAAAATTTTGGAATAAAATGTTGTTCCAGGGCGTGCGAGCCATCACTGTCTGCTCAGTCTCAGAGGGCGTTGTCTCAGTCAGTCCTGTCTAGAGAGGCTCTCTCACAGACAGTTGGATTCAGGAGGGCGTATTCATTATCTGTCCTGTCTCAAAGGGAGCGTTCACTGACTGTGTGGTTTTCGAGGGCAGAAAATCAGTCAGTTCAGCTCAAAAGGGCACATTCATTGTCTTTCTGGTCCAAGAGGGCATATTCACATTCTGGTTGGTTTAGAAGGGCGTTCTCACAGACTGTTGGGAGCAGGAGGGCACGTTCTCTATCTGTGTGGTCCCGAGGGCGCCATATTTACCTGTTCAGCTCAAGAGGGCGCTGTCGCAGCCTGCTCGGCCCTGGAGGTCGTCCTCGCTGACTGGTGAGCTTAGGTGGGCATCTCCGCCGTCTGCCCCACCCTGAAAGGCGTTCCTGTTGTCAGGTCCACCCAAATGGCCGTCACCGCTGCCTGCTCCACCCAGGAGGATGTCTCCGCCACCTGCTCCGCCCTGGTGGGCTCCTCTGCTGCCTGCTCCGCCCCGGAGGGCTTCTCCACCGCCTGCTCCACGCCGGAGGACACTCAAACTGTCTGGTCAGCCCTGGAGGGCATTACAGTCATCTGCCCCACCCTAGAGGTCATTCCATCCGGCCAGTCGGGAGCATCTGGAAGCCGCTCCTTAAAGGAGGGGCTATGTCAGGATCAGCTTCCTTGACTATATTTATAACAGTATATATGTCACGCTGGCTCTTATACAGACAGTACACGAGGCACGGATCTTGAAGATGAAGTGGTTTTAATAAACAAAGCAAACATGAACAGATCAAACTTGGGGTTGACACTTACGGTGTGTTCACACAGGGCGTCTGCATCAACGCTTGACAGAAGGCGTGGCTGAAGTTTGGCACTGAAGCCATGGTCATAGCAGCGTCAGCCAATGAAATTAGACAGGAACTCAACAACAAAAAATCTGTGCCCCCTGGCTACTGATATTGCATAGAGTGATCCTGATTGGCTGAAGCTTCCATCGGCGGCGCTTCACTGGCATTGAATTGGTGACGTCAAGCGTTGCCGAAAATATTTGTGTACTTCTGCCACAAGCAAAGTCAATGGGAAGCGCTGACGCCCCATGTGACAACACAGTCTCACTCCAACTTGTCACATTTTGACGCTTGGTCAGGACCCTTTTGCATCGTTTTTCAATGCTCAGCGTACCCCTTTTCAGCCACATTTCGACATGAGGGGTCCTCTGTTGTTTTAAATAGGAAACCCTTAGCGTCAATGTGCCGGTACAATATTTATTTATTTTTTATCATCATAATTAAAAGATATATTGGGTAAAAACATTAGCAGTATTTCACACATGTAGGGGTGTGATTTTTTAATGTAAACAGTCAAAACAGTTTTATTTAAAATTATTTTATTTACACATTTTTGAGCATGTAACCCAAACCCTGCTCCTAAACCTACCATCTGTGAATAAAACGCTTGATATAGCAGACAGATACAACCACCATGATCATTTGTTTGAAAGACATTAATATTCCAAGTCTTTTGATTCAAACCGATTGATTTGTGAGAGGAATAGACGCGGTCACTGTCTCAGTCTTCCATGTATTTCCAGTCTGTGAGCGATTTCAAAAAACGCGTTTCCTTACATCCTTACGTCACCGTTGGCTGTCATTGGCTCTTACGCGTCTCGTGATCGATTGCGTCTTGCCGTTGTGAAATACTATTGGCTCTTGTGTATTCCGTGATCCAATGCGTCATGCTACCAGACGTGAGTGTTTCCTGAATGAGATGACAGCGCGTGAACGGAGCGGGATAATTTTTAGTCATTAAAACCTTGTGTATTACTCTATTATTCACATAAAGACTTTGTATGGCTTCAAAAGGCTTGGAATGTGACACGACTTGTTTGTAACATATTTATTCTGCTTGGTTATGATTAGTTTGTGCAATAAATACCTGTACAGTAACTGCATTCGCCTGTGTGTATGTTTATATTGTTCAGAGGAGGGTAGGTTTGAGGTAGGAGTGGGGTTTGGTGCTCCAATAAAACTAAATAATTATATAATACATTTATATATGCATGCAAATCATTACATTAAGTCAAACAACTGAAAACAATTGAGGACCCCTCAGGTCGATTGAGGTCGATATGTGCCTGAAAATGGGTACCTTGAGGATCGAAAACCGCTGCAAAAGGGTCCTGACCAAGCTTCAAAATGTGACGAGTTGGAGCGAGACTGTGTTGCGTGTGAACACACTGTTAAGGATCCACACCACAGACTAAAACACAGACACTATACATACAAACACTCACAAGGCTTGAAGTAAACACACATGGGGATCACAGCTGGGGACTAATCAACACAATCAACGAAACTAGGACAGGAATGACCAAATTAAGACAAGGGTAGACACAAGGTGAGCTAAAAAAACAAACACAAAACACAACTAACTAAACACAGAGTCTGAAAATAGTGTTAATTAAGGTAATTAAAACATGTTCAACAATATGTTATTTTATAAATAATTATGAAAAGAGGTATGCAAAATGTTTTTGTACAGCCCTGCAAGGGATGACAACTGGCAAACATCAAGGTTGTGAGAGCCAAAGACATCCTGATCCAGTTCAGGAGTAAGGTGAGCATGATTTCACCAAGTACAAGATGTTCCTGGATCAACAAAGATGTTGAACAACATTCCAATCAACCAATCAGATTTGAGAGGTAATTTTTCAGGAAATATCTGTTTTAGGCTTATGATCAGGGTTGGGTGCTTCTACACCCTTGTTAATGAGCTATAATTTCCCACTGATTTTAGGCATACATAGGTTTAGGGGTAGGGAATTAAGTCTCAATTTTAGGACAGTAATGTTGATCTAGGCTACACTACGGTGAATGAGGAGTTAGCGCATCTGGTTTTATCACACAGACGACACTGAAATGTTCATTTAAGCTTGCTGCTTCAGGTTTAGGTAGTCACAGACTGGTCAGAGTGCCCATGATGACCTCTGTCTACTGTTGAAAGTGCAGTGACCTGATGGCAGCGGCCTCCTTCAGCAGAACAATGCACCCTGTCACACTAGAAAAATTGGTCAGGAACAGTATGAGGAACATAACAAAGAGTTCAAGGTGTTGCTTGCGGATGTGCAAGAAGTGGTCTGAACAGTATATCTGATCAGTGTATACCAATAACTCCTATTAATGATTATTAGTACTAGTAAATTTCTTTAGAGAGATTATTCTATAGAAGTGCCCCAGCACTAATTATCAGTAAACACTTTTAGGTAACCATTTGTCAAACTACACAAGATACAGATGATACCACAGTTATTGTCACACATGAAATAACATTTTGTTTGACAACAATGGGCAAAATTAAGGTGTAAAAGACCAAACTTTTTAAACTTAATGGCCGGGTCTTAAAACCCTCCAGAGGTATAATCTGCAATGACAGGCAGCTACAGTAGATGTACTCTATCACTTACAGTATATATACTGTAATTATAATATAGAATTAATTCACAGGTATCAATAGAGTGCTACTACCAGTTTTCTGAGGGTGTAAACTTGGATACAAAATTCTAGTTCTAGTTATTTACATGTACAGTAAATTATTGTTTCACAGTTGTGTGGCGCACTTACAACTGTACTCATGCTGACAAATATCCCTATAGATCTCACTTTGAATTAGGGCTCCCATGTATTTTTGCTGGGTCAGGAACTTACTCACAATGCAGGGCACATATTCTTTGGTATAAAAGTGAGCGCTTCAAACCGACTGTGTCAGTGTAACTGGCAGATCCACTCAGTTCTGAGAAGCAACTTGCACAACTGTGACCATGGGAAGAGTAAGTTATGTGATCTAAAGTTGCAACCACTCACAATCTAAAAATATTGAAACTATTTAATGAGATTATGTAATTTTATTAATTTGTATTTATTTTATGAAATTATATAGAATGTGTAAATGTAACAAATTTTAATCAAAATAATAACTTGGACTTTTCAGGTTATCTTCTACGAGGACAGGAACTTTCAGGGTCGCTCTTATGAGTGTATGAGTGACTGTGCTGACTTCTCCTCCTACTTGAGCCACTGTCACTCTTGCAGAGTGGAGAGTGGATGCTGGATGATGTATGATCGTCCCAACTACATGGGAAACCAGTATTTCTTTAGGAGGGGCGAATACACTGATTACATGTCTATGTTTGGAATGAGTGAATGCATCAGATCCTGCCGTATGATCCCTATGGTGAGTTCTATGAACATTTGCATATATTTGCAATCATGTTGATGATGTTATCATCATAGTACATAAGAATGTGAACACATTTGGGCCTCTTTACATTTGATCCCAAAAGTTCAGGCGGTTAAACAAATACAATTGTCTTCTCTCCCACTACAGCACAGGGGATCCTACAGAATGAGGATCTA
>JAUYWG010000042.1:11822792-11833304 GCA_034779775.1 Enteromius afrohamiltoni
AAAAAAGCACCCCAGAAAAAAGGGCACTTTCTCTCCAGGAATAAAAAGGGCAGGTGCTCAAGCCCCCTTTGATGTCTTTGTGTGCACGTGCCTGCTCATAATGTATGTGTTGACATTCACACTTAAAATTATTTTAAACATTGCTTTACCTGTTCATATCTTGACTAGTGGAAGGTCCAACAACTCGCTCTTGACACGTTAAAAGTGAGAGAAGGTACGTACCTTAGCACTTCATTGTCTCAATTGTGAGATAAACACAACATTAGATAAAGAGTAGACAAACAAGATGCCATCATATGCTGTTCTCACACTACAAAAAAAGCTTTTAATTAATTTTTATTTTTGTCTTGTTTCGACTCCATGCATCTAAAAATTGTTTAATCAAGAAGCATACACAAGCAATTGAAGTATTGCATTTTGGGTAGGATGAAAAAATGTGCCAAAGGTGCAAATAATGTAGTTAGATTTTCTGTTCCTAAATGGCTGTTTATTCCCTGTCTTGGCTTTCATGGAGCTCATGAAATGACAGGGAACATGGAACAGAACCATACCGCCAAATTATATTCATATTATGTAAATATATATATATATAACATTTAAGTTGTCTGTGATATATTTTTGACTTAAGAGTTCCTAATTTATTTATTTTTATTATTATGAGGAAGTGCGAACTAGTGAAGTGATGTTGTAAACATAGTTTCAGGAGGAGCACGTGCGAATGCAGCCACAGCTGGCCCAAATTATCCATAGTTACTCACTATCTGATCCCGTCCGTTCACCTCTGCTTTAAATTCCCTCGCTCACTTCCCTTTCTCATCTAGCTTTGCATCCCTCCACTTCCCCTTCTCCGCCTTTCCCATCTTCCTTGGACAGCACGCCAAACTCGCATACTTATTATTATTTTTAATATTATGAGGAAGTGTGAACTAGTGAAACCTCTACAAAATGTATCATGGTTGACATGTCCATAAGTTGTAGCCTTTTAAATTCTTACTTCCAAAGGGTCTTTTGTCAATTGTTTTAACACTGGTTTGGTACAGTCCTTCAATATGTACCCTCTGGGAATGGATTTATCCCATTTGGAACACAACAGTGTTTGTTTGGCAGGGCACATGCCACTTCTGAAGATTGTTGTTGCATTACTGTGTCCGAAATCGTTCACTTGTTCACATTATTCTCTAATACCTTTATACCGCATGGCTGTGAAGTGCACTATATCAGCTAGAATTAATTAAATAAAGAATTCAGACACTGGTGTAGCTGATGTTATATTACTAATAATTAACATCAGTATTAATATTAATTAATGTTAATTTGGTTTTCTATGAGCAAGCATCCTAACTGTTTACATGCTTATGTTGTTTATAGTTAGTTACCACTTGTCAGAAATGAATTTGATCAAATAAAAAAGCCAGTTGAAAAGAATGATCTGCTAGAGAGTTTTACATAAATGTAAGGAAAATATAAAAGTATAAGTCCAAAAAGTTTATTTTCAAAAATGCCTTATTGTATCTCTTTGTTAAACCTAATGTCTAAAATGGATAACCTAGCCTAAATGCAAACTTTACTCAACATTACTTGACATTTACATTTACTAGAAGTATGAATTCACTTTCACAGTTTTATAAGAAGGAAAATAAAAAACAAGCCAGAATAACATAGACAACTGACTAAATAATATGAAAATGACAAATCACTACATTAAGCATTTAATAACATTATCTACACAAATAAAAATAAAAAAATGAAATAAAAATAAAAGTCACATTCCAGGGTTCTTCATTCCAAGACATAGTTTCCATGTGGAAGCAATGTGAGATGTGTAACACAGTCTGAAGAAAAAAAAAAAAACATAATTGTTATATAAAATAGGGATGACTCAACACTTTTCATGGTCAATTATGTAAATGCAGTTACAAATGCATACATTTTGTTTTGGCATATTAAACATAAATCATTAAATACTGATATCTGAAATTATTTAAAACATGGAAAAGTCAGACAAAATCAAAATGTGAAAATAAAATCGCCAATATAGATGGCAGAAAATTATTTTCATTGCGATTGAACAGAGTCATTCAAACTGATAATTTCAGGAACGACACACTGTCTGTGTTGCTCAAAGATGCAGAACAGTGCTGCATTTGGAATGATCAGTTGACATCAGTTGATATTTTGACGAAAGCAAAAGATAAAACCGAAGAAAAAAACTTTATGCATTTTAGCATATTCATTACCTGTACTGCAGCTTATTAGCATTTAGTTTACTTCTCCTCTACTCTGTGCTCACATTATCTATTTAATAAAGCCACACTGCATTAACTGTCATTATTCTTTTGTTGTTAAGTTGAAATAGTAAATTAAATGCTCTGAAAAATTCTGATTCATAATCCAGATTAAATCTCTATTCATTGCTTGTCACTAGGCCCTTGGAAAGTCGCTAAAGAGTATGTATTTATCTAGCAATAAGTTGCATATTTGTTAACACAATGGGAGAAAGAGAAGCATGCAGAGTGGCTGAGTGGCCCTGGGCATAGGCAGAATAGGCAAATCCTTTAAGTTATGAGTCAGTTCCTGATGAATTAAGTTGCTTGGGCTGATGTTAGCTTGGGCTCCAGTTGCTGTAGAGGCATTCGGTGCTCTGAGAAGCTCCTTTAAGACTCCTTTAAACCAGAATATTAAACATCTACAGTATTCGGAGTCAAACAGAGTGGTCCTGACTGAAGAGTAGACGGTGTGACTGCAGCATCAACTGACGCTCAGCTGATTGTAAATCCTCCATCTACAACTAATAAGATATATAAATTATCTGTACTCACACTTGTATGATACTTGTGTGACAGATCCTGGCAAAAAAAAATTATAAAATTTACAAGCACCACACGGACCCACAGCTCATGGACATGTAAAAGACGCCTGGCACCTGAGCACCTAACCTTTCTTCTGTTGAGACTTTGTTAATAAATCTACCCTCCGGGCATTTATTTGAGCTCTCTTTGGCAAATGATTCTTGTCTTACAGTATTTTGAATAACTATTGAATAGTTTATAGGATTATATTAATGTAGGTATGTATGTGTTTGAAAATTCTTTCTTAAAACGGTTCTTCCAATCAGTTATTTGTCAAATGTATCATATTCCTGTTATAGAAATCATGTCAAAAGCAGGAAAATTTTAATCATGTGACTGATAACATTGATATATGTATTGCATGGAGAAACAGATCAACACCCTGAGCTAGGACAGGACACCATCAAATGATGCTTTTAGATTTAGATTTTTAGCTTTCGCTTTTTGTCACAGATTTAAGCAGTGTTTTTTTTCATACTTTGAGTGCCTTTCCAGCGTGATTTAGCCTGCTCGTCTGCTGCTACATAGTCACCATGAGGAAAAGCATCATCTAGTCTCATCAAGTCTTTTTTTCTTCTACTTTAGTTTCTTTTCTTTCTGTTGAGAGCTTTGTGTTCTGAACCAGTCAACAACCTTGGGAAACCCCTTTCTGTACAAGGGAATCCCTTAACACAAAGGCAACACAAGTAGAACCTCCATATTAATGCTGAACTTGTGCTTTTAATATACATTTTAACCTCATTGAGAAACTTAATGTGAGTGTTATTACATTGATTAATGGTTGTTCAGGTTTATTCATTTGCTCATATTGCTGTTACTTGGGATTTAATACTTTCATTCTCTTAAACTCATTCTTTCTTCACTGTGAGAGCGAATGTGTTTATGTGTTAAGATTAGTTTATATCTTAGATTTATCCAGTAAAGTCTTATTTTATTTAAAAAGAGAACAATCATGTGCTTTTAAGTTGATGTCTTAAACTGTCAGTCTTGTTACTGTGTTAATTAATAGTGTTCACACTATATTTTGGACTTTAATATCCAGTGCAGGGTTGACGTTATACAGGGTCATTCAATGAATCACTGACATTGATTCACTGATCATGTTCAAATTCCCTATAAAATCCCTAAAAAAATCTTTCTATTTTTTCCTTTTATTTATTTAAAGGGCATATTTTAGGTTAGAGACTCCAGTGAGCCGATGTATAGAAAAATAATGAAGGAACTAGATTTTCTTTACAATACACTTTAAAACATGTTTTTAAAGCTCTGGGGTCAGAGACTTTTACTCTCGCATCTGAAAACCACCAAAGGTGACCGTAATCAGGGAGAGTGGTCCATAGAAAACAATGATCGCAATGACATTTTGGATAATGAGGACGTTTTAAATGTTTTTTTTTTAAATCGTGTGGATGGACCACATATACAATTATGAGCCTTATATGCAGAGATCAGAGACTGGTCGGGATTACACTTAAAAACGACAGGTGTCTTGGTGAGAGACAAGTTAGCTTACAGATACACTAACATTACATGATACTGTATATCGGTTTCTCATTACGACAGAAGAGAGAGAGGGGGAGATAACCTGAACTAGTAATATGTGCTAGATAGAATATATGCACATTAGACAGGAGCATAGACCTCTACTACAGGCCAGTAGACATGTATGTTTAGGGCAGAGATAATTACTCTAAGCTAAATACTTGTATGCACAAATACAATAAAGATTTGAATATTATAAACGTGAATATATATTTTTCAGCTAGCCTATATTTCAGTACTGCAGGCACTACCCATGAAGTCACACTTTTTGACACCATTGGTATAAGGCAATCAATATCGACAGCATACAGACAAGTGGTCCACTGGGAATGTGCTGCTTCTGGGCAGCCTTTCATGTCTGCCATTAAAAATACATTTTACAAAAAAAAAAGGATTTTATTAAGAATTTGAATGGCCTCATGTTGGTGACAATAACAAATAATCACAAATTGTCTTACTGTATAAAAGCTTGTTTATTAAGTCTACATTAGATATACACTCACCAGCAACTTTATAAAGTACACCTTGCTAGTACCGGGATGGATCCACTTTTGCCTTCAGACCTATCTTAATCGTTCATGGCATAGATTCAACAAGGTACTGAAACAAGGTATTCATCTGAGATATTGGTCCATTGACATGACAGCATCACGCAGTTACTGCAGATTTGTCGGCTGCACATCCATGATGCGAATCTCCCGTTCCACCACATCCCAAAGGTGCTTTATTGGTTTGAGATCTGGTGACTGTGGAGGCCATTAGAGTACAAGTGAACTCATTGTCATGTTCAAGACACCAGTCTGAGATGATTCAAGCTTTATGACATGGTGCATTATCCTGCTGGAAGTAGCCATCAGATTATGGGTACACTGTGGTCATAAAGGAATGGACATGGTCAGCAACAATACTCAGGTAGGCTGTGGCATTGCAACGATGATCAATTAGTACTAAGGGGCCCAAAGTGTGCCAAGAAAATGTCCCCCACACCATTACACCACCACCACCATACTTTCATGTTGCTGACATCAAATTCTGACCCTGCCATCCAAATGTCGCAGCAGAAATTGAGACTCATCAGACCAGGCAACATTTCATCTTCTCTTGTCCAATTTCGGTGAGCCTGTGCAAATTGTAGCCTCAGTTTCCTGTTCTTAGCTGACAGGAGTGGCACCTGGTGTGGTCTTCCGCTGCTGTAGCCTTAATGGTTCGATATGTTGTGCATTCAGAGATGCTCTTCTGCATACCTTTGTTGTAACGAGTGGTAATTTGAGTTACTGTTGCTTTTCTATCAGCTCAAACCACTCTGTCCATTCTTCTCTAACCTCTGGCATCAACAAGGAATTTTCACCCACAGAACTGCCGCTCACTGGATGTTTTCCCTTTTTTGGTCCATTCTCTGTAAACCCTAGAGACGGTTGTGCGTGACAATCCCAGATCATCAGCAGTTTTTGAAATACTCAGAGCAGCCTGTCTGGCACCAGCAACCATGCCACGTTCAAAGTCACTTAAATTACTTAAAAAAAACACTTATTCTTCCTCATTCTTAAGCTCGGTTTGAGCAGCATCTCTGACGCCAGTGTTGTGCCGAATTTGACTCCCTGTCGAATTATGACTCCCCTCATTGAAATCAATAGTAATCTTAACCACACCCCTAATCATAACCCCTCCTCAACATCTAACACTAAATCTACCAATACCAGGGGAGTCATAATCTGGCAGGGGTCAAAATTTGGCACTACACCGGTGACCAAACACAGACTGACCGGGACCTGATGAAGTTGCTGTGTGCATCAGCTCCGAGCCTCCTCAGTTCTTTCTTCGGCATCCCATGTTGAACTGCATCATATCACCTAGATGATTATAATCCTCATCATAAAGTGATCGCGAAAGTTACACACCACCGCAATTTCTCAAAGATGCATTAGTGAAGTCCTATCTCTTCATCCGCTGAAGGCCCTGAGCCTTCGTGTTAGTGTCGTATTGTTAGTCGTATTTCATGTTATTCAACCTGTTGACTTGATGTCCTGACAGGCCAGAGTTGTGCAACTTGCACAAACACAATAACTTACAATGATAATGATGAAATGAAAAAAAAAAATAAAACTAACAATTTCAAAAACACACTGGCTCACGCCCACTTACAGTGGAGTCAGGCACATGAATCCCTCTGGTGATGTCACATGACGTGTTGTTAAAAAAAAAACGTTTTTTGAGGACTGAGCACTTTTTCTTCTAATTTCTTTGCCCTTACGTCTTGTGGCATCTGGTCTTATGCCAAGAAAATATCTGTTTGTACACGTACAAGAGGAATATAATTTCAAATCACACATAGACTCCCTATTTCTTCTAACCACAGGCATTTTTTTAACCTCTCTCTGTCGTCTATGTGTTTAAAATGTTTAAACTGAAGTAGGTACTTTAACACATTGCCTGTGGTCTGCAAAGGTATTGGTTTTTGGTGTTGGGGAAAAGGAAAAGATCTTTAACATGCACTTAGATTTTGATCCAGTGTCATTGGTATGGGTACACCTAATAAATGCATTGTTTCATCTGCTAGCTTGTTAAATTGTATATCATTCTCTCCATTGCTGCCAGAAAAAAATGTTTTACTTAATTGGATTAGTGATAAATATCCATAGCTTAAAGGTTGGCATAAGATAATTTTTGAGCTGATTCCCCTGAAGTGTCTTTCCTATGTATTGCATAAAACAACAGGCTAGTTTAAAGTCTGGACTCCATATTTGGACTATACACCAAATATGGCACATCTTCACCCTATTATATTACAAGGAATATTGTAATTGTGTAACTCTCTGGACATTTTATTTTAGGCTTTAAACTTCACATATTCAAATTAACAACTTTTAAATCAGGTTGGCTTGAAAACTTTAAAGGAATATACAGACATTCAGGTTCAGGACCTTTGTTTCATTTAACATTTCCTGCCTTAAGTAGCATCGATAATATGAAACAACATTGCATTTCGATATTTCATCCTCAGACAAACATTTAAAAAAGTCAAATGACTTCACATTTGTTCTCTAACCAAAAACGAGTAAACGAGAGAGAGAGATCAACTTTGAGTCCATGTAGAGACAGTTTGCAAAGCACCTGTAATGGAGTCTGTGTATGCAATTTTCCTTTTTGACGGCGTGTGTGAAACTGAAAAAGATGTCCTTGGCACGGTAGGTGCCTTATTGTCCATATTGTAGCGCACCCATGACAAGTAAACTGTTGGAAGCAAGTTCAAAACAATTAACACTACAATTGGCTGGATATTTTGTCCGTAAGCCTAATCGACAATATGGGAATTGTGTTTGGGCAGATGGAAAAGATACCAGGAAAGGAGATTTTGATTTTCTCCAATTAATAAACGAAGGCCTACTTCGAGGCTGATATTTAAACAGGGAAGCTTCCAGATGTAGCACCCCAGGCAGATGAGCAGATATGAAGTGCAGAGCTGGGTATTGGTAAAGAGGAGTAGAGTCTGAGTTTCCAAGTTTTCTCATTATTTAATTAATTAAGTCCTAGTTCGAGGCTGGTGTTTGAACAGGGAAACTGCCAGATGTAACACCCCAGGCAGGCGATCAGATATGAAGTGCGGAGCTAGTTATTCATCTACTATTAATCTACTTATTAATTAGAGTAGAGTTTCCAACCTTTCTCATAAAATTTTAGATATCATTAATGCGATCACTCAACCTTCAGCATAGGGACAAAGACGGAACGAGATGAGGTAGACCAGACTACAAATGTGCTGCCACCTTTGAATGATTCCCTTTGAGCTAAATTGACCCGTTTTCCCTTACAGAGTGTTGGTTTGAGTTGGGATCAAGTCAACCTCTGTGAAAACCTGTTCAACATGTAGAAAAGTCCTGCTGACTGTAAACAGCTTTTCACCCATTTGTTAAAGGAAAATGGCTTTTCCAAAAATATTTTAACAGGAAGTCAGACTTGGATGTTTGCCTCACAGCAGAGAAGAAAATGGAATGGAATCTCTGGATTGAGGACTGGGCAATGTATATCGAATACAACCTGATCTCACAGAATTGCGTGAAATAACCACAAACTCTTAATGTGTAATTCCGTGTTAGTGTCACATAAACATCAAAAATCCTGTGATGGGCTCGCGTAAAAGATTACAATGTAATTCAGTGACAGGCATCAGCCGTGATCCACTCACGGATTAGGATTCAAATATTAGGTAATGATATTGCCTTTATTGCATATGTATTGGGGTGTGACTTTTCACTGTAAATGGTCACAACAGTTTTATTTATGTTAATTTATTTATACATTTATGAGCAGGTAACCCAACAGCACTGCCCCTAAACCTACCATCTGTTAATAAAACAAGATAAACCAGCAGTTACAACTACCAACATTATTTATTATTAATATTCGAATTATTCCGAGGCAAAAGGATTGATTATTATCTCTATGTTCGCAGTGACTCATCGGTGTTGCAGGCTGCTGCTTTGTGCAAATTAAAAAAATGCCGCCTGGAGAATCCTTACATCAGCCTTGGTTGTAAAATTCTATTGGCTCTTGCGTGTCTCGTGACCGATCGCGTTGTGCTGTTGTGAAATGTTATTGGCTCTTGTGTGTCTGCTGATCGATTTGCGTCATTCTACAGGATGAGAGTGTATTTTGAATAAGAGTCTTTGAAAAAAACATGTTGACGGAGCGGGATTGTATTTTACTCTCTTCTTCACATAAAAGACATTGTATGGCTTCAGAAGTACTTGAAATACAACAAATTGTTAGTAATGTTTTTTTTTCTACTGCTTATGGTCAGTTTTTGCAATAAATACCTGTGACTGCGCTTATTTTGTCTGTGTGTTTATATTATTCAGATGTTGGTAAGTTTAGGGTAAGGGCCCAGGTGCTACAATAAAAGTATAAATTTAATATCAAATGAATTTGGTTATCCGTGAGTGGATCACAGCTGATGCCTGTCACTGAATTACATTGTAATCTTTTACGCTGTAGTATCACGGAATTTTCGGTGAATACATGACACCAACACGGAATTATGCATTAAGAATTTGTGGTTATTTCATGCATTTCTGTGAGATCAGGTTGATCGAATAATATATTATGCACATCTTGTCAGTAAAGCCGGTTCTTAATTAGAGGTAAATCTCCATCAGCTCCATCAGTGACAAGCTACACCATTGAATCACCCGCAAAAACTTAACGTGTAGCTTGTCAGTGATCTACGGCTCTGTGTATAAGCTGGCACTGCATTTGAAAACAGATCTGATGGAGATTTACCACTAATCAAAGAACCAGCTTTACTAACGAGATGCACATAATATATCGTTCAATATATTTCTCCCAGCCTGGAATCTGGAATGTCTCATTGCAAGATGCTCAAAATCTCACAAGCTTACTTCATCATCAATTTGCCATCTTACCTAAAATCCACTGTTCAGAAAGACTGCAGGTTCCTTCTGTTTTTTTGCCATTATACTGTCCAATAATGATTCCAGCCTGTCGCACAATCCGGCATACAGTTCCTCCACAAAGCTGAATGAGTTCTGTCAAGCTGTTGCAGGGGGGCTGGGAGTGTGGGGACACAAACATGGGCCGCTGGTGCTGAAAAAGATCCTGCTGATGTTCCCCAGCAGAGAGATGCTGCTGCAGACGGCATATCTGCAATAAGAGAGAAAATTACTATTATTACTATTACTATTATTACTATTCTTTTTCTACAATTTTTTTTGCTGACTGATGTCTCAGATCAATTTAATTTCAGTTTGATTACAGGTAATAGTGCTCCATAGACAGCAACACAACTGAAATGTTCCTGGCTCCAGAAACATAGTAAATATATTGGTAAAAGAGTCCATGTGACATCAGTGGCTCAACTTCAAAATACTAAAACATTTTTGCACAAAGAAAACAAAAATAATTTAGTTAACCATTCTCTCATTCAGTTTATAGCAAAATTCTCAGTATTTCTCAGAAGGCAGGCTTTAAGTATAACTCATTTGAAGTTAGATTTAGATTATTATAATGCTTTATTGGGTGGTTGTTCCACACGCTTGATAAATAGACTACAGCTGGTTCAAAATGCAGCAGCTAGAGTCCTTACTAGAACCAGGAAGTATGAGCA
>JAUYWG010000042.1:11845538-11856728 GCA_034779775.1 Enteromius afrohamiltoni
GTCGCTCATGCAGTCATAGCTGCGCCCCTGGAAGTTCCTGTCCTCGTAGAAGATGATCTGTTGATGAGATTGAAAAAATGCCTTAACTGCATCGTGTTCGTCTTTAGTTTTTAAATAAATACTGGATGCAATATGAACCTAAAGCTTTAAATTAAATATTAATATTAATTTCAAACAAATAACCTTTCCCATGATGGTAATGTGTTGTTTATCTCAGTGCTTCAGCTCACTGTACCAGCTGTACTTTGATGGCATTTGGTGGTGGTTTTTATACAAAAACCAGAGGCCCACTCATTCAAATGCCAAAAGCTGATGATCAAGCATTATGGCTTCTGCTGAAGTGGTCCAGTAAACTGAAACAATAGTTTTTATCCATACATCTCTGCAGCTTTTCATGCATTGTCTTTTACAGTATTTGCAAAACTATAGTCAAATCCAAAGCAAATTTACTGTAGCTTGTCTCATTCGAACATAACTTTCAGTGCATTTGACACCAACCAGAGACATAACAAGCGTCTTACCAAATCACAAAATTAATTTTCAGAAATGTTCAATTGCATTTCTTGTAATTTTGCATGTACTATTATGCTTATTATACTTTATACTTATTGTCACATATTGAAATGTTACAATGGAAAATTCTATTTTCTGTTTTCTTCATACCTACTTTCACATTACAAGCAGGATTGCTACAGGAGGGAGAACCTGGTACATAAGCATTTAATAAATTAAGCATGCAAAATTGCATTTAATATATTATTAATCACTATAATAATAATGCTAACAAATACTATAATAACAAATAAAACAATAAAATAATAAACAAATTTTTAAAGTAATTTGTATTATTACTGAACATCTAAAAAACAGTATTTAGCACTTATGGTTTGAGATGTATTATCCATTATTTATATACATGAATGCTAATATAATAATTATCAACATTGTGTTTCACCTAGTGCAAGCATTTGATATATTACTTAAAATATAGTAATTTTCATGCTTCTATTTGAACAGAATCTCACAGGCCTGTAAATATGTTTTTGTACAATTTCTATGTCTTGCTATTTGCTATATTTTGATATAAATGCAGTTTTGTATTCTTATTATTTTTTTCTTTTAAGATTTGTAAATATGTAAACATAAAACATTAAAAAAAAAACAGTGAGAAGGTGAAGAAAGCCAATTCAATCTGTTAGAGACAGATTTAGTGCTGAGAATTCAGTAACATCTGAGTACTTTATTATAACAAATATCATTTTATTTTTTATCTGTTTGTTTGTTTGTTTGTTTGTTTTTTATGTCCAGGCCCAAGAAGTGAAAAATCAAAATGTTTATAAACAGTTCTGCTTATAAACAGGAAATAAACAGTTCATATAAATACGTGCAAACAGAATGGCTAATAATCAGCGACTCTTCTGAAGGAGCCCACAATGGCACAGGTAGCACACCAGTCTCGGTATCTCCTGTATTCACCAGATTTCAGGAAGTACTGCCTCCCTCTGTAGTTGGGATATTCATAGAAGATCCAGTAGCCGTTCATCACATTACAGGAGTACACATGTCGATGGTGGAAACGATCAGACACACAGGGGCAGTCGTCTGTGAATTCCATCATGTGACCTCCGTAGTCAGCCTTCTCATAGATCCTCAGTCTGTATGGTCCCCTGTACTGTTGACGTCAAGATGCAAATGAATAATTCAGTACACTGGTGTCAAAGAAACTGTAATATAAGTACAGTATCTCCACAAAAGAAGTGCATGAAGCAGTAAAGCTCACCATTGGAATCAGTCGACAGGATCGAATACAGCTACTGAAGCCCATCCATCTCTGGTAGTCAGAATACTCGCCTCGCTTCATAAAATATTGGTGGCCCATATAATTTGGACGTTCATAGATCATGAAACAGCCACTCTCTACTCTGATGGAGTTGCAGCGACTAAAGTAAGTGTGCAGGTCTGTGCAGTCATTACTGCACTCATAACTACGACCTTGAAAATTTCTGTCCTCGTAAAAAACGATCTGAAAAAGCACACAAAATCAACACTTTGGTTTAGTGCAGAGATTAGGAGAATAATCCATCTGCGTCAAAGTTTAGCATACATAGGGGAGGTGCAGTTCAATGTAAATGTCATGAAAGTGGTGCCAAAAATCCTACCTTGCCCATGGTCTCCGTTGGAGAGATTCCATATGCTTCCCAAGCTTTTTATACTGCCTCTTGACAAACAAAGTATTGTTATTCAAATGAATACAGGAATATGTCAGAGTACTGACAAATGTTTACCTTTTTGTTAGAGCACAATATTGGGTTCAAAAATATGGATTTTACTTGAAAAAGGATGTATAATTACATGTTTGGTGTTTTCTCTTGCATGGTCCAGGGAAAGGACTGGTACGGCACCCACACATTCACAGCACAATGCACACAGAACAATATGGAACGTCCCTTTTGCATTAAAGAAGTTGTTCAACAGAGGGAGCAGTTACTGAGATTCCATTCTCTACAGCATTGTCAACTGCATTGGCATGCTGAAATTTCCAATAAATTCTTACATATGAAAAAGACAATTTAAAGAGAAAAATCCTGTTCAACAAGTCAGAGTAAAATCAGCTGTGTTTTGGGGATGTTACAAGAATAATATCTCTGAAATTCAAATGTCAAACTTTTATGTGCTTCAGGCTCTAGAAAAACCATAGAAATTTTGTTTGTAAAACTTCTAGTTTGTTTCAGCTCTTAGTCAGGCTAAGGCAATATTTGCAACAAGCTAAAGGCCCAGCAAAAGACACATGTGTAGTTTTTGGTATTTTGTAGCATGTAAAAGATTTTTTTTTATGACAGTACACTATAATGTATATGACGGTTTCACTGTACACTGTACATGTTTCTGTAATATGGACATACGTATTATGTATATGCTTTTTGTAAATGTCTTGTGTGTTTAGATATAAATAGCCTTAATACAGGAAGTGGCAAAATTCAACAGTAAAACATTCAAATGGGAAATTATGAAAGCATCTTTTATAAGAAGGAATCTTATACACCAAAAAAGCAAGCAAGCAGTAATTAATCGAATGTTTTTGTGATATCATGAAGCATTATAGAACTATATGTGTGCGAATAGGTTTTTTTAATTGATTTTTTTTTGTATTTTAGGAAGAAAAATAAGCACTTATTTGCAATGCCATACAGATAAAGTAGAAACCATCTGTGTGCTACTAAAGTAGAATCATCTATCAAGTTCAATTAGCAAAGAAACAACAGCCATAACAAATGATCAGAAATGTACCTGTATCCATCCAATTAATACCACAACATAATTACTTACTTTAACTATAAATCGATTTTGCCTTCTTATTCAGTCGTCTTCAAATTATAGTTACGTGTCCATCATTCAGTATGTGTTTAGGAGCTATATTTTAACGGTTTCTTGTAATTGGGTATTGGATTGTCACTTTGTACCACTAAAACAAGTGTGTGGATTAAAAACATCCTCAAATTTCTCTGAGGTCAATGTGCCTTTAAATAGCTGGGCTGCTTTTGTTTTTTGACAGTCATGGTAGTGATAGATTTAACTACAATGAGGGCAGTTAATCCAGCTTGAGCCCTGCATTGTTCAGCCTAAAGCATAAACTGTGTGAGAGACAGTTCACTCTCAGTTTTTGCTTTACCAATGAATGTTTTCCAGTCTGGTAATCAGATTTGCAATACAGAAAATGCCACTGATAGTTCATTTAAATGTGGAATAGATTTACTATTTATCATGATACTATTTATCATGTATATGTTCTGTTATCAATCTCACATGAAACACTGGATCAATAATAATAACCTAACTTTCTGTTATTTATTTCACAAATAATATCCAGACAAGTAAAAGTTTCACTCAAGAGATTTTATTTAGTGCATATGTTTTTGCACATTTTATGTTGTCTAGTTGAAAGAGGTTATTCTCCTGAGGGACCCGATTCTTGGAGCTGTTCCTCCCCAGTCACTGTACTTCCTGTATTCACCTGGCCCAAGGTAGTACATTCGTCCCCTGTAGTTGGGCTGCTCATACAGTAGCCAGTGACCGTCCATCACAAGACAGGAGTGGATGTCAGATGTATGGAAGCGGTCCATGATGTTAGGGCAGTCTTCCGTGAGTTCTATCATCTGACCTCCCATATCAGCCCGGTCATATAGCCTCATTCTGTAGTTACCTGTGTACTGCAAAAAACAAGTTTTTGGGATATATTTAATAAACATATTTAATAAACTATTTTCAAGAATATCAAAAGTGCATTTATACAGTCTAAAATATCCTTTCTTTTTTAATCTGATGAACTGTGTTTTTTTAACAATGTTTATTTGCTAACTCCCACAAATCACTTACCATGGGGACCATCCGGCAAGATCTGATACAGTTACTGAAGCCAATCATACGCTGACAGTCAGAATACTCGCCCTTTCGCAGGAAGTACTGCTGTCCCATATAATTTGGGTGCTCATACACCATGAAGCACCCATTCTCTACCCTGATAGAATTGCATTGGGTGAAATATGGGTGCAGGTCTGCACAGTCACTGCTGCACTCATGGTAGCGGCCCTTAAAGTTCCTGTCCTCGTAGAAGATGATCTGTTAAAGATTAAAGGTTTGATAAAACAACTATACAATGTGAACTTGCAGCTGTAAAGTGGCTTCATGTTATAGTGTTGAAAACCATTCTATTAGTTTGAGAGTGAGAGATGCCATCTTACCTTTCCGATAGCCATGCTGGCATCTGGCAGGGCTACTGCTCAACACTGGCATCCAGTTTATCACTGTCTTTTATAAAACCTAGAAGCTGCTCTGTGATTGCACAGCATAAAGTATTGTCATTCAAATAAATCTAGCCCAGAGAGAAAGTAATAGGGGCTAGAATCGGGGGGGCTACAATTTGATTATGTCTGGCTTGGCCCTGGTGCAGTTTTTCCATATTCATCAAAATGCCCCATACTGTCCCGTCCTGCTTGCAGAAGCTTCAATCTGACTGCAATCAGCACAATGTATCAATGCAAAAGCAACATGTTTTACACTTAATTAATCGCGTAATGGCTTATTTAAGAAGTAGGATTTAACTGTTTCTGACATTAATATTTATAATATCACTGTGTTCAGTAGAGACACAGTGACATTATGAAAAATATACTGTTGTATATTGGTTAAACATTCTGAGTCAGAAACAGGCAATTTTATAGATTTCAAATGTATAAACATTTATTTCTAAAGGTTACATATCCATAACATATCCATTTGAAGCATAAAGACTGCATAATGTAAGCTGTTATTCAACATAATTGCCTGTAGCATGGCAGACCTTTATGTTACATAACACAAGCAAATATTAAAATGGTGTTTAAGGTGTTTACAACAGTGTACTTTATAAAACATAAAAAATAAACAATTATTTAAAAACTGCTAAGCAGCCTGCATGAATTTTAATTGTAGTTATCAACAATTCGTTTGATGGAACCCACACAAGCACTCGAGCCTCCCCATTCAGTGAATCTTGTGTATTCTCCAGGCCTTATGAGGTACATTCTGCCTTTGTAGTTGGACAGTTCAAAGAAGAGCCAGTTTCCTCCAATCACTTTGCAGGAGAATATGTGGTTCGTTTGGAACATGTCCATGACATTCGGACAGTCTTCTACTAGAGCCATCATTTGACCTCCATACTCCATTCTCTCAAACAGTTTCACCTCATGAGAAGATCCCTGTGTCTGGTAGAGAGAAAAACAAAACATCCAACTGCTACCGTAATAATCAAACAACCTGTTATTTAAAATAGTTTTAAAAATGTGAACTTTATCAATGTATCTCATTCAAGCATATAGTATAATCACCATAGGAATTTCACGGCAGGAGCAGACACAGTCATTTTTGCCCAACCAGCTTTTAAAGTCTGGGTACTCTCCTTTACAGACCAGGAATTGCTGGCCTTTGTAATGTGGTTGTTCATAGATCATGAAGCATCCACTCTCCACCATGATAGAGTTACAGCAGCCAAGATAGCAGAGCATATCTGAACAATCACCACTGCATCCATACTGATGACCCTCAAAATTTTTGTTTTGATAGAAAATGATCTGTTTGAAAAAGAGAGAGAGAAGATGGTCCATATGCATGCACGCTTTACAGGAAAACCAGTGTAAATGTCTTGAACATAAGGCAAACATTTTTGTATGACTTTTCACACATTCCTTACAGCATTGATTTACCTTCCCCATATTTTGACAGCAGTTGTCCCATGTGAGTGTGATGCTGCATGGTATATATACACACAAAGTGCCGACACTGTATGTGTCATTCATATTATAATTACACACACAAAAAAAGCTTTTTTTGCCACTTGGTTTTAAAAAGTTTTGTTATAATTCTTTTGTTAAGAATATTGTCAGTACTGCCATTTTGTGAATGAATGCAGAAAAAAAGAGGCTGAGGCTGTGATCACATAATGAATCAATCATTATCATTAATATCAAGACCTAATATCCAATAAGTCATGATAGTTAGTGATATGGACTTATATATGTATACATTTACAATAGCCAGTTGTGTGGAGATTATAATTTTAAAAAATGTATATGACTTTTTTTTTTTTAAACTATTTATAGAAAATATTAATGTGCATAAAATGTAAGTGTATGCTTTTAAATAGATGCATGCATGTATTAACTAATTTATGTTATTACCTGTTATTATATAATTATACACATTTTTGGATACTATTACTTTTTACTTAACACTCATTATGTGCTTATTTAGTGGTTGGCCAGTAAAAACTGTGCATATTCTGATATTATTGATACATATACAGTTCATACACACACACTCATATATGTGTGTGACTGTGAACTGCACTTTGACTACATATTTAATATATTAAAATATATTTATATTTAACACATTCTGCATATACTTTACACTCTAATAAATATGATATGAACTATGTTTAATTCACTTATAACTTTTTCAATGTCGCTTGGTTAAAATAGCCCTACTTTTTAATGTTTATCTACATAAACATTGTTTTAAAAAGGTAAAGCCATGTTATTAAGCAGGTTTTCTACACGTCAACTGTTTATCATTAGTTATTTACCATGAGTTAGCATTAATATATAGCAGAAGTAGATAGATTGAACACTCGAAACCTGTCTCATGGAGGAAAACGTTTCTATAGTTTTATTCAGTTTTCCGAACAGTGTCTTGCTGTCTGGCAGCCTATAGCAAGAGTCGTCATCAGGCAGTGATTTCTCCAGGTAGAGGGTGCAAGAACAAAACTCAAGACACTTGAGCCCAGACACTATTTTATTTAGTGTGTGAAAAAGAGCATACAGCAGACATTTCACAAGGACTTTCATTAGAGATCCATGATTCGTCTGATGGAGCCCATCCTTGAACTCATGCCTCCCCAGTCACTGTACTTCCTGTACTCGCCAGGCCTCAGGTAGAAATGTCTGCCAGTGTAGTTGGGCTGCTCATAAACAAGCCAGTGACCATCCATCACGTGGCAGGAATGGAAGTCGGACATGCTGAAGCGGTCCATGAGGTTAGGACAATCATCCTCAAGGTCCATCACCCTGCCACCCATGTCCTGGTGCTCATACAGCCTCATTCTGAAGGACCCACGATGCTAATGGGTAAAAAAAAAAAGGAAGTTAAGGCTAAGTGCTTAATTTGAAGTATTAAAACAATAAGATTTAGACTTGACATAACAAATAGCTTCAGCCTTTACCGTTGGGATCATACGACAGGATCTGACGCAATCGTTCATTTCCATCGTACGCATGTAATCAGGGTACTCTCCCCTTCTCAGAAAGTACTGGTGTCCCATGAAATTGGTTCGGTTGTAGATCATGAAGCAACCGCTTTCCACTCTGATGGAGTGACATTGCTTGAAGTAGGAATGCAGGTCAGCGCAGTCGCTCATGCACTCATGATAACGGCCCCCGAAGTTCCTATCCTCGTAAAAGATAATCTAGAGGAAACAGTTTACACAATGAGAGCACAATAATAAATAAATACATGGTTAATACATATAATTCATATAAACCTTTCCCATGTTTGTGTAGGCTTTCTACTTTTTCCTATGTAGGTGCCAAATGCTGCTGGAACTATAAATATATATCCAAGAAAATAATGGTAGTCCTGTTCGTGTTGTCATTTAAATCACGGTGGACTCATGTCAGCAGAAACCGTACAGGAATATTGCAAACACGGACAGTTTTACCTCAAACAATCACTTCGATTGCCTCTGTAACATTAGTTTTTCCAGCAAAAGCTGCTCTGTTGAAAGCTGCTGGAAAGGTCTGGGAAAACAATGTAACAATAGTGTTATTTGTGTGCATTTATTTTAACATTACATACCAAAATACTGTTTATATTTTCAAATAAGCACATTTAATTTTAACTGAAAGGTTTTGTTCTTGAAATTGTGAAATGTCTTTAGATAGTGGATGTTTATGAGTAAACAAGTTATTCTACAATTATTCTTAACTCTATAACTCTTTACCCAGTCTAAGACCTAATCAAAATAAGGCAAAAGACATCAAAGTTTTGTCAGTGACTAAATATGTTATCAGTATGAAACGTTCTACATGATTGTAGTGGCTTCCTTCCATCCATTCTGTATATAATTTAGTTGACTTTGCTATAAATTGATATTGACATGTAACGCCTACAGTATACAAACTATTTAGGAATTAAAGCTTCTTCCCACAGATGCCATACAACCTGAAATCTATTTGTGAGTAATCATGGAAATGTTTAGCAATCAACACACCTGTAGTATGAATACATACACTGCCAAGCATTTGGCTTTGTGACATTTTATTGACAAGTCAATGCCAGAAAAGACACAGTTATTTTCATAATGTGAACTTTAAAAATCTGTGATTCTGCGGAAGGAACCGATGGTGGCACACACGGCACCCCAGTCACTGAACTTCCGATACTCGCCAGGAGGCATGAAATACTGACGGCCTCGATAACTGGGTTGCTCGTAGAAGGTCCAGTAGCCCTCCATGACATTGCAAGAGTGAATGCTGCAGCACTGGAAACTGTCTCGAATGGACTCGCAGTCGTCACTGAATTCCATCATCTGCCCTTGGAAATCTGGCCGATCGTAGATCCGGATGCTATAGGATCCATCAGTTTTCTGCAAAACATTCAAAAATATATATTTTTAATGGCTTAGAGTTTGAATGTCTGCAAAGAAAATGTGTTTGTGAAAACGATTAACATGCATTTTACTCACATAGGAAATTGTACGGCATGAGCGAATGATGTCATTGTAGCCCATCCAGTGCTGGTATTCAGGATATTCACCTCTAGTTAACACATACTGGAAACCAGAGTAATTGGGTCTTTCATACAGGACCCAGCAGCCACTCTGCACCCTTATAGAGTTGCATCGACTGAAATGAGGGTGCATGTCTGGGCAGTCTGTGTCACACTCATAGGAGCGACCTTGGAAGTTTCTCTCCTCATAAAAGATAATCTGAAATAAAGAGGCGTGGCAAATTACAGCAAATTAAATAGAAAACTTAACTGTCTGTTGTTCTGTTTAAAGACATGGTAGCATTCATTCTAATTAAAATTTGAATAACAGTGTGAATGCTAATGACTCATTTACCTTACTCATTTTGATGTGAGCCTCTGGAAACAGTCCTAAACATGAGAAACAGTCAAACAAACTGGGGCACGAGGTCTGTTTTTATAAACCACCATCAACATGGTGGATCAAACTTTATTTGTCCTTTCAATGACTGGGATTTGGCACTCTGATGGTTCTGCCAACCTCTTAATCCTATCCATAGATTTAAAAGCCCTGATTCATCAAATCAGAATTCCTAGCTGGCAAATTACTGACCTCAGCTGCCCTCCTCTGTTTTGATCCAGACACTAATGAGATGCCTTACGTGAATTATTGCTTATGACATGGAATGCATCAGGATCCAAAAATGTCTGTGACACACCACACGTTGCAGATTTAAGAACGTAATAGTTCAATAGTTTTTATTGATAACTGTAAACACAACATTAATTACTCTTTCAGTAAAAGGATTCTAAACTGAATTATTATTCACACATTCTATTTCCTAAAGTAACACAACGTATGAACACTTTGTATGGACTGATACTAATAAAGTAATATTTGGATTTATAAAATAAATCTTCTAATTTATCTGCTGTCTTTATTAGTCTCGGGAAAGAACTAATATTTAAAAAAAAATTAAATAATGTTACACGCGTTTAATAAACCATGAATATGAATAGTTGCTTATTGTACAGCTGCTGTTTTCAGTCCTGCAGAGATTCTTGTGAGCCCTCATAGTGAGCGGTTTCATCTTTTAAGGAGTCCTCACTATCCTGTATTCAACACATGAACATGATGCCAGTTATTTTAATTTTCAGTAGGATATACATTATATTATTGAGTCTATTGTGGTCAAATGTGAGGAACAGCTGACCGACACTTACACTAAAAGATGAGGAGCTAGAAGAGGAGGTGGAGGACTCTGGTTTCTCTATTACTGGAGAGATGTCCTGTTTAAGGTGTTCCTTGATCCAGCGTTTCAGTACCTGGGCTGGTGCAGAGAGTAAAAGAAATACTTTAACAGGATATAGGAAGAATTTTGATGTTAAAAAAAAAAAATCGCTTTATAATACTGTACTAAATAACACTCTATTATTATTATTATATTATTGGATTTATTTGTTTTGAAGGCACATACTGTGTTTTCTTGAGTGGTCTACTGCTTTGAATGAACTGAGCATAGCAAATGGATGATAAGAGAGGGAGAATGGATGAACAATGTTGCCCTGTTGAGAACAATTTCAAAAATCACAAAATATTTAAATTTTTTGCCATTTTACTTCAGTTAGATTATTCAATACAATTCAAATAGCCTATTTTAAAAAAAATCTTTCAAAACAGTAATGCATAATACACTCAACAAAAATATAAACGCAACACCCTTGTTTCTGCTCCGATTTTTCATGAGATGGACTTAAAGATCTAAAATTCATTTCAGATAACAATATTACCATTTCTCTCAAACATTGTTCACAAATCAGTGTAAATGTGTGCTAGTGATCACTTCTGCTTTGCTGAGATAATCCATCCCACCTCACAGGTGTGCCACATCAAGATGCTGATCTGACATC
>JAUYWG010000042.1:11856776-11903494 GCA_034779775.1 Enteromius afrohamiltoni
TAGATCTTTAAGTCCATCTCATGAAAAATCGGAGCAGAAACAAAGGTGTTGCGTTTATATTTTTGTTGAGTGTATAAAGTGTCAGACTAAACAGCAATTAAAGGTTTCCTATTTTCAGACTGGATGTATATAATTCCAATCTCATCTAGCGTGACATTTGTTCACTCAGGTGACAAACATAATATAATAACATACCTTAGCATGATTATGAGGGTAGCATGCCACTGGCTTGCAATTGTATAGAGACAGAATGTCTTCTATTGGTAAGCTGTTCTGAAAATGAGAGCACAATGACACGGCTTGTGGACAAAAACACAAACGTTGTTGAAACTGGTTACTTATCCTTACCAGAAGCATTCCAGCAAAGGAAGAAAGGATCATTGCTTCTCTTTCCAGGTGATTAGGGTACTGGCTAATATGTCTTAAACTGCCAATCCCTCTACAAACAACATATAATTCCCAAATGTGAGGCAAAACACTGCTCATAAAAATACATCTATTGAACAAACACAAATACTGGTTATTTAAATTACTCACATGTAGTTATTCTCCGCTGCATTTTTTCCATTATCTTTATTGAGCCACCACAAAGCCACACTTATAGCCAAGTCATAATGGGCCTATTAAGAATATGTAGATGTATTTAGAACAAGCCCTAAGCTTCAATCTTGTTTTTATAATTTTGTTTATTATAACATTAGAAACAAGAACAATAGCAGCTAATATCTAAACTCTCTCAATATAACAAACCTAACCTTTGAAATTAAACTTTAATATCGATCTCTTACCAAATCATCTAACATTGTAGAAGTGCTTTTCCCCTTTGGATCAAAACCAGTTTCTCTGAGTCGTTGTCCAATATATTCATGACTAAAAAAAAGGTTGAAAGAGCTTTGTTCTGAAAGTGTATTCTTAGAAATGAACGATTTATGATCACTTCTCGTGATATAGTACAGTACAATGAATTTATTTAATGTTACTTACAGCAAAGTTCTAACATCTCTCTTCACTCGCTTGGCCTCCATTTCTCAGACACTTCAACTTAATTGTAAATCTCTTTATTTCCAAATTTATCATGAAATAATATCAGAAATTCAATTTAACAGCAACAGTAGGGTAAAAGGAACATTACAAATAAAAAAAGCACCAGGAGTATAACTTTACCTAGTAGTTAATCCTCTGCCAGGGGCAACACTAAACACAGCAAGCAAACAGCAAACTATATGTTGGTTTCCTATGAACAGGAAAGGTGAGATGAATATTTGACAGGATGTCTAACACACAAGTTGATGATATTAACAAATTAAGTTGGGATGATCTAAAAAACAAAAACTGACAGTCTTTGGCTATAACATCTAAATTTAATGCATTTCTTTTAATACTGATCACCTCCACAAATAGAAACTATGTTCTGAAAATACACTGCATGAAAGAAAACAGAAAGACAGAAAAAAAGAGAAAAGAAAGTTAATTGAAACTTACCTGAAACTCAGATAACAACACTTCCTGACAGCTAGGTCAGGTAACTCTCTATCGGAAGTTTTAGCCCGCTTTCATACAATTGAAACTGACTGAACAAACACCCCTACTCTGTCTCAGAATTGTAGTAGTCTCAGGTGAACAGTACTCTAAATTATTCATTTAGTCCTTCAGTCACTTTTAGGCCAGTGCCTGGTTACATAATGCACAGACTCAATTTTCCTACATATCTTTATAGCAGAAGAAAAAAATAGAGCAGCCTAAAGAAGATTCTCTTTATTAACCAAAAAATAAATACAACCTAAAATCTAAACAATATTTTCTATATATTACATAAGAATGAAAACTGCAAGGTAACAGGTGTGACTAAAAAACAATTACTTTAAAATCCATCCAAAACATTTGCATTACATAAAAAAAAGACATAAAATAAATTGAAAATGCAAAGCAAAGTCTGAAATCAATAAAAGTGAAAATCACTTTTAAACTCGCTTCTTCTTCTTTTTGTCTTTAAACACAGGAGAGTTTAAGAACTTTGTATCGGAGTATTTGTCCCCACGCCTCATTTTGCTGTTAAAAAACAAACAAACAAAAAAAAAAAAAACAATCAGTTCAAAATTATTTTTGTATCATACAGTGGCTAAGAGAGCTCTACGCACCGCAACTTCAGAAAACAAATGCAAAGAAAAAGCACCAGCAAATGAAAAACATCATCAGTCTGACATCATATACACAAAACACAAAGAATGAAATGCATTAGTAGCAACCAACAAAAAAATGTAAAAAAATAAATAAATAAATTATTACCATTTGTATAAGCAGTTGTACAAATACCATGTTTAAACTATGGTTAGTGTAGTAAATACATGGTTATCATGATTTAACTTATTTGTAATTGTTTGTTTTAAATTTATTTTTTAACATCATCAATGTATTAATTAACTTTTATAGTAAGACCATAGGCTATGGTTAATTTTTGTAAGGAAAAGTATGTTTGCCAGCGTACATAACCTTTCACAGTTACAGTGATTGTGTATTTTAACTTATTTAGGCTAATAATATGTAATTTATAAAGCAAGCTATGGAATTGTATGATCAGGATGTTAAAATAAGCACAAATCTCATCTTTCAGAACAAACATTTAACAGTCATGTTTGTCACTTCACAGTTCCCATAAACATTTCTGAGGTGGCCTATTTGCAGCATGTTTCTTTGTTTGTGTTGTAGTGAGTGTGTTGTCAAATGGATGAAGATGTTCTCTTCATTTGCAGGTGTTTTTTTTTCCATTTCCAGCTCTTTCAGCCACCATAGTATTAGGTCAGAAATACATAATATCTTATTGCATTACATTAAATTGTTGTGTCAGTGAAGTGTAACTCACCAGTTGAGAGTTGGTTCTTTGTAGGAGACTGGTGCTGCTCTTCTTCGTGTTCTCCCGGAATCAGAACTATGCTCTGTATTTGTTAGACTCTTCATAACCCTGCATTCTTCTGTTTGTAGAATAAATATAAATACAGTATATAGGATAAAAAAAAAACATGTATGACACATGTGAAATACAAAAATAGAAAACAATTAAACTGTATTAAATGTGTATTAATATGCATTTTTTCCCCCTTAAAAAAAGACAAACACTGGCAAAGCATGTAGACATATATGGTTTACCCGGAGCTTGGTGACTCAAGTCTGATTCCTGGTCCTGGTAAATGTTCAAAGTATGGTAGCGGGTCTCTGGTTGAGGGCTGTAGGCAGAGCTTTCATCTAAGAGTGCTTCAGTGTAACCATCAAGGGTCTCCCAGGGAGGCCTCTCTTCTGTGAACTGAAGGTCTTTAGTTTTTCCACTAAAACCATCTGAAGGCACATTGTAGTTTTCCATGAAAAACTTGCTTCTGTTCACTAAAGGTGAAACATTATTTGTTTCATTAGAAAAAAGATCATGTTCAGAAACGTCGCTGGAAGCCCCACTTTCTGTATTTTCCTTAAGGGGAGATTCATGACAAGATGAAACAACGTATGTTTTCCTGCACCTGCCCTCTTGGTTGATTTGATCTAGATTTATGCTAAGAGAGTCGGCGTTGATATGGTCAGTCTGACCTAGCCTGTCAACAGAGGAACAGGAATTTGTTTCAAGGGTTTCAGCATTATGTTCATCCCTGAGGTCTTCCTTTGAGGCTGAGAAATGAGATGTTAGTGGTAGCTGTAAAGTATTAGACAAAGACCTGCATCCTGCTCCATTCTGAAGATCAGTCTCATCTTGCCTTTTAGTCGTAATGGCGTCATCCACACTCACAGCACAAATATTTTGTTTCTTTCTTAATGCTTTGGGTTTTTCTTTTGGTGCAGCATTTTTCATCTTCATTTTTTTTGCTTTGACAGCCACTGATGATATAATTTCAGAGGGTTCCTGTGCAAGGCTAATATTTACATCTTGTGAACATTCTGGATGATTGGTGTTTTCTGTCATTATCTCATGCTCTGGCTCCTTGTGCTGTTGTGAAACATCATCTGAGCCAATACGGAGAAGTGTCATTTCTGATATGACTTCCGGTCTGTTGGGATCATCCAATATATTGGTTTCATTCAAAAATGATTGACTTGCTTGTATCACAAATGTTTCTCTGTTTTTCTGTGTCTTGCATGTTTCAGACTGAGGACGTGAGTGTGCTGGAGTTTTATTTTTATGTTTCTGAACAGCAGTCTGACTGACATGGACATCCGTAGCAGTCTCTGGGCATAAAGTACTGGCAGACTGAACATTTTCATGCATATCCAATAAACTGTGATCCATCATAAGGGACAAGACTCTAGTCTTCCTGTTCTTCTGAGGTGTTAGCTCATCTTGATCTATAATTGTTCTCTTGGTTTCCTGGGTAGCATGGGACTTTTTAGCTTTGCTTTTAGCAGCTTTATTTGAAATATTTCCATGTGAAAGAATTCTTTTAGAATTCTGAAGCTCTGGATCACTGAAACAATCATTAAAAACGTCATTAAGAGGATCTTGGGAGATCAGGTATGTTTTTCTTGGATCTGGATTTGGTTCCTTCAGTTTACATGTGCGTCTGCTAGTTTTATTACAACGAGAGGTGACATGAGTCTTTCTGCGTGCAGTTATTGAATCCATTTGCTGCCCATTTTCCCCCTCGCTCTGAACAGTTAGAGAGCACTGCTGTGTGACAGCGGTCATCTCTTTTGGCACAGCTGCTGTATATTCTAATCTACTTAATTCAATCGGTGATACCTTTGCAGATATAACCTCACAACCTTTTTCTGATAGACTCAAATCCTTCTCTTTCTGGTCTTCTTTTGTAACTTTAGAGGTTTTTCTGCCATGTGTTTCAACTGTTACTATTTCAGCAGCACTGTCACTAACAGTCATCTCCATTTCAGAGTCATATATGGTGTTTTCTCTCTCTTGCCTGGGAGCATCACCGGCTGAATTGACTGGTTCAGACTGAACATGGTCCTGTCGTGGACACAAAGGTCTGTCTTGCAAACTCTCAACCTCTCCCATTTCAATGATTTGGTCTGAAAAATAAATCACAAATTTAAATAACAGCATTTTGTTAGCTGTAATGTACAATGAAATAAACTAAATATTAGCTTAATTTCTATGAAATAGCGGTGTCAATCATTAAAACTTAACAAAACTGATATTCACAAAGGGATAGGTCAACCACAAATAGAAATTAATTACTCCCCTTTATGTCATTCATCTTCAGATGTTCACAAATTATATATTTCTGATGAAATCCAAGAGCTTTCGGGCCCTGCATAGAGAGCAACTACCACGTTCAAGGTCCAGAAAGGTAGTAAGGACGTTGTTAAGACCGTTCATGTGACATCAGTGGTTAAACTGTAATGTTATGAACTACGAGATTACTTTTTGGGTAAAAACAAATACAAATAATGACTTAATTTAACAAACTGCAAAGTCAGAAAACTTAGTTCTGAACATGTACGAATTTGTGTTCTGAACCTTAAGATTTTACAGGTTTGGAACAACACAAGAAAGAGTAATTAATGACAGAAATTCCCTTTTTTGGGTGAACAATGAAAAGCCTACAAATTGTTTTCATACCTTCACTGATGATGTCTTCCGAGTCCATGCTGTTTGGATCCTTTAAAATAATATATATTATTTAGATTTAAAAAAATAGCTAATAATATTGTGTCTAACAAATAGCTATATGTGCACAATCAAATAATTATTATTATTTTGGTTATTGTTTTTATTAACAACCACCACAACAAAAATAGCCATTTAACTTAATTATTAGAGAAATACATTTACTGCTTACCTCATCATTACAAAAAATGTCAACTGCCTTTGTCATCCAGTTTAGGGATGAGTCATAAAACTCTCGTATGATGCCAAACTACAAATAAATATCAAACACCAACTGTTAACTACATATACTGGTATGAAATATAATAAATGTTCTTTGATTACATCAAAGTACAGCACAAGCTCAACCCGTTTAATAAATCTAGAGTAGCTCTTGACAAGTGTGCAGCTTGTACAATATATAAGGATCAGAAATCACAGAATGAAACTCACATGAAGAGCCTTTACATAAAACCTTCGCGGGTAAATATTTAAACGCCATGACTTACCAGTTGTTTGTTTTTATGACGCTGATGAGCAAGATCAAAATGAGTTGTCTGCGCATCTTTCCTCAGTCGTACCACCTCTGCCTCCAGCTCTCTGCTCTTCTGCTTCTGAGCAACAAGAGCCAGAGCCAGAGCCTTGTTGTTACTTTTCAAAGAAAGCTTGAAGAATGATGAGGTATCTAAGAGACAATACAGGTTTAGTTGTCATCAACTCCTAACATGTAAGCGCACGAGCTAACTTACACCAATAATGCAGACAACTGCTTCTGTTTAGCAGTACTTACTGTGTATTTTGGTCTTTATCTTTGCTGCGTACACAGTTGCCGTCTGTTTACCCATTCTTATGTTTTCCTTTTTCTCTTTAGACGCCATTGTCAGCGTTTTATCATTGGGAGCTGTAATAAAGACATGACTGACAATAATATCACGACGGAACAAAACCGTTAACAGTAATGAGTCGAGTACTCACCATGAATAAAAGAAGACGACAAACTCGACTCTTGATGATGTTTATCCTTATACTTGTTAAAATGCATTTCTACAATAAGTAATGAGAATACAGATGAAATCGGTTTCTACTTATTTAAAACCAAACATTTCCGCGAACTCTTAAAATTCTTCTTCTCTTGTTGATAATAGCGTTTGTAGAATCAACTGTTTAAGTATCGCCACCTACTGGACTAAATCTGAAACGTGACACCCTTGGCACGAGAGCCTCGAAAATGTCAAGAAATTAATAACATAACATAAACCATTAACCTCATAAAGAATAATAAAATAATTACATAACACAAAAACAGATAATATCGTGTATGTTTCACAATAAAAGCTATTATTTCACAAAATCAACTTTAATAGAAATATTATGTGCATTTAAACGTGGTAAGAGCATCAAAGACCTTCGTAACACGAATGAAACCATATCGTCCCTAAATTAAGCGCAGACTTTTATTTCGGAATTTGAAACTGTACTTCCGGTGTGACGTCAGGCCGGTGGCAGAGTTCACACACCCGCGCGCACATATTCCATTGAACTTCCTCCTCAGCTGTCAAAGCGTCTACACACCACTGCGTGAAATAGCAATATCATCTTTATTATTTAGGGTATCAGACAGGGCTTAAATCTGAGATGGAGGGCCAGCGCTGGTTACCATTGGAAGCCAACCCAGAGGTATGAATGTCTTACAAGAATTTTTGTCGGCAATTCAATTTGATATCGTTCATCGGTTCATTTTTTTATAGGCAGCTTTTAGCAGGAACGGTAAGCTGCACCTCACGTCTTTGACATCACATTTTATATGATACTGTTTTGTGTTCTGTGTCTGCTTTTCAGGTTATGAACCAAGTGAGTAGAGGTCTCGACTATCTGGGTGTGTCTAGGATTCAAAACTTGTGCCAAATGAATGAATCAGGTTTATTAAAGCACGTTTGTGTTAAAGCTAATTGTATCAGCTTATAATGTTCATCAGCAATTCTGCGCTTGATATTTTGTTTGCAATTTTATGTTATTGGAAGTAACGCAAAATGTATTTTATGTTTAACATTTGTTTATTATTGATATGTTTAAATAGAAAGGCTTCTGGAATGCGTAGGCCCTTGTGTGTCTCCCACCTTACACTTCTAACCTCTTTGCTAGTCTTATGCTGTAATTTGTCTTTAATATGTATGTGTTGTGTTATACCTTTTTTTGTTAAGTTTTTACGACAACTTGGCTTGGTACCCACCTGGCAGTTTGGGGATGTGTACGGTTTGGAAGCTGAAGTTCTTAGTTTGGTGCCAAGGCCTGTTTGCGCCTTACTTTTGCTCTTCCCTATAACAGAGAAGGTATGACTGCAGTTTGCACCCACAATGACTCAATGCTAGCGAATATGCTTTGTATTTGGGACCCTGTAACTCAAAACTAGTCATAAACCGTTTTTTTTTTTTTTTTAAATTATTGAAAATTAAACATTTGTTGCAACTGGATACATTTGTTGCTTGCATCAACTAGCAAGTTATGCAAAATCATAGCTTTTTTTATGCCGGGCTCTTTCTGTACGTGACGTGATATGGTGATTCCCTTTTAATATGTGTTTTAAAGGGGTGTAATATTTTATTATTTGGTCTTAAATAAAATGGAACAGGAGAGACTAATAAAATTAAACAATCGCGGTTTGCTCTGTTTACAATGACCCAAAAAAATACAATGAACAACTGAATTTGCTTCTGAGAGTATTTATGATGATTTGAGCATTTGTTTGGTTGATTTGAAGCTTCCTGTAATCAGTATGTGGTTATGTAATCAGTATTAGTGAATATAGGAGGTCAAAAACGTGTTTCACCAAGAATTGTATTAGTTAATGCAAACCTGTAGCCAGTTGCCTAAACATAGCCTCTGTTGTGACTGGGGTACTTGGTTGCATTTTTATCTTTCATTAAATTTATTTAATTTTCATTTAATACTCTTTGTTTTATGTAACCAAAGAAGTATGAATTCTTAATTCCATTAAGTCAGATGAATAGAGTGCCTTTGGCATTCTTGCAAATTATTATTATTTTACAATGTGTGATATTTATGGTGATTACATTTTAGTAATATTCTTTTTCCAATGTAGTATGAAACGTTTAGACAGGAGGAGGAGTCAAAAATTAAGACACAAGGACAAGAGGTGTCCTCAAATGTCTACTTCATGAAACAAACCATCGGCAATGCTTGTGGTACAATAGGGCTGATTCATGCTGTGGCAAACAATCAAAGACATCTGGAGTTTGGTAAGTATCAGTATTGTTCTTTTTTTTTCTTCTTCTTCCAGGAGTGATTTGACTTTTTAAATATATTAATTCATTTATATACAGATGCATCTCAATTAATTAGAATGTCGTGGAAAAGTTTGTTTATTTCAGTAATTCAACTCAAATTGTGAAACTCATGTATTAAATAAATTCAGTGCACACAGACTGAAGTATTTTAAGTCTTTTGGTTCTTTTAATTGTGATGGCTCACATTTAACAAAAATCCACCAGTTGACGATCTCAACAAATTAGAATGTGGGGACATGCCAATCAGCTAATCACCTCAAAACACCAGCGTGGTTTCCTCAGCCTTCGAAATGGTCTCTCAGTTTGGTTCACTAGGCTACACAATCACGAGGAAGACACCGATCTGACAGTTGTCCAGAAGACAATCATTGACGCCCTTTACGAACATTCATTGCCAAAGAAGCTGGCTGTTCACAGAATGCTGAAAATCGACTGCCAAAAGCATTGACTGGCTATCAAACCCACCAGACCTGAACCCCACAGAGAATTGTCAAAAGGAAAATGAGAAACAAGACCAAAATTCACATAAGCTGAAGGCAACTGTCAGAGAAACCTGGGCTTCCATGCCACCTCAGCAGTTCCAAACTGATCACTTCATGAACAAAGGAGCCCCTTCCATACTTTCCTGAAGGCCAACAATTCACAAAAAAAAATTATTTGTATTTTTTTATTGGTCTCATGAAGTATTTGTTGAGAGAGTGGGTTTTTGTTAAATGTGAGCCTAAATCATCACAATTAAAAGAACCAAAGACTTAAGCTACTTCAGTCTGTGTGCACTGAATTTATTTAACATAAGGGTTTCACAATTTGAGTTGAATTACTGAAATAAATGTAACTTTTCAATGACATTCTAATTTATGGAGATGCGCCTGTACTTGTTCTCATGACGTTCTGTTCTTTACAGAGCCCAATTCTCCGCTTAAGGCATTTTTACTGCAGTCTACAAAGATGAACCCAGAAGAAAAGGCAGCTTTCCTTGAAAAAGATGAGGTGATAAAATCTTTTCGTTGCAACAGAGTGGCCTCTGAAGGAATTAACTGAACTAAACTTTTATTCACGGTATTGACATTTTTATGATTTCAGAGTATCCGAGTAACACATGAGTCGAGTGCTCAGGAAGGACAAACAGAGGTCGGTATTTGTTAAATACAGGGTAGTTGTTAGCACAGCATTCAAAACAGTACCAAACATTTGCACATATTTAATTTTATCTCACTGATGAACTTTCCATGTGGTGTTTTGTGAAGTAGCAGTGAATGGTGAAGTAGCAGAATTTTGAGAATTAAACCATGTGAGTCTTAAGGTTTTTAAAAATCCAACAACTTTATAAAAAAATTATAGAATTACTTTAAATATAAATGCATATATAAATACATTTAATGCTGCAGTTACATCTATTCTACACTGTATAATCTTTAGGACCTTTCCGGTATGGTTTCAAGATGCTCTATTAATTCTTAAGGATCTTCTTCTCTCAAGCTCTGAGAACTTTAGTGTTCTCGTTGTGTTGGAACTCATTTCTGCTTTATTTTATTGCTGTTCCAGTGTCATAGAAAAATTACTATTTTATTATTACTATGTATTACTAACTATTCACTTTGCTCGTCCTTATAGGCTCCAAGTTTAGATGAAAAAGTGGATTTGCATTTTATTGCCTTTGTAAATGTTGAGGGTCATTTATATGAACTGGGTAGGTACATTTAATTTTACATGATACATTTTGTCTGTTTTATTTATTTGTCAGTTGTACATTAAATTGATGTACAGTACCAACACCTAAACATACAGTAATTATTGTGTGCGATGTTGTGAAGGGAGATATTGCTTGTTCATATTTGGTTCGTGTCTTTCAGATGGACGCAAGCCTTTTCCAATTGTTCATGGGAAAACCACAGAGGACACATTTCTTGAGGTGGGATTTTTCTCAGTCATGGGCTACAGATTTACTGTATAGATTATCTGTAGCAAAGGATGTATATTTGGATGTACATGAAGCTTTTTGCCATGCTGCTATATTTATCAAGCAGTAAACTCACAAATTCCCATATCCAAAACAAGCCATCTGTGGATAAGAATATGAAGTCTGGACTTATGGGACGTTGTTCTGCTCCACTTAACAGACAATGATTGTAAGGAGAATTTTAGAATAACATGACAGTTTTTTATATATAGCTTCATTCTACAATTATGCCATTTCTGTGTCATTGCACATGTGCAGTGCTCTCTAGTTTTGTTTTTTAATCCGATCAAGTGTTTACATGTTTATACTGCCCCTTTCCATCCAATCGGAATTTAATTTGGATCGAGCTCATTTGGATTCATTTTAGGTGTTAACATGAAGCCTTTTAGTCAGATTGAGCCATCAGTATAATTATTTAATTGAATGTAAACCAAGTTATTGCTGTGGATTGGGGGTCTGGTTTTATATATTTGGTTTTTCCCTGATCTACAGGATTCTGCAGAGGTCTGCAAGAAGTTCATGGCACGTGATCCCCAGGAGCTCCGTTTCACTGTGGTGGCTCTTTCCAAAGCATAAATTTTCTTATTTTACCTAAGAGAAAAACTGCCAATCATTCAGAAGTGCTGAGTACTTTAAACCTTTATAGGTTCAATTTTGACTTTGAATAAAAAGGTTTGTTAAAGGTTTTGACCATAACCGACAAAGCAAGTGATAAGCAAATTAGCTAATAATAAAGTGTACATGCACATAAAAAAATGTTGTGTCTGGAGGTTTACAACTCTCTGATTGAAATAATGTTTGTGTTCATTTCTCCAAAATCATAACTGTTTTCTTGATGTTAATATTAATTAATCTAGCATCTAATGGTGGTGTTTTTTTTTTTTCTTCTGACATTTAAAATAAAAGTTCTCCTGATGAATATGTGGGCTTATATTTTAACACACAAATGCTCTTACTAAAATGCCCTTACAGGAGTGTCAGTGTGTCATTGCATATGATGTCCTACTTATAAATACAGTTTTCTTAAGAATACAACAAAATTCAGATGAAAAAAAACAACGATATAACAAATGTATTAATTTTTTGCTGTTCTCATTTCTGTATCGTGAGTAACAACACTTCACTCCCTTAATACTCAAGCTATGATTAAAGTGCAGCTTTTTTTCACGTATTTTTTTTTCACTTCAAAATAGCAATGCTCTCTAAAAATAAATGAAAGTACATTTATACGGTTTAAGATATTGAGAACAGTTATATAAGAGTAAATTGTACACTGTATTATTTACTGTATGTCTCTTTTTGAATACAGTTGCAGCATTTATTGGAATGAATAATGACTGTCCAGGCAAATCAGGAAAGTGTTGCTTACTGTAACTGATCTATCTTTATTTCTTTTTTAACCTTAATGATAATTAGATGGTGTATGGACAGCTAGTTATTATTGCAATACAAAAGCTGGTAGTTTGATTGTGTCAGTGTTCCTCTTAACCAGCTGACAGAGCTCTATCCCTTATTTAGTTTTGCTACATTGTTTACTTGGGAAAAAAAGCAAAAAGGATGTAGCTATTTAAATTGAATAGTAAAAAAACAAACAAACATCAAAACATTTGACCTGCATCAGTAGGCTACTTAAAAAAACGTATTTAACTAAATGTCTTCCTCTTTATTGTCCCCTTGGCCCCTGAAATGTAATCTGACAGTAGTTTAGGTGTGTATCTTGACGCACTAGGGGGCGTATAAAGTACACAACACAACTCTAAAGTTTCTCAGGAGTAAGCTAAAGAACAAGAGGGGATTTAAGTTTAGCCCTGCGTCGTTTGCGGCTTTTATACGATTTTTTCTTCGTTGACGTTGTGACACTTGTAATGCTTGTAGTCGAATACAACAAGCGTTCACCTGCTGACTTTTTTTTCTTTTTCTTTTTTGAAGAAAACGGGTATAATCTTAAAATTATTAAAGTGACGCGGCAGTACAAATCGCTCGCGTTGAACTGTATGCGCGTCTTGTTCGCGTTTTGCAGCGTAAACGCCTGTTTCTTCACAGCCTCACCAAAAAGCGCACTAAAGGCCAGGGATGGAGTGGAGACCACCGTCTTCGGTGGGTTATGAGACTGCTTACTCCGAAGCACAGAGATGGATTGAGGTAAGAACTTTCACACCTGCTCATTCAGATAAAGATAGCTCAGGGAAATGACACTTGATACTGCCACTTTATGAGGTAACCAAAATGAAAAATGAGTGATACCCGGACCTGTTGAATTCGTGTTTATAAAGCCTAGCAAAAAAGAAAGACCCTAAAAGGTCATTAAATGTGTAATTATGTGGACCTTTATTTAACCTAAATAAAGGTTACATTAAGTGTAATATTTCTAGTACCCTGTCACACTTTATATAGGCAATCGTTTTCAAAACGACAAAATGGATACTCTTTATTATTGTTATTCATTTGATAGCTAGATTATTATTTGCTATTATCGTCTTAATCAATAAACACATTTTTGATTGTCATGAAGACAGAAAATGCATTTTCTTATTGCAGTAACATTGCAAAGCATGGGATGGTTCACCCCAGAATCGAAATGATGTCTTCATACTCCCTTTGTGTAATTTCATACCTAATTAACTTGCATTATACTGCAGGACACAAGGAAGATATAAAATGGTATTCAAACAGTTTCGGTTGCCAACATTTTGTCAAAATATCTTCTTTTTTTTATTTTTCAGAAGTAAATAAGTCATACAAGTTTGTAATGATGGAAAGTAAATAATGGCATTATTTAATTTTTGAGTGGACTATCCCTTGAAAGAACTGACCCATTTTATTTTTCCGTTAGGCTCACTGTGGCAAAACAAGAAGCCCTGCAAGAATTTTCACACGCTTTAGACAGTTTATTCCACTAAACCCTCTGGAACGCTATTAGTCTAATGCACAAATGATTAGGACTTTCCTATCCTTGTGAATTCCCTTCTCTGCGGGCGATGGCAGGGCCAAAGCACTGGCTGTAACTGAACAAATATTGTTCTTAATTCATGAGGGGTGAATCTGAATGCTTTTAGTGTGACATCAGTCTTTCACACATGCACACTGGTGCATTGTCACAGGCAGTTGACCTTGGCAGGGCAGTTTGACCCCAAGCCGATTGCTCCCCTGCAAAGGAAGGTGATGTGCCGCTCAGCATCAGGTTGGCAGGCAGTGCTGGAGTATTAGTGTTTGAGTGTGTGGAGTGTTACAGTCAGCTGAACAATCTGGAGTTTGTCACATGTGCTCATTCTTGCACCAGGCACCCGGTCTGTGGGCAGAGACATTCCTGTTTTACCTCCAGGGTAGTTCTCAGCTTGTTAAAGTCAAACCTAAAATTAGCCACCCTCTGAAGTTGCTTGGTAAAAAAAAAAAAAAAAAAAGTTGGAAAGTTGGCAACTTGGGTTAAGTCATACCTGTTAAACACATTTATTAAATATTGATAATGGAAATATACTGGATCATTGATACTGGTGATTAATGGTTATTAATCTAAATAAGTTTTTGTGATTTTTTTTTTTTTTTAAGATTTGCATAAAGCATCTATTAGTTATCCTGGTTGTTTTTTTTTAGCCTAAAATGACCCAAGAGTATTTTCAATATTTCTTCATGTTCAACAAACCCTGCTTGGTCAAAGGGATTAAAGCACTTTGGCACAATTAACGATGTGCAGCATTCCGTGTGTCCAAACAGCTTGGAATGCCTCACTGCTCCTTCATGAATGAACAATAGCTGTGTGCAAAAGTGCAGCTGAATCATGTCTTACATCATCGAAACTTGCTATTTATTTCAGTTTGATAACAATGTGAGATTAATTTGTATTGAATTCTTCCTTTGATTACTTTTTGGGAACATCAAAGCTGCATTTATGTGATCAAAATACAGTAAAACAATAATGTAGTGAAACATTATTAAACATTTCTAATATATTAGAAAATAATATATTATATACATAAATCATTGCAATATGCTGAATTACGTTTACGTTACAAATTAATTACTCAATTAGTTATCAATGTTGGAAGCAGTTTTTTCAGGTTATTTTAAATACATTTATTCATTTATTTGTTTTTGTATATTCCATTTAAATGTAATGGTACAAAATAATATCTCCCTTAAATTATAGTGTATTGCAGCAATGCTATTTATTTGTTTTTGTGTGTGTTTATTTGCTATTTGTTTATTGGATTCATAAGTGATTTGTTCCAGCTCTCAAATTTTTTTTCACCTGGTGTTTCAATAACTAAACGCTGTTATGGACATTACAGTGACAGGAACAGCAGGGGTCAGGATTTCATATGTCATTGAACTCGGATGTTTACTACACCATGCTGTGTGAATGTGCTCCTCTTACATATGCACGAAGAGTACATAGAAGTGAAGTGTCGTGCCAAATAACTGGATAATAAAACCAGATTATTGACCTTTTATTAGGATCTCAATTTTGAAAGATTTAGATCAGTGGGATAGAGGATACAAAATCCCTCTCGAGATAATCTACCTTAATTTGCAGTGTAACTCGATCTAGTACGAGGATCATAGTATTTGCCCACAATTTTTTTTGTCCTTGTTTTGTTCAGCAGACATAGAAAGTGTCCTTTGAAGTTCTGCTCCTAAAAGAGAACAATTGCGGTTCGAATCTCACAGTCAACACTGATCTGAACATAACCAGTGTCCTTTTACATGTAATGCTCTCCACACCCTCTGAATACATGCCATGCTCCTGAGCGATAGCCAATTGAAAGCAGCTTTAATAGTGTTCTGTTCAAAACAGCAGACTTCATGTTATAAGTGCTTACTGACATCTCAAGATTTCTCTATGGACTCTTTTTTTTTCTTCTTGTTGTTAGCTGAGGTTTTCTTAAATGCTATGTTTTCTAGACCAGTAGCATATTATAAAACATACTGGCTAGCTAAATGAGTGACACTGTTTTTACTGGCGTTCAAACTTGGAAATTGAAAACATTTGTATTCAGAAAAAGGGCTTTGCTCATAGATTATGTTATATGAGGTGTGGAGCAACAGGGCTCACGTTGTAACGGTGTAGTCTCAGGGTATAAACACAACATAAATGGTTCCCTGTGTGTGAGTAAAAACAATGGGCTGCGTGGAGTAGCTTGAGATCATTGGAAAGGCATGGAACTGTGTGTAGAACTGTGACATTCCTCCAGATGCTCTCGTTCTCTGTGGTTTGGCCGCTGGGCTCCAGTCCTGATTACTGAATAACCCACGATTCTCCAAAAGAGGCTGTGTTGTTGTACTAATGTGCTAGACTCTTGGACTTGCAGTTTGGAAGAACAGCTTTCCTCTCCTTTCCCTGGACACAACCTTCCCACTTACTGGTTCTTAGTGCTTCCTGTGTTTGTCCTCGTCTCGCAGGCAGTCACTAAGAAGAAGTTTGTGAGCAGTAATTTCCGGAGTTCTCTGGAGAATGGACTTCTGTTGTGTGAGTAAGTAATGCTGTTTTTACTTGAACTTCTCTTATTTTTACTATGGTTTTCTTGGTTGATGCATGAAAAGATTTCTGCTATACCTTTTGTAATTGCTTTTAATAATAACTATTGCATAACTCCTTCATGCACACTAACATAGTATAGTGTAATCAGTCTTAAATGGACAGTTAACCCAATAATGCGAGTTCTGTGATTTTATCATCCTCATGTTCTTCCAAACATGCATGATTTCTTTCTTCCATGAAATAAAAAATAAGGTATTTCGAGGAATGTTTCTGCTGCTGTTGTCCATACAGTAGAAGTCAACAGGCTCCAAAAATTGCTCTATAATCTATAAACTAACTCTAGTTCCTTGATGAAAGGTATTCCTTTGTATGAGTTAAGAGCAAATATTAAATGGTTATTTAATATCAAATCAAAACATCCTTCAATTCACGGATATGCATATGGTAATGGTAACTTTTACAGCTTCTTGTTATAATCAAGCCCATTGACTTTCATTGTATAAGCAAAAACGGTTAAAACATTCCTCAAAATATCTTCTTTTGTGCTTTGTAGAAAACATTCATATGGATTTGGACACTAATTATTATGAATTTGGGCTTTTAAACTTTTCAACTCTGACAGGTGAAGGTGAAATTAGTTTTTTTTTTTTTTTTGTCTGTTTTTTTTACATTTTAGTTTACTTTCTTTTGTACACTTCAGAAATTCAGAAATGACATTTCTGCACAGTTGCACTAAAAGGTTAATGTTGTATTGCTTTTGAAGACAATGTACACCAAACCTAAAACTAGAACTAAAACTAATCCTAAAACTAATTGATCCATACAATTTAACCTAATTAATTAAACTCATACTCCACATCAAAAATGCAGTGCTGTACCAGAGGAGCTTCCGAGCATGTTTACTATGTCATAAAAGCTAAACATATGGGGATGTAAATGTCAAAGCAAATTTGTTTGCAAATTGATGCACTGTATTAGAGGTCATTATACAGTGTTGTAAAAGGAACTGAATGAACATAAGTCTTGAAAATTGATAATGTAATTATTTGCAGAAGTACAGATAGACAGCCTATTCAGCCTAAATACGTTTGTGTTATGCTCTCTAACAGTGTTTTACCTGCTGCTCAATGATAATGCAAGCTAACCTGAACTTTTTCATTTGGAATTTGCATCTAAACTGTGTGTCATTTAATGTGCATTACTTTATGCCATACCGCTATTTTTAAAACACATAATTGTAGCCGACTGCCACAGTCACACTCTGTTCCATCCCAGGAAGCATTAGTAAGCCCAGCAGAGGAAAACAACACGGATGGCAGAACATTTAAAAGGACAGCTGGAAAAAGGTGATCCATAGTGCCAGCTACTCTAGCAGGGTTCAGAAACCTGAGCAGGGCAGAGTGCAGGCATACGGGGAGAGGCAGCACTCAGGCCTCTTCTACAGGAGCTCTGTTGTCCTGTTTATGTAGAGAGAGCTTTAGGTCGGTGGACTGGGTGTGACATGCTGCAAGCTCAGTGATTTCAGCACATTTCTGAACCTGACTGGATGGTTCTGGGGCAGTGCGTGGGCTGGTATGACATGCTGGTGTCAGTCGAGTGACTCAGCAGACTAATTACCACAGTTCAGTGCAGAATCTCACCGTCCTGCTCCTGCACTCTCATGCTGTACTTTCAGTCTGTACTAAGCTATTAGCTTTGCCATTTCCACATGAGTGGACAAAGGCACACATTACCTGAGGATACTGTCACTCTGTATCTCACGTCTAAACAAAGACTCCTGTGAAATTACTGTCTTGACTTGTCTTGACTTGAACTTAAAGATTTCATAGGTGTGTGAAGAGGTTTGCATTGGATACACATTTACTGGTTTAAAGATCACAAACAGAGAAGATGTTGTCAGCACTAAATATTGCTTAGAAAAACTGCAGCTCTGTTATTTCTTTGAAGAGTTCACCTAAAAATGTCAATTCTGTCCTCATTTAGTAACCCTCACATTATTCCAAACCTGTATGACTTACTTTCTTCTGTGGGGGAAAAAGAGAGAAGATATACTTTATGAGACAATTCATTAAAATGTAAATGGCTGTCTCTCCATTTCTCTCATCATACCTTGTTAGCTATTAGCTGCATACCTTTTATATTCAATGTGCAATGTGTATTTTTCCAAACCAGTTTTTGCACACTAAACTTAGCCTACTTAGAGGCTATTGACTGATGTCTGTTTCCACAGAGATATGTTTGTATTTTATTCAGGGCATTAAATGGCTTTGTAAACTGAAGCCAGATGGTCAGAATTAAAGGAAGCCATAAACTGGCAACCAACACATGATATAACTGTTTGTGTTTACTTTTGCTCTGTTTTTCTCTTTCTAGTCTAATCAACAAGATCAGGCCTGGCGTCATCAAGAAGCTAAACAGATTATCCACACCTATTGCTGGCCTGGTAAGGTTTTTTTAAATCATCATCATTATTATTTGTACTTTGACAAGCATATATTGTTTGAGCTGTAGTATTTCACCTTGGCTGAGAACCTTAACTCTTACAAAAAAAATTTAAATGATTTACCAAACAGTTTACATGTACATGGGTGTTAAGTGTGAGTTGCACAGGGTTGATCATTTACTGATACTTGGTATTTAATAGGAATCATTTTCCTCCAAACAGTAAGCATTGTGATTTTTTTCCCATCAAGAACACTCCATAAGAATGTAGAAAAGAGTAGATCATCCAACTTTAATGAAAGCTTGTGAAAAAAAATACAAAATAATCTTTTTGAGAACTTATTATTTCAAGAACATAGACAAGCTGGATATGGGCCTGAATTAAGCTGTTTTTATTGAAGCTGTTTTGGCCTAATTGATGCAAAACATTTATTTCCCATTGCCCTTTAAAATTCTTGACCCAGGTAAGCTTAGATAAGCATCTCCATGTCCAACAGCATCACAGCGGTATTTCCATAAAATGCGTCCAACCTCGAAACCTACCAAGCACAGCCTAAACTCACAATTGAGGGCTTACATGGAAAGGGCTAAGCAAAGGCATGCAAAGAAAAACACATAGTTTGGAGTATATTTTAGTTTCGTGAAATACTGCTGAGCCTGTAAAGTTTGTCTGTAAGAGAGCTGTTTCTGACCTCCCACCAAACCGTAAGATGCAAAAGAACACAATGCTCTTATCCAGCTACATTTATGACTGATGAAAGATATTTTTCCACAGAATGAAAGGCTCATTCAGGGCTCTGAAATCTTACCAGTGCCATTATTGTTCCTTCTGGCTGCTTTGCTTTTGTTCGACTCCGTTTGATTCTAATACAGACAATTTATATTTTGTTAAATCAGGGCTCATTAGTGCATGAGTGGAATGCATCTCTGGTTTTTGTGGACTGTGTAGCGAGTCTGGCTTTGGATCGCAAAACTGTACTCTGGGTTTGGCTTTGGCTGATCTCTGGATCACTTTCCCATAGTTCCATCAAACCCAGAGCCGTGGTTTACCCTTGTGTTTCCCTGGATAGCTGATCCTCCTTTTAACAATTTGAAGAGAGGAAGTCGACACTTGTGTGGCACGCTGGTCGGCCAAATTAGAAAAGTCATACTTGCAGGGCTTTGGCCTGAGGTTTAGCAGAGAGATGACTCCTTAGAGCGTAGCCCTTCATAAACCCCCCATAATTGAACTGGATGGATATATTTGTCTCACCACTGTGAAAGGAGAATTGGCAGAACTGATTATTTGAATAGAATTTTCCACAGGCCACCAGGCTTGTTAGCTCTTAAAAGTGAGCAATATTTACTTTTATTAAACCCATAAATAATAATAATTATTCACTGTTCACCATAACAGTTTACTGAAAACAACATGTTTCATGTGAGAACTTTAATCTATGCTGACACACTTCATCACAGCAATGTACTTTATCATACCATATATTACAAACATCACTAGTGGTGCCTGTGAAATACATTGCTGGATACTACATGAATCCTTAAAATTTCTAAATCATAATTTATCCACCAACCAGCAGTCGCAAAACAATGTTTGACATGCAGCTTGATAGTTTTGTCAGAAGACTGTAAGCACTAAATGAGAATTTCTGACAGGGTTATGTGCACTGACTGTAAAGTTAAAGATTCTTACAGCATTATGTCTGCATGATTTGGTTTTTGAGATGATTCTGATATGTTAACTAATGAATGTTAAAACTTGCTTAAGGGAACTAAAGGAATCTTTACTATGCGGTCAGTTAAAAGCTATGCAATCTTCAAATCCTATTCCATTGCTAACTCTTTTATTTATAAATCTATGTAAAATATACTAAGTATAGCAACCTTGATTAGGCCCCTTTTTCAAGTACACAAAAGTTATAGATCTAGTGTCATGTATAGCTGGGATTGAACCTGTAGCTGTTTTGTTGTTGTGAAACCTAATAACTACACCTACATTTTATACATTTGAAGTGTTCTGCTGTGGCAAGGTGATATTGTTATAGGTAAACTCCAGTCAGTGATATGTGATGTCATTGTCCCGAAGCTATCTTGCAAAATTATTAACACCTATTAATGGTTTGATTTACATGTCCTGGTAAGGAATTGTAGGTCATTTTAAATTCCATGTAAAGGTCTGTTTGTTCCTAGCCACCTGCTCCAAGACATTTAGCATTCAGGTATTCAGGTAAACAGGTGACTAGCAGAATATTTTCATTATCGTAGATATTTTTTGTATAGTCTAGGTTAAAGGTTCAAGCTGTTGGAGTGCTAGGATTTTGTGTTATTTTTATTTTTTTTGAGGAGCAAAATGCTAAGAGACATCTTGTTGACATCCATTTTGTGTGAAGTACATTTTAAGACAAGCATTTGTCACAGATGAAACGTGCTTCAATGAATACTTTGACCCTCAAACAGGGTCATATTGAGACCTTTGACTCTGGATTTAACAGTTAAAGCAGGGAGGTGATTTAGAAGTGCAGCTCCTCATTGCCATCTGCTAATAAGCATGTTTGCTGTTTAAATATAGACCAGAGCACCCTGTGATTATTTTAGAGCAAGCGGGAAAGCAGGAAAGGGTGGGCTGCATGCTCTGAACATCTCATCCAGATGGTCGATCAAATCTAATTGAAATGATGTCACAACTTCGGTGCCGTAATAGTCTGCATTCATCAACATACCGGATGTGTATGTGAATGCACACACACAATCTCAAGTTTCCTTTATATTTAAGCATTTCCCTACCCACCCACAAACCGATTTTAACACTTGCCCGGGGGAAATAGTTTGTCGTTTCAGTCACCTGTGTTTCATGGCAACCCGGTCTCCAAAATAATCCACCGCCCTGAAGATTCCTCAAATATTCTGCTGAGAGATTTGAGTGGCAGTTTCTGGGTGTGAAAAGGGAGAGTATGCTGGAGTTTATAAGTTTGTGTACATGTAGGTATGTGTCTGGGTTAATCTAGAGCGAATTAAAAGGGAGAGTGTGTGTGCGTGTGTGCTTGTGTGACTGCCGGGCATGTGCGGGGGAGGGGACAAGTGGCGTTGACACTCTCTGTCATGTTTTTGCAGTGCACCCTCCCTGAGGCCAAACTCCTGCTATCACAGGTACTGTCACAGATCAGTCTGTGACGTCCCTGCCTTCATTCTTTGCTCGTGTGTTGTCACTTTTTATTTGCCACCTGCCCTCTTTCGTCTCCTCCCACTGCTTCAGCTCACTGGACTGAACTTTGGATGCAATGATTTCTGGACTGCGTGTGCCAAAGAGTTCCCATATGACTTCTAACTCACAAGGTGGACACATATTCTCTGTCGACAGGACAACATCAGCCTCTTCCTAAAAGCCTGTGCAAAGCTTGGACTAAAAGAGGCCCAGCTTTTCCACCCAGGAGACCTTCAAGACTTATCCACACGTGTGACTGTCAAGTAAGTTTTGTTTTTCTCAACTTACAATGTTCGGTAATATGCTTGACCCTTCGCTGATGTAAAAATAGCAGTGGTTTAGCTGCAACAGAATGTGTCCAACCACTGTTTATGGCTCACTGGATGGTGATTTTGGCAGATCTTATTGTCCTCTGGTCTCATATACACATAGTTTTGTAAAACAGGCTTGTATTACCAAGCCAGTTATTATTCATTGTATGAGACTCAATGCGAATGGCTGTTTATTAATACATTTATGGGATGTGTTGTGATTGTTGACATAATAGCTTTGTAGCATTTATCATATAATCGTTCCCGGGTTGTTTTGTTTGTGAAAATGAATTGAATATTACATGAAAGTCATGAATTATACATGCCCTTGTGTCAAGTGAAAAATGAAAGTTAAAGAAGAGCCAATAAATGAAGCAGAGCAGAGGTGAGTCGCAATGAAACTATAATCTGATCTTAAAACAGCAGAATCACCCTCATTAGTGGAGCCTAAACGCTCACTATCACTGAATCAGAAGCTGTTAGTTGGCTTGTATGTGTGTAAATTCGAGATGAAGAAAGATTAAGGACTTTTTGCGTGTGCTGTGGGTTAATTTGCCACTGGCAGGTGTTAATGTCATGTGCAAGCTGTAATCATGCTATATTGTTGTAGTTTCAGTGTTTTGGCTCAGCCCATACCTGTGACCAGGGTGGAAACACATGGCATGTTGATCAACCTGTTCATATTCTCACAGGTGTGTCTTGCATCGTGAGATCTGTCAGTCCAGCTCTGACATGTTCATCACTGCAATAGCACTCTGTTATTTGCAAACAAAACCATCAGAAGTAGGCTATTATATTTTACAAGTCCCTTAAATGAACTGGAACATTTGTAATTTGTTCAGAACATAGGTTCACAAAATAATAATTCTGTCATTATTTATATGCCCTCATGTCATTTAAAACATGACTTTGTATTCTAGTAAAGTAAAATTGAGAAGTTTTGTAGACGTTGCAATTACAGGAAATGGGAACTAAAGCTTTCAAGATTTAAAAAAGGAAGTAAAGGACTAAAAGTATAATAAAAGTAGTTTGCTTGACTTGTGTGCAATTTTATTATTCATTTGAATATTTTCAATTATTTATATTAGTTATGCAATTTACAGTGGGTTGTTCTAAAGGCCTGTTAACCCCAAGAAAGAAAACTATAAAGATAATGTTATATCGGTAAAGGTATAGTTCTAAAAATCATTCTCAATATTAAAGAATAGCAAGGCTTATACCACAACTATAACAATAAAGACACAGATAAACAATATCATTTGGAATCACTATCATGACCTTATTTGGTGAATGATAAAAATTCATCAGCTAGAATAAAATTCATCAATAATTATAGTGGCAGACGAATGTGCACTAAAAAATGATGTTGTTTGCTGGTGTGGATGCTAATATTATTATTTTTACAGTTATCGTTAAACTTTTTGTTCCTGGTGTGAGCAGAGCTTTATACTGTGTGCAGCTACAATGAATGGAAAGAGGCTTTCAAGTTTTAAAAAGGAAGTAAAGGACCATAAAAGCATAATAAAAAGGGTTTGCTTGACTTGTGCACTATTTTCCAAGTCTTACGAATAGCTGTGACTAACACATTTACTGATAATCTCCATCAATGGCTTGTTAACCAGATCATTGAGTCAGAGAGATGAACTGGAAAACTGGAGCAGTTCAGTTTGTAAATGAATCACTGAGACTACTTTTATGACCTGATTCATCAGTTTCACAAAAAAGATTCATTCATGAATTGGCAAAAATTACTACACCTGTAAGCTTTCATGAATTCTCATGAACCTGGCAAAGAAAATGTTGAATGTCAAATTTTAAACAAATAGCGATTCAAGTTTGGTTTGTTCTTCACATAACCTTCACATAAATCTCTCATTATAAGAAATACACCACACAAGTCACAGTCTGAACTGCATTAATCATAACTTTACGGAGCTTAGCAGCTTCAGTTTTCGTTCACTTTAACAAGCTTAAAAAAGTGTTTAACGATATTCTTCAAAAATGAAAGTTTTTTTACGTGTTTCAAAAACACAAAAAATTAATTTTTAGGTGATGTAATTATTCTGTGAATTGCCTGCAATAGATTTTCATCTTGTTTCTCTGTTTTCTCATAGTTGATCCTTTTTTGAACTGCTTCATTTGACTAAGGTGTGTTCAGCTCTGGCTTGAACTAGTCAAGCACAAATTATTGGTGCGTTTGGACCATTGTGACCTATCAAAGCTGTATCACGTCACATCCAAATTAGTAATGATTCAAATATGTAAAGTCAACCGGCCCATATTGATAAGACTGCTTTGAATATGGCATGGGAGGGCTGGAAGTTTCTGGCTGTCGTGTCATTTTTACCTCAGCTGAAGTGCCGGTGCTGTCAGACCCTCAGATTAAACAAAGCAAACCTTGCTGCATGACGGTTAGCATGCCACACCCTCACTGCCATGCCAACCGTACAGAGGCTCTGATTAAACAGGACTCATCCAATCCCTATAGGCTATAATTATAATCACTTACTCCACTTGTATATGTCTGAGGGTGTGTTTTTGTGGGTGTGTGAGGGTTTATCTGTGTCCACTGACAGGCATTTGCCGGAAAGGTTCCAGGGGTCCTAATTTTAGAATTGAAAGGTCACTTTTTGACACTAGACAAGGTGCAGCAGTGATGCAATTTCTGACTGTTCCTTTTTATAGTTTGTTTTCTCCTTCATTCTCTAGGTGTAACTTTACATCTTCAGGAACATTTATGTGTTTACTTCATTAACTCGACACTTTTGGCTTGTATTCTATGTTGTGGGTTTCTTTATGTCATGTAGTTTGCATATACCAACTGTAAGCTGGTCAAGAATTAGACTCGACTCACTTTGCCTGCTTTACCAATCTATAACTTTATTATTATTTTTTTTTAACCCAACCCTTGCCAAATCATTTGAGCAAATGCCATGCATTTTTTGTGTTCTGAAGCGATACATTGTTTGTGCCACTTTCCTGCTTCAATGTGCTTTCACTAACTGCTAATACAGATGGTAGTGAACCTTCTGCAATGTGAGGGCCTAATTTGTACGCTACATTAAAGTTCTCTGATCTCTCACACTGATCTGAGGTTTATAGCCCTCGTGAAGTTTAACGCCAAATGTTCGCAGTCACACAGAAGGCAACGTGACTTATTGCCAACCAGCTTGAGATAAGCAGGGCCTGCGTTCATCATTACTCATCAGCCCATGAAAAGCAAGTGTCTCTGAGAGGGAAACAACTCTGGGTCATCTGTCCCTCAGGCAGCCTCTTCCAGCTCGACAGCTGCTCATTTCATGGCCTGTTTGTGTCTGCTGATAAACATAATTAATATTTACTTACATATGATCTACTACAACCTATTTACTTATATATATATAAAATACAAAATTATTTTTATATTTTTTATATTAAATTATGTAAATTAATTCAGCATATTTTTGTATTAGTTTTTAGTATATCAGGTATTTCAGTTTCAGTTTCTTATTTTAGTTAACTTCAGTAAAAGAAAAAAAAAGTTTCATGCCTAAAATAAAAAATAAGTGTTATAAAATATATATATATATTTTGTTTTTTATTTAATTCAAGTTGACAATAATTTTATTTAAACCTCCTTTTCTTGAACTGAAAAATTAAATAATAAACAGGATTCTGGGAAAGTTCAAAATGACAAAGATTTTCATGAGTGCTGTTTTGTCGATTTATTTTTATTAGTGCTCTGTAAATGTAGTATATACTGAACATACAGTGATGAAGCTTATTTGAATAACAGGTAATAGGTATTCTCACAGGAATGAACATTTGTCATGGAATGGTCAAGACAGTTGTTAGTAGATGATAAGGATGACTAGAGGTGGTTCAGAAGGTTTCATACTTGTCATTGTAGCTGGCTGAACTTTGTCTCTGTGTTTTATTATTTTCTCATTGAAAATATTGCCTTGTTACTAGTGATTACATGAAGGTAATGGTAAAGAATTGTATCTTTTCTTGCATTCCAGTAGTTTATAGAGTTGTGCCTTTTAGAGATTTAGAGTGTTGATAAAACCTCACTTTTTAACTTCAGGCAGTGATAATAATTTTGGACAACCATCAGTTATTTAGAGTCATACTGTACATAGCTTCAAATAAGAGAACCAAATTAATCCTAAATGAATCGTGATCACACATGTTTTGGCTTCATGTCATTCGGTATCTCTTTCTGAAGTTTCAGAGCAGTGTGGCATTAACAATATTGTTTTTATTATCATCTCATGCTCCAGCAAAGAAACTGATTCACAGATAAACCACTTCTCTTCTCTTAGTACATGCATATGCTTTGTTTGAGTTTTTTAGCTATGTTTGAGTAAAACAATTACTGGAAAATGGAAATGTTGAATGTTATATTCCTTTTTATTAGATTTAAATACTACCATTCAAAGGTTTAGGGTCAGCTTATTTTTATAAGTAAAAAAGGTTTTTATTTATATTCTGGTTTTTATTTTTACTTCAATTCATCAAAACAAACCTGTGTTAGGCAGCACAGCATTCACAGTATTGTAAACTGCAATATAAGATTTTCATTATAAGAGTGTAAATAGGTTATTTTCTCAATAGAGAATGGCACTGGATGGCATCAGTGGTGTCTGTGACATGAACACTGGGCCATTGTGAATTACTCAACTGTCCACACGGACAAACAAGAGCTGCATTTGTTCAACACGCTCATCAGGCTAGTGAAAATAATGTCTTTACAATGTTTACTTGTGGATTATAACTGGTGATTTGGACAAGGATGTATCAAGTCTTTTGGGAGGCATTATATCAATCACAGCTGACACCTCCACTGAAATGTTTATGTTGTATCATAGGGCTGTGAGTGAATACTTTTTTAAAGTAAAAACGCAAAGAGAGATTGATGCAATCTGACATGACTCATTATTAGCAGTTGTTCATAAAACCAGGAACATTCTTTACCCTCTGAATGTTACTGAACTGGGCTGTGAGGTCTTAATATCCTAGCTATGCACACACACCCTGTAGTATTAGGCTTTGTAAATAAGGGGTGTTGATGTGTCATGAACCTGCCCGACCATTTTCACTGCATCATTTTATTGCGTTGCCCAAAAGGGACCGGCAGGTCTTTACTACATTTTTATGAACATGAATCATTTCGATATTTAAGACGGATGTATGACTTGAAAATTCCAGAAATATATCTTGGATATTGTGTAATTGAGGGCTGTATCTCTATTGTAGGCTATCCTGCTTTTTCACTGCACAACATCTGTATGAGCCTCTGTGGTTTGGACATTGTGTAAAGTGAAACAGCATAGTATCATTTAGAAACTTCTATTGTGTTCTTCTTTGACATGACACAATAATCACACATAGAGAAATGGTCTGGTTTCTAGAGAGAGACACATCCTAAATGTCAATGTGACTTTCCCACGGGCTAGTACTGCACTTGTTTATGACACTGACTCCATGTTCAGGCCCAGCTTTTGGGAATGCAGCTTAAATTCTGAGCTCATTACATGCAAATCTTACCAGAATGCACCAGGTTGATGTTATCTTTTGTGAGAATGTAACAGTGCAAACATTATTTTCTCACAAACAGTCATTAGTGCACACATTTTTTTCTTTTGCCTTCAGTACAGACGGGTGATTATAACCAATTTGACGCTGTCTTGTACTTGTTTAGACGCATTAGTTCAAAGCATTTAAAGTCTGTTGTGTGAATAGAGACCCTATTGAAAAGCATTTGTCTCTGATTATGTCTGACAGTGTTTTGAGTAGAAAAATGAGCTGTTGCAATCGGAATGTTCCAGCCACAGTTCTCTTAGGATGGAGAATTAACAGTGGCATGAGCGGCTGTTAAACACCATTGCCACTACTTTTATGTTTTAACATAAGCCAGTGTTAACAACTTAAAGGCGTAATTTCGAAAAAATGTATATTCGAAAGAGAATTTTTAATAAATGTACTGGCCACTCTTTTAAATATAAAAAGAGCTCCAAAACAAAATTCTCTAAAAGGGAAAGTAGTCCATGTGCTTTATTTGCATATCTTGCAAAGCCATTTATTATAGCTTTTTCTGAAGAAGAAACCAAAATGTAAGTGTTGCTGACTACTTTTATTGTGCATTTTATTGGTTTATGGTGTGTTTGCATTTTTAATATTTGAAAAGTTCAGCCATTGTTATTGTGCAAGGAATAGAGGTCCGGTACATCTTCATGACAGTTTAGGATTAAATAGATTAAGACAGAATAATCTGTCTTTTTTTCTATACTCTATGATTATATTTAAAAAGAAATGCTGATTTGATGATTTTGCTTTTCCTTTCAAGATCAGTGCCTTCTCTGTTAGCTAATATCATTTGATCTATTTTTTCTCACATAGGATTTGCTGATTAATAAATATCTCATTTTCATGTGAGTGAACAGCTGATCGTATGAAACCAAAATACACCCTTGAGGTTCAATCTTTTTTTACCCCAACAAAGAGTCCCTTGGCTTTTTAAAGCTCATAAATCATTAGGTAACAAGACTTAAAGGCAGAATGTTCTTGACTTTTTTTTTCCCAGCAGCTTTGTAAATGTGGACTTTGTTCCGATGTCAGGCACACAGTTTTTTTTTCCTCTTACATCTTTTATTGGAGCAATAAATTGCTATCGGGAGCAGTGAACGCCTTCATTAAGCAAGTTGAACATGTCATACAGGTTCACCAGCTTAAAAAACACAGGTCGCTGACTAGCGTAATTGCTCTCCAACCTCTCAGCTGTTGAACACTGTAGCTTATGTCATAAATCTTGCGTCATAACTGTCGCAACTAAATGTATTAACTTTGATAGTGTATTGTTAGTGTGCTGTCTGAATGTGCTCTGTTGTGTCAGGATGGTATGTACCCACAGTCCAGGTCCTCCCAGTGTCCCTGTATTATATTATCTATATTTCTAGTGATATGGGTGTTAATTTTTGTTCGTATTTATGTAATCTCATGTTAAGGCATAGGCTTATGCAGGGAAGAGCAAGTCAAAGTTTAGCTATTGAGCATGGCACCTCCAATTCTGAAAGCAAATTGCTGAAGTATTATATAATCTTCTTGGTCAAAACATCAGAGAAGGAAATACCTCAGTTGCACACACAGAAACAGGATGTCTGGGATCTTAGGTTCAAATTCCATTAACGTTTCACACTAAGGTATTTGGTATTTTTATTGTGATCCTATTTGGTCTTGTCCTTGTTTGGCAGTGCTCATAAATAACCTGTCAAGGACAAGAAGGTGACACAAAAGTAGAACATGCACAGTACATGTACTGTGTCTTATCGTTGTTTTATTGTTTATGTGCTTGTCGCATTTCTATATACTGTCAGTTTAGATTGGAGCTAGTTTTAGTAGGGTTATTTAGCTGTTTGTCTGAGTGGACGGGTTTTCAGTGCACATCCTTTTGTATAGAGCTGGACTAATGGAATTGTGCTTTCACCTTCTAGCTCATTCACCAGGGCACACAGAGACCCAAAACATGCCCACTGTGTTTTATTGTCTTTTTCCCTGGCTGTAAGTGATTAACCAAACACCTCTTCTCTACAGGCACCAGGAGAGCAGCAGGAGGCTCAAAAATGTAAGTGCTAATGCAGAGTTATTTGGGTTGCTCATGTTTATCTCCTAATTTGTTTATTTGAAATATGCTGTTTTAGGAGTCTGGCTTTACTCATTCAGTGTCAAATAAAATGCTCACTTTGCAGCTTCCATAATGTGGTTTGTGGTTGTTTGTTTATCTATTAAGTAAGTAGCTCAGTGGCAGTGTACAATAGAAACATTTCAAGAGGCTTATCTAAAAGTCAAGTACTCTGCTTAAGACATCCTTCACCTCTCTTTAAGAACAAGTGGGAATGTCTGAAAGCAAATATGCAGGCCATACTATATATATATGTTGGTAGATTTCAAGTTGTTCCAAAGTGATAATGTTTTAAAACTTGTTTTTTGTGTTTTTGAAAGAAGTCTCTTTTGCTCACCAAGGCTGCATTTATGTGAGCCAGAAATAAAATAGCTGTTTTTTTGTTCAAATATATTTAAAATGTAATTTAATACTGTTTGGAAAAAGCTGAATTCTCATCAGCTGTTACTGTAGGCTTTAGTATCACAACATTCTAAAATGCTGGGTTTTTTTGTATCATGTACAATTCTTCAACGTGACTTTTTAATAAATAAAAACATAATGATCCCACACTTTAGAATAGTATAGTGTATATTCTTTAAAAATTACCCCAACAATATTTAAACACTTTTCAAACATCAGCAATCTTTAAACCCACATTAAACTTAAAATTAGAGTAATTTGAGAAATATTTTAAGTAAGTGTAAAAAGTGTCCTAATATTTTTTGGCCCTGAGTATATAATGGCTTTTAACTTTAACTTGAACTTAGATCTAACTAGTTTCTGTTGACATCTACAGCAGCCCGGGAAGTAGCCTTGAATTTTATCACTGAATTATTTCATTGCTGCAATATGCTCTTATACAGTTGTTGATTTGTTACCTAGGTACTGATCACCATATACTGGTTGGGCAGAAAGGCACATGCTGATCCTTTTTATAATGGACCTTACCTAAAACTAAAGGCTTTCGAGGGATTACTCGGCACAGCACTATATAAGGTAAGATATGTATTGACATTATGCAGTTTTTGACTGCAGTATTTACTTTTAGGTGTTAAATAGTAGTTTTTGAATACCATGGATTCCTCTAGACTAGCTCACCATGTAAATCTCATTTTATATCCATTCTGGTATTTAAAATATAGTGCTTAGAGTACAGAAGGCTGGTCTCATGGTTTAACTAAACATTAAAGAACGGTCATTGAATTGGAATCAATTGCTTTGAATCTGACATATTTATTTGAACACATGTATTTGAATTTAAATAGAATTACCATGCTAATTATATATATAAATATATTATTGCATATAGCCATGCAAATTTTACACAACCATATCAGAACATGAGTTTAATAGACTATTATGTACATGATCAGCTTCAATGGGATGATTTGCAATAGAAAAGATCCTCATAAGCAAGACTGTGTTTATGCTCTAATGAAGGCTGTATGCTGTGTTTGTTGTTTGTGTTTTCCCCTTGTGCACGCTGTGTGTTGGTCCCTCACACTTACACCCTTGTGCTCAACAGACACTAGAGGATTGCACATCACGGCGGCGCAGTGTGCGAAACAGCTCTTGTAGAGATAGCTTGTACTTGAAAGAAGAGCTCTTTCCAATACGAGCCGGACACAGGAGAGAAGACTCTCTAGACAGTCTCGATTCACTGGGCTCCAGAACTTACAGCACATCCTCAGACGCTACGCTCAAAGGCAGCAGCGAGGGTAAGACTCTTCAGTCTCCTAAATCTCTTTTATGTGTTCTAACTTGACTTTGAGGCAGTCAGAGATGAGTAGTTGTATGACAAGTGGAGTCTGGCCACTCGTTTTGTGTCTTTTTGCATAAAAAAGCACTCAAGCAGAGCAAGTGAAATAAAAAATAAAATCTTTACTTGTGCTGCTTTGTAGTTTATTGATTAACTCTTGCCTGTCAAAACAAATGCTTGGTGCCCTCTAGTGGTGTGTGAGTGATACCATTTAAGGCTTTTGCCCTGAGCTATATTTTGCTGAGTGTGACAGTCAGCAGATACAGTGTTGATGGAAATGCAAACTTCCATCCACTCATACTCTTCTACATGGTTGCGCATTAGCAGCTTTCTACTCTGTCATGGTCTCAGGGGCTCAATTGTAGTTCATGAGGAAGGTGCTGATGTAATTAGCTGCTGATATAATTAGTGTTCTGGGCTTTCTACACGTTCACTACAGTGAGACATTTTTTTTCTTTTTCCCCCTGACCTGTCAATGAGTCAGTCGCTTCCCACTGCCATGTTTACTACATAGAAGTATGTGCATGAGTGCGCTGCAAAAAAAAAGGTTTGTCTTGTTGTCTGTATTTGGACAAAGAAGACATTTTTGAGAACTCCACCATTCAAAAGTTAGAGATTTTCTAAAGAAGTCTCTTATGCTTAGTTAGGCTGCATTTATTTAATAAAAAATACTGTAAAATCTATTTTGTGAGATATTATTACAATGTAAAATAATTGTTTACTATGACAGCATTTATCAATTTAATGCATTTTTGCTAAAAAAAATGTGGGAAAAATTTGTGTGTAAAATAGATTCTGATGAAGAAAAAGAAAAGTTTTTGCATTGTGTACTTTGTCTAGATCACATTTTGTCCCCACAAGTATAGTAAAACATGAATGTATTAACATTGTGTTTACTCTCCAACAGTCCCCAGAAACACAACTTCATAAATACTCTATTTAAAATGTAAAATTTCAAAAAAGTTATTTTATTACATACTGTAAGTGTTAGGTTGAGGGTTATGGGTTAAAAAACATTATTAGCTCAGTGTAAAAACAAGTCCCCACCAGGACAGAAAAACAATCATGGGTGTTTGTGTGTATAACTCACACTCCTGTGTGTCTGTGCTGTTTCTCAAGGCTGTGGCAGTGACCCTGAAGCAGATCTGAGCTTCATGATGTCAGAAAATAAAGAATACCGCCGTTCACTGGTCGTAGCACCCAAGACCCCCACTCAGTTCAATCAGTTCCTGCCAACAAAGGACAAGCAGTCAGGCTACGTTCCAGCACCATTACGCAAGAAACGTGCAGAGCGAAATGATGACAACAGAAGAAGCTGGGCTAGCCCTATGTACACAGAAGATGATGGCACTTTTACAAGGTAAAGCAAATCTGCACAATGCAGATCACAGGGGGTTTTCAATGGGCGGCATATATTTAGCCGAAAGGTGACCAATGATATATGATGTTATCCAGACCAAAATAAACAAGTTTCTATCCTATACAGAAATTAAACTATACCAAAAAAAATATTTGGTCTCCAGCTTCTCTGATTTTCTCTTGCATTTAAAAAGTACTGAACAATGTCTCTGAAATCTGAAAAAAAAAAAAAAAATCTGAAATCTGAAATCCATAGGTTTAAATGTGAACTGTTGGTCATTTACTTTTTATAGATTCGTTATCATTGCATTCCTCCTTTGTTGGTTTGTCTTTGCCGGTGCTTACTTGTTCTGCCATATCTTGGCATTATGCTTTTGTGACCATCATTGACGGTCTGTCCCAGTCATGAGAAGGCAGGTTCAGACCCTTCGTCTATCACCGAGTTGAAATCCCAGACTGCTGCTCACCCGTCTTTGGCCTATCAGTGTGAGAGCAGTGATTCGGAGGCAGATCGACCGGATCCCGACGTGGTTCTAGATGACCTCGCTAGCCGTAGATTTAACAGCCCCTCCCCTGTCGCTCCAACCAACTTTGCCTTACCCATGAGCCACCTGGAGACAGCTGCTGTCCCTTGTACTACCAGATCACAGGTGGCTGTCAGTAATGCGTCCTGGCAGACACTGGCCCATCTCAGGTCAGAACTGGCATCACTGAAATGCATCTGTTTGCCATTTTATCAGTGCTAACTGTGGGATTTCTTCGTTGTGTTTCATTCGCTTGATTTTCAACTTATAGTGTGGACTTTTTTTTAAACATTTTTATTTTAAGTGTTTGCTCTCTATTTTGTTTGCTGTGCTTGTTAATCGTGAATGGTTTGATGTGCATTGATCATTGGCAGTATGTAACAAAAATGGCTGTCTTTTGAGCAGCAGTCAGTCTTCAGAGTCTCGTCAGAGGACTTACAGGAGACCTGTATCGGCTGGTGTCTGCATTTATGATGACTCTGAGGAAGAGGATGATGAGTTTGGCTATGCTGATCCTGTTCAAGATGATCTTTATGCCCGTAAAGTAGCCCTGACCCCTCAGCCGTCTTTAACAGTGCCTTTTGATAAATTTCTGCCCAAGTTCTGGACACCTGAGGAGGATGCACACGTGAAGAAGATCAAACTGGGCTCTCAGCGCCGGCCTTGGTACAGGAAGATTCAAGGTTTCAGGTCTGTCCAGTACTGAGGCAAAAAAGAAAAAGACAACAACACCCTGCTAAATTAATCACGTCTTCATATTTATTCAAATTGGCAACTGTTGATCAAAATAATGCAAAATTGAAAATGTAAAAAAAAATGCAATTCCAGTATATTTTATGAAATCTAAATAAGACCCTATTCTCAATTCCCAGCACTCTTGATGAGTCCGTTAATGTTCAGATATTAATTTCTAACACACAACAAATAACAATATTGGGCCACTTAGGTCACACTTAAATGTGATTTGCATTTATATATTTATTACAAAATTATGTGTAATATGACAAAAAATTATGGTTGAACTGTTATATGGACATGTTCTACAAAAGTGACTGATGTCCAAATTTCGTATTAGTTTTTGTCTTGATTTTAAGCAGTACATCAGTTTTGCTCAAGCCTTCTTATAATTTAAGTGTGGCTTAAATCTCCAAATACCTTTGTTGCACCCTCAGGTTTCTTTTTTGGCTTATTTACTTCTTATCACTAAGGCTTCTCTGTTGCCTCTCTGTCATCTCTGTGGTGATGGTTTCTAACCTTTCTCCCCTGTATTTTTCTGTGCTCTTTTACCTCACATTTTCCAGCCACAAGAAGTCAAGTTCATCCTCTGAAGAATCAGACGGTGACGTCAACCCCTGGCTCTCTGTACCTACTTTATCTCGCACTCAGTCTGAACCCCCATCCTTTCACTCCCATGCACCTGAAGGCCTCGCTCAGTCCAGCCTCACTTCCACTCTCAGGTCCTTATCACAGCCTTATTTGCATTAGGGACCGGACATCTACTCACCCCCCCCCAATCAGCTTCTACTCATGTTCTAATAAAAGTATGAACTGGTGCTTACTAACATGTAGTGTTTTTATTCAAAATCATGAATGTTAGTGATGTCACAAAAAAAGTGCATTTTTATGATACCATATGGAAACAAAAACAAATAACTATTTATAATAAGTATATTCGCATCAACACCAACACATAATATGATTCATATATCGGCATGCTCTACTCTTGCTTATTGATTCTTTCACTTGCATTCTCCTACTGTCCCCTTGCATGTTCTGAATCCTTTCTTTACACTTTTCTCCTTTCATTCACCACAGTTCTCAAACTCAACCTCTTTTGGTTGCGCAGCAGACTGCTGGGCTGCACAATTTTGAGCCCCCTGATTTTTGGCCCAGACCGGATCCCGCCTCTGGCCCCAGACTCATAAAATGTGAAAAGCGTCCCCTACTTGGGCGTGAACACCCTAACGACCCATACAACGTTTCTGCCGACATCCTGCCTGATTTGGAAAATGACGATATGTTCACACGTCGTACAAATACCTTCCACTCGAGCGATGACCTGGCCAAGTTGAAGTATGGTAACTTCCTGGTGCCTCACCGCAGATCAGACGCCGACATCTTTGTGGTAATTCAGCCTCGCCGTGAGGGTGAACCTGTTTATCCTGACGTTGAAAAAGATGATGTGGTTTTCCGAAGGGCTCAACAGCAAGTCGGTCATCGCTCTCTGTCTGGGGCTCCTGATAACTACCACCCTGTTCCTATTCCAGAGGCATGGGCTTTGCCACCAAAACTGAAGGCCAAGCTGATGTGCGACCCAGTTGAACCCAGACAGCACAAACCCAAGCCAGAGATTAAACACGGAGCAGAACAGCACCTGAAGACAGATGATATGCTACTCAGGAAGCTAAATGCTTTAAATACCCAAGGAAAGATGGAAAAGGAAGCTCCTGGCGTTGCTTTCTCTTGCAGCGAGGAAGATATGCAGAAATGGCAAGCCATCAGAGAGGCCAGCCGTGTGCGATACCGAAAGAGGCTGATGGTGGAGAGGTTAGGTTTCTGAGCCTGCAGAAATGCTTGTGTGCGCATGTCATGGTGATCTCAGCTGCGGTGTACTTTTCCCGTTCTCGTGTTAACTATGATCTGATTCTGGCAATGTGAGATGTTTGTGAGTTTAATATGAGTGTGACTATGATTGCATGAGACCTACAACTTGATGAATAATTGTAACAGGTACTGTAGATATTTTTAATTTCTCTTGAATCATAATGGACTGGCTTCAAAATGTAACTTCTTTTTGGATTGTGCATGAAGTCTTGATGTCAAAATGGTTTTCAGCATTGAAATTTGATTGTAGTACAAATACTTTTGCAGTTTATTATTCTTATAGTTATTTACCTGTTATTTACCAACTCTGAAAGGTGGATAAGTGGTTTATTTATCTGGTCTTTAAGTTTGTTTACTTTAAATATAAAAAAGAGTATTTTTGTATTTTTAGCATTTATTTATTTATTAACATAGTTGCATTAGGATGCATAAAGTGACTTGCCATACAGATTTTGTTTTTGCAGAGACTGAAAAGTTGTCTGTGAATTGCATTTTGTTTGTGTTTAATAAAAAGACAGATTCTGGTGATGAATGCATCAAAGAAACTGATATGTCATGTATAGACTGTACTGCCATAACTTTTGCTTAAGTAAATGGCTTAAGTGCTAGTGTATCCAGCTATGCTTTGGAGCAATTTTAAAACCTGAGCAATGTCTATAAATAATCCAGTCAGACACATTCACTCTTTACGAGGTTGCTTACAATGCACTTTAGCTCCAAATTCCCCACACCCTTGTGATCCTGTGAAAGCTGGAACTTACACTTATGTGACTATGGAAACACACCTAGCACTTGAACCCCAAGTACAACATTTCATTTGATCAGAGTCCATGTCATGTCGGGACATTAAAAAGAGCAACCGCACTGAGATTGGTGGGGAATTCTACAAGTTTCCAATGATGTCATTCCATCTTAAACTGTACCTAAACCAAGTTACAACTGGCGCTTAATATTATGTTTGCACATTTTAAATGCCAGACAGCTGGGTCTGTAATTAGAGAATTAACTGAATGTTAAAACATGACTGTATGTACTGTTAAACAACTTACTATGCACTTGATCGTGGCTGGAGTGCTGTGAATAAGCTCTTGACTGCCGTTTAAAAGTTTGTGTTCAGTGAACTTTTTAAAAAAGTAATTAATACTTTTTTCAGCAAGGTTGCATTAAATTGATCAAAAATGACAGTAAAGACATTTTTAAAAATGTTATAGTGAAAATTCAGCTTTGTCTTCAGATGAATAAATTACATTTGATACATTTGAAATATATTAACATTGAATCAGTTATTTTAAATTGTATAAAATTTTACACTTTTAAATTGTATTTTGATCAAATAAATGCAGACTTGATGATCATACAAAACTTTATTGGTCTTTATTGGTCAGTCAATAAAAACTGTCAGTCATCACACCAATATATGACTGTGGTGTTGTTGTTGTTGTGGTTCTTTTTGGTTCCCTAGACTGCTCCAGAAAAGCTCTGTTAGTGAAGGGTGAGTTGTGGCCTTGTGCGTTTGTGTGTATGTGTGGTCACGGATGCGGCATAGGCCTTTGTTTCCTCTGCTGTCCCCAACATTAAGCACTGACACTCACAATGTACTCACAATGCTTTGATCCCCATGAGCTACTGCCTAAAAATTTTCATCATTGTAGACTACAGACACACACACTGCTGGCTGCTTTAATCCACATCTGTGTGAATCAAATTGATCTGTTAATATTCAAAAGCATGGTTATTTCTGAAAAATGCAGAAGTATTGTGCTCTCACAGGTAAGACAAATGAGTGAAAGTGATTGAATAGGTCACTCATGAAATACTAACCCAATGAGTTGCTACATAACATTTGTGACAACTCATTAGTTGTCCATTTAAGACAACTAATTGTGGCTTGAAGAATAAATGAAATGTTCCTGCTGTTTAAATAACCCTTTTGTATTTTATTTTGTACATTTCTAATATGTCTAATTGCTTAATGAGAGCATCTAACACTTTTACTAATACCAAAAAGCTTAATGGCTACAAATAGTTTTTCCATCGTAATGAATGTTTTTTTTTCCTGACTGCTAATGTTTTTGGGAAAACCTCTGTTAACAGGAGCAAATCAGTGAGTGACATCACCGAGGGTGAGATGAGACAAGTTACTGAGATGAACCTCAGTAACATGTCGATGGAGTTGCGAGTTGAAGAGATGCAGAAGATGCGTGCTCGGTTGAAGGAGAATGAGGATAAATGGCAAGATGTGAGTATCAGATCACAAGGTTTTGTTACTGATCATGTATATATCTGCAGCTGTTTGATTTGTGGTTCTGTGAAAGTGGAGACATTAAGATTTCCTCACCTCAAGCCACACAATCACATCAATAATAAGTAGTCTGTAACTGCTTAGTGGTACTTTATGGTGTGGTTGGACTGAGCTTCAGTACAGCATTTAGGTCATATACGGGCCCCTAATTCACACGGGAAAAGGAGTCGGGTGGAGCCAAACAGGCAAAATAGGACACAGACAAAATCTAGTTCTCCCTCACTTCTCAATCTGTCCTTGTGTCTCTCCACCCTTTCCCTGAACCGTCCCTCCTATCGTTGCTGCTTATGAATAAACACCTGCGCTCCAGTTATGGAGGCTGAGCGTCTTTCTCCTCATCCCTGCAGGATCTTACAAAGTGGAAGAATAAGCGCAGGAGTGTGAATTCTGACATTGTGAAGAAGAAAGAGGAGAGAGAGCAGATTGAGCAGATTGCTTCAGGTGGCATCAGGAAATCAAAGACCTTCAAGGAAATGCAGGATGAGAGGTGAACGTACTTAACATACACTAAATCAAGTAGTTGTGTGAAGCTTAAACTGTACAAAACTGTACATTTTATTTTTTATGTAATATTTGTATATTTAATTAATTGAATTTAATACTTCATTTAATATTTTATTTTATCATGAGGAAACGGTCTCTGTTTTTGTCATTGTGTTGCTGTTAGTGCAGAGAGTGTAGTATGTTCTACTTTCTCTGATCCGTCGTCTGCTCAATGTCAAAGTGTAATCTAATCGTGGTTCTTGTCCTGCCTCTCTCACACCTGCCCCTTTTCAGAGAGAGCCGACAGCAAAGCAGCTACAGGGACAGCTTTAACTCCATCTCTGATGATGTCTTTGAAGAACCTGTACCCCGAATCAGAACTCTGCCAGCACGTAGCTACACCATTGACACCCCTTACGCCCCCAAGGATAAACCTTCACTGCCCTCTATACCATCTCTGAGAGAAAAGGAACCTGTCGCTGGCACTCTGGCATCAGATCAGACAGATCTTCATACCAGACGTGATCGCTCCAGCCCAGATATGCCACTGAACATGAATAAGAACATTGAGGAAAGTCAGACAACGACCCAAAGCCTTCTGGATGATCCAGTTCCTGCGTTCTCCAGCAGCAACACTAGTCTGATTAAGCCCACCAGCGTCAGTAAATCCAACAGCGTTCTCAAAAGCTCAGAGTTGATTAGCAACACTAAGCCAGTCGAGAACTCCAGCGGCCCCATTAGCTCTTTGTATAAACCCAATTCAATGGATACAAAGCAGTCTGGGCTGGATCAAGTTTCTGCCTCCCTCCCCAGGAGCTACCAGAGATCAGATAGCGCAAGACTCACCTCTGTAGTCACGCCAAGGCCGTTTGGCACACAGACCAACCGAATTGCCTCTCTTCCCAGAGCATATACGGTGAGTGGGCACCAAGACATTAAAACCTGGTTAATGGGCTTTTTTAGTGAATAAACTTCTATGATAACTTTGTACTACTCGCCACAGCTGTAATCAATTTACAGTGAAATATTGATGTAATTACATCTCATATGAATTTTAAAGTTAGTTTTACTAAAGTAAAACCATAAAATGGAAGAGAGATTTTTTTTGAGAAAGCATAACATCTCATTATGGATAGCAACAATCTGGTTCTGAAAGTAAAATTAATAAAAAATAAATAAATTTAAAAATACCATTTAAAAACACATTAACCATTAGTGATATATTCTTTATATTCTTAGCTAGCATTATTTTAAGTTCCTGGGTTTCCTGGGTTAGCTACCTTACCCATTTATCTGCAAAAAAGTGTCCACTTACTCCCATAAAGCACTGAGAATGATGTAATCTAGTAAATTTCTGAACATTATCAAACTACTAAAGCTGTTAAGTTGCATTTTTTAGTCTCATGTTTCAGATGATGAGTCACGATCTATTCTAATCTATTAACTATAACAGCAAGGAATGAATACATCTCAGAGTTCAGATTGGTTGTGAAAATACTTACAGTGTATGGTATTAAAAACTGTTTAGATGGACGACTCTCTTAAGCGCACAAATGGACAGACAGACAGCCTCAAGAAAACTACGGTTTCCAACCGATATGCTCAGTATGTGAAAGAAGATGAAGATATTTCCCAGGAAAGTCCCGTGCAAAGCAGTAATGAAGAGGAGAAAACCCCATCTCCTGTCCCTATGGTCAATAGGGTGTCCCCCCTGCCCAAATCTACACCCCCACTCATCCCTTCTAATGAGGTAAAGCGAGACTCTCAACTCAACAAATCTTATCTGCACACTTGCACACTTGCAACTGTATTGAGTTTTCTAAAGCACAAGTAAATTCCATGTGCAGTGACAGACACAAAGACACTTTATTATCCTTAAATCTTGATTTAATCCAGATCATTGAACAATTTCAAAGCAAAATTTTGGAATCTGTGCTACCCTTTGTGACAGTATGGATGTAAATGTTGTCCCATCCAAATTTTACTGTAGCAAATCTCAATCGCACACTCCAACAAATGAAATCACTTAATTTGCTGTGTATAACTGATTTGTCTGTGTCTTCCAGATGGACTACAGCGAGATGAGGATCAGTCTGAATCAGAAACCCAACAGCAACCGGGACTTTGGCTTCCAGAGCGACTGGGACTCCACAGGGGCCCGCGTCAAATCTGTAGTTTCAGGTAAAAGAAAAATATAAAACCCTTAGATCTCATGTGCTGCTCAGTGATGCTTGAAGTACAGGCTCTACCTGCTGCTACAGTATATAGGACAGAGCCTCTAGTTTCCAAACACAGCAATGAACAAATTCAACCAAATTTACAATAATGCATTGTTTAAAATGCTAAATATTATCTAAATCACAGTTAGTTGCCGCAAACATATCACCCTGCAGCCCGAGTCTGTTTGCCCACGGAAGCAAAGCAGGGCTGAGCCTGGTCAGTACCTGCATGGGAGGCCTCTTGGGAAAACTAGGTTGCTGTTGGTTGAGGTGTTAGAGAGGCCAGCAGGGGGTCTGTGTGGGTCCAAAAGCACCAGTAAAGTGACGGGGACACTATACTCTCAAAGAGCACCATCTTTCAGATGAGTCGTTAAACTGAGGCCCTGACTCTCTGTGGTCATTAAAAATCCCATGACACTTGCAAAGAGTAGGGGTGTAACCCTGGTGTCCTGGACAAATACCCTCCACTGGCCCTTGTCTATCATGGCCTCTAAATAATCCCCATCCACTTGTTTGGCTCTATCTCTCTCTCCTCTCCACTTTTAGCTGGTGTGTGGTGGAAGAGAGACCCTTTCACATGATTGTTAAACCCTTTGGGTGTATAGCAGATATACACAATAAAGCACTATAAAAATGCTTAATTCATTCATTTATAGAGGTTAATTTGGCACTGTTATTTTTTAGTTAAGAAAATTATCTGTTTGATTCTGTGTGTGTGAGAAGGCAGCACAGCGGAGCTCGGTCAAGTGAAGGTTGGAGATGAGATCCTTACAGTGAACGGCCAGAGGGTGGCAGACATGAGCTATGTTGAGTGGAAGAACCATATGGAGGAGGCCTTGCAGCAGGGTAGTCTGCTTATGGGCATCCGCAGACATGGCAAGAATAGTAAGTCTACACCATCTCTTTGAGTGCAGCACTCTCAAACTTCACCTGAGAAATGACCACAGGAAGTCTGAAAAAAAGCTTAACGAAAAGCAGCAGAAATAACATTACCAGACACTTTGCTACTCATATAGCACACTAAGTTCCTCTGTTCTGGGTTGACTCTGTGGTCAAAGATAGAAGTAATGTGCAGTAATAGTGTATCAACTTATGCTTGTCAGTTGTTTGTTTGCCTTGCTGGTTGCTGGTTTTCTTTTTTCCTTTTTTCTTTTAATGGAAAAGTTCACTCAAAAAAAATAAAAAAATAAAAATGAAATGCTGTCAATATTATATACTTTATAAATCATATACATAATTAAATATTATGTCACATATTGTCGCATTTCCACCTCTATGCTGTTACTTTTTCTGTCAAGCACAGAAAAAATGCTTACATTATATTTTACTTTGATATAGCTGACTGCCAAGCTCCAAAAAAGGCAAAAAATAATTTTAGATTTTATTTCATTCTCATTTAATTTTATTTTATTGTGGAGCACAATGTGTTCCACTGAATAAAAAACGAAAAAACACATTTTAACTGTAATAGTTTTTGGGTCATCTATTCCTTAATTGTCTACTTTTCTGTCCTGGTGTCTACAGTATATGTGGTATGCCTGTCTTTCTTCCTAACAGTTGTGGTTGTTTTTAACATCAGAGATGAATTTTTCAGTGTTTACTAGCAGGCTTATGGTTTGTGACTGAGGGCACCTGTAAGCTTGTTTGTAAACCTGTTGTGTGTGGAGCTCATTCTGACTGCATGGCGGGGGAAGGTGGTCTGTCTTTCATCCCCACTATTTAGAATGTTGTATTATGGCTGTAGTCGTACATCTGTTTTCCTTCTGTGTTTTTGAAATAAATGATTTTGTTGACATGCCACAATCAGACTGGGGCAGAGACCTACCTTCCCTTCCATTTAAAAGCCATAAGACCATCAATCTGACCAGTCTGGATCCTCTAGGTCCCTCTGAGCCATACCTCAGCACCAACCTGGATTTCACATCCCAGCAAACCAAGGATGTGGTTGTGAAAACTGTGAATGTCAGCTCACAGTCTGGCAATGTAAGCAGAATAACTTCTATATGATACTTAATTTAGACTTATTTTGATGCTTCTTATACTAAACCTCTTATTTTTTAACAGAATTTTGGTTTGAATGGGATAAATGGTGGTTTCCATGAGGATTCAGACACTTCAATTAATAAAGGTAAAGTACCTTTTTTAGCTAATTGCTTGAAAACATTCTGCGAAGCTTTTTTGTAGTTTGTTTCTAGGCTTGTTTTATTAAATGCATGTTGTGCAGAAAAGTTGTGCAAAAAAATTAATCTTGTTCCGAGGTTGTTTCATAGATTGACAAGAATGCTTGTTAACTTAAACTAGCCAAAAAGTAAAAAGGGTAGATAGCCAAGCAATGTGCACATATATGTTTATATTTAATAAATAAAGAAAATGTAATCATTTTTCATTCAATTGCTAAATCTAGTTCCCCAGGGTACCTGGAACTTTTTCCTTTGTACAAATTCAACTTCTACTAACATTTTTATCTCCCATGTAGAATCCATTACTTTGAAAAACTTAAAAAGGAGATCAGAGTTTTTTGAGCAAGGTAACAGAACAGCATCGGTCAAGTACTGGTGCGTTTAGGCTTTGTGTATCGGGGGCTGTGGGTAAACCGCTAAGTCTTCATCCTGCCATCCTCTTCCTCCTCCTCCTCCCTCTAGCAGATGCCCCTCATAACCTCTGTGCTCTTCCCTCTGCAGGGCTCACAGTCAGTTCTCTGGTCTACCTCTGTGGTAAAGGGGGGTTGAGTGTGAAGTGTCCCCTTCCACCTCAAGCTCTGACATGCTGTCTACAGAAGTCTGAGTACTTTAGAAAGTAGAGGAAAATAGTTAACATATAAATTCATATTTGTTACATTGCAATGATTCTTGTATCTTACATCGCCTCAGATCATGAAACCTTATTTAAAAAATTAGGAACTTTGGTTGCTTTTTCATCAAAAACATTTTTTTCTTCTCGTTTTCTCTTATGTATTCATACTCTTAAAGACCTCTTAAAGACAGCATGTCAGGAACCATACCAACATACAAAGCGCTCTAAATAAAAAAATAGGAAAGTGCATCAAAGGGGTAGACAGTCCATATCTTGCTGAAATCTTGCAAAATATTTATGATATCAGAGAATTTCTCCATTGGCATAAATGAAAGAATTCAGTGTGAGACAGATATGAATATTAGGCTGCACTACTTTCTCATACTAAAGTGAGCCTGATTTTTGGAGCAACCCAGAGAAAGAAATCAGTGTGGAGTGTGTTGGTATTGTGTTGTGAATGTGAATAGTGCATGCTGTGCTGGACATGGATGTGGGGTTTGGTTTTACTAATAACCAGTGCTTCTGCATGTGACATTGCGTTTGAAGACAGACCAAAGGTGTTTATGCATTATTCATTTGGTTTGGTTATTGAAGACTTTGCATGTGTTTGTTATTCAAGCCAATGCATGTGGTTCTAATTTAACATTTATTTATGGAAATGTTTGGTTATGGGTTTCTTATTTGAACCGATATTATTCTGTGAGACATTTGGGATAGAATGCTGTGTTCCCTTCATGCTATCAAAAAGTGTTTTGTTCAAAATATAGGCTACATTGTATTCTTTTGACAAGAATGTCATTGTTGCTCATTGTTTTTACAGGTGGATCGGATACAGCAATATCAAATGTAAGTTGTGCCTAGTTGTGTTTTCTTTTACTCAAACCACTGTCGTTGGCATGCTTTTGATCTGATTAATTATGAACTATTTAGTTTCATTAAAAATACTGTTAGTTTTGGGGCTCGGTTCTTTTTGGGTCTCTGTCAAGACAATGTGATCATGCAAGGTCTTGGAAAAAATAGATTTGGCCAGTGTTCCGCTCATAAATAAAAGAGTTTTCTATCTCTGCTCTATAGCTGCCCGTTCCCTCCATCACTACATCCACTACGCGCTGGTCCTGGGATCCAGAAGAAGAGCGCAAACGACAGGAGAAATGGCAGAAGGAGCAGGAGCGTTTGCTGAAGGTAGATATTATATTGGCTTTGTAAACTTAGAAACTTATCAACAAAATGGGTTACACTTTATTTTAATAGTCCATTTTAGACATAATACTAACTATAATTAACTCTGTAACTACATGCCAACAAATTCTCATTAGTTTGCAGATACATGTCTACTAACTCACAGAGTAGACTGTTAGGGTAGGTTTAGGGTTAGTAGAAAAAGTTGACATATTGATAGTCAGTGTGTTGTGTTGTCAATATAAAGTGCTAGAAAATATTACAAAGACAGTCTACTAATACTCTAACAACTGCTAGTTGACATGTACAAGCAAAGTTGCTTGCTGTCATTAGAATGTCTAAAGTGGACTATTGAAAATAAAGTTTAACCTAGTTTTGTTATATATTAAATATTATCTTGCTATTATTGCACAGTGCAATTATGCATTTTGTAATTTGAAGCATTGTTTAGGTATAATCAGTGGTATTTTCTTTTTGTTTTCTTCCCCTCTCTCTCCTGTTTCCCCCTTGCTTGGCTTGCTGAAGGAGAAGTACAAGAAGGACCAAGAAAAACTTGATGAGGAGTGGAGAAAGGCCCAGCAAGAGCTTGAGAAGGAGAACTTCAGAAAACATGAGGAGGTATGTCTAATATTTGATTTATTTATTGCAAGTCAATATTTTATGGATGCCTCAGCAATAATTAGATCACATCCACGAGAGAATGTATATACAAACAAACATAAGTAAGAACTAATTTATCCTTCATATTTTAATGATGATGCTTTTGCCATAGACTATTATTTTATATGCAAGTGGTATCACACTGTCACTGTCAAACTCCCAAAAAATCCTTTGATTGCTGTGGAACAGGAGATACAGCGTTTAGAGGAAGAGAGGAGAAGAAGAGAGGAAGAAGAGCGCCTTGAGGAAGAGATGAAAAAAAGAGAAGAACAGGAGAAGAAAAAAAGAGAAGAGGAGTGGCTGCGTTTAGAGGAAGAGAGGAGAAAACGAGAAGAACGAGAGCGCCTTGAGGAAGAGAAGAAGAAGAGAGAAGAAGAGGAGAGGAAAAAAAGAGAACAGGAGAGGCTGCGTTTAGAGGATGAGAGGAGGAAGAGGGAGGAACAAGAGCGCCTTGAGGAACTGAGGAGGAAGAGAGAAGAAGAAGAGCGCCTCCTTCAGGAAAAAGAGAGAAATAGAAGAGAGGAGGAGAGGAGGCGACTGGAAGAGCAGAAGAGATATCAGGAGCAAGAGTGAGTTTTGCCATTACCTGGATTCTCTTACTTATATATACTTATATGTCTCATCTCTCATTATCTGTGTCATGCTGATTATGAGTGTATCATTTTTTCAAGCATGTATGTCAGATTTGTCTAATTCCAGAACAATAACAAGATGGAATGGCACTGAATATCATGCTTGACAAATGCTGCTTAAAATACCAAAGTAACCTGACTAAACTAACATTGTCTGTGTTAGGGCTGGGAGGCATGACGCTATAAATGTGCAATACCTACTATGCGTCGAATTATGCATATGTATCAGTGCACAGGGCTGCTTTGCATTGTTAAATGGATGATGATGATAAAGAAAATAAATTT
>JAUYWG010000042.1:11903594-11965030 GCA_034779775.1 Enteromius afrohamiltoni
TGAAGTACAGCCACATGTCTATTTATGGACAATATATATATATATATATATATATATATATATATATATATAGAGTAACCGCGCCTTTATTTAGTCCGATTTTAGAGTCGGATGGTTTAACCAAATAACATAAAATACCTTTCTTTTGTAGAATATTTAATTCACTGTACCACATGGTTATTTAATAGTATTATCGAAAAGTGCAACCAGTAATTATTTTGAATGTTTTTTTAAGTCTCTTTAGCTCACCAAAGCTGCATTTATTTGTTGAATAATTCAGTGAAAATGCATTTTGTAAAATATATTATAACAGTTTAACAGTTTTCTAATAGTAATATACTGTATTTTAAAAATTTAAGTTATTCCTGTCATGTCAAAGCTGAAATCCTGTCTTCAGTGTCATTTCAATATACTGATTTGGTGCTCAAGATACATTTCATACAATTATCAATGTTTTTTTTTTTCTTAGTATTCTCTGATAAACAGAAAGTTCAAAAGAACAGCATTTTCTCTATATATTATTGTTATATTACATTAGTGTACCAGTGTATAATTAGTTTAGTATCTAATTATATTAAAGTATACTTAATTGTTAGCGTCAAATGTTTTGTATAACTTGTACAGCCAAAAAAACTAAATAAAACAACTAAATAATGTTTACAGTATATATGCATATATTGCAATACTAAATTTTGGATTCTGGCCATACTTCCCAGCCCTAGTCTGTTTTTTTTACTCATGCATTATTAACCAAACTAACTGTCTTCTATTAATGTTGTTCAATCATGACTATGTGAACATCTGCTTGTCTGTGCTGATTCTGCTGTTTGGCCACAGTAAGGTGGACTCCTTTGGCTATACCAATGTTTACCCTCAATTATCCTACTCACACAGGTAATAGGACACTGATGTTTGCACTCCCATTTCTATTTAATAAAGCTGTAGATGAATGCAGTGCTTTCAGCCTATGCATCCATATAGGATTTATACATTGATAAGATCTTTCATTTGTATGTTTGTGAGATAGAGTAATCTTTTTTCTTCTAATCTGGTTTGCAGATCTATTTCCAAGTCAACTCCTGAACTTGATGAGGTTGCAAAACCAGATATTAAAGGTCAGTGCAGCTTTTATCTTTTCTTTAAACCTTTAGGTGTATCTATTGTTCTTTTGACCAAAAAGGATCCGCTGAGACAACTATGTAAAGGATCGTGTCAGATTCCTCAAAAGCGTGTTGTCAATGAGCCACGCTGAAGTTAGATGGGTGCTGTAGAATCTGCGGCTCTCTGCAGGTGTCTATGGAAGACACAGGGGTTTGGCTGGATGGCTGCTGGAAGAGGAACTGAGGCGAAAGAAAAACACTAAGATCCAGAAAGAGCAGGCAGCGAGTGAGCTAGAGCTTGAGAGGAGGAGCATCCTCAATGCCATGAAATACAGAGATCCAGAGAGAGGTGTGCACGGCTCAACCCAAGCCAGTCAATCAGCCCAACCAATCAGCTCGGCCTATGAAAATCTAACAAATGCAATATCAGCTAAATCTGTTGTAATCGAGCCTGTGCCCACATGATTATAAGTGTGCTTTTGATTTAAAACTGTAATTTAACAGCAGTGGGGTCCAAACGTCTCAGACCACTAGTGATGCATATTTCTATTTATTTTTTTTACACTACCGTTAAAAAGTTTGTTGTCAGTTTTTGTTTTAGAAGTAATTAATTCATTTATGGAGCAAGGATGAATGAAACTGATTAAGAGTGACAATAAAGATTTTTACATTGTTACAGAAATATTTTGTAAAAACTGTTCTTTTAAACTTTATGTTAATCAAGTAATCCACAAAATTTAAATAATTTCATAGAAATATTAATCAGGGTAGTTGTTTTCAACATTGATAATAATGATGAATAATGTTTTTTTGTTTATCTATTTACTTATAAGAGTGATTTTTGAAGCGTCATGTTCAAGAACATCCATTTATTCCTGTTTACTTCCAGGTTTACATTATATTTTGAATTCCAGATATCGTCTGTGGTCTCAAACATTCCGGCCCCACTATATATAATCAGATGAAGAATATCTGAAATCAATATTGCTTTTGCTCTTGATGTCTACCAAGTCTATTAACAACTTGTCACTTTGTTATTAATGGTGATTTTTTGTCTTTTGTTGACTTCGGAGCAGCGAGCAGTGGTGTGGGTGAGTTCAGTAGAGACTATAAGAAAGATCCTCAGTCTCAGGCTGAGGTGGAGAGGCAGCAGATCCTTCATGAAATGAGAAAGAAGACTTCCTTGAACATAGACAACAGCTGGATTCGCCAGCAGAGCGCTGCCAGTGTCACCGCCAAAGAACCCAATGATCTGCCCATCAGGAGGTAATTTTTCTTTGTAATAATTTGATCAAATAAAAAGTGGTGAAGAAAATAAAATTGAAATCTTCAAGCATAAGACTGACAAGCTAACTTTGCTTGCAGAGGCGAGTCTCTTGACAACCTCGATATGCCTAATTCTTCTTGGAGATCATCTTGGAGCACATCTAACAGCTCCTCGTCCATACCAGACTACAGCCGGCCTCATTCAGTACTCTCAGGCTCCTCATCATACCAGAGTGGACGTCCAGGGTCTGCAAATCTGCAGTCATCTCAGTCCATGAGCTCCCTCAGGCAATCCTGGTCCCCATCTGCAACTACACCAGAGCCAGAGCCTCGAGCTCCACCACGGAATAGGTATTCATCACTTAAAAAAAAGGGTGAAAAATATCATTTTAATCTAAGCACTCTAAAAGTCAACTTCTCAACTAGTAAAAATAATAAAATAAGACCAACAGCAGCCAGCAGCTTGGTTCAGAGTGACGTGTGAGCTGCGCTACACTAATTTCAAAGAGAAGTGAGCCTATCGCTTGTATAATTTCACAGAAAATTAGCTGACGTGAATGCAGCATAATAGATTTTTTTTTACATTAAGTATTGAAAAATTATTTTGATATTCTCTTGGGCTTTTGAAAACATTTTTTAAATCATACCACTTAACCATTCTCACGTGTCCATATTCTTGTTGTCTTCAAAATGTGTTTTCACCTCACACGAGCCATTGCCTGTGTGCAAGTCTGTTTTGCTGGGCTTCAGATGATGTTTTCTGTAATCTAGGTCAGTGAGTGGCAGGAAAATATGTTCACTCTGTAATACACCACTGGGCAAAGGAGCAGCCATGATCATCGAGTCCCTGGGGCTCTGTTATCATTTGAGTTGTTTCAAGGTGAGCGTTCAGCTACTCGGAGGTCAGGTCCAGCCTGGCGTCATCAGTGACTAACCTGACTAATGTGCTCTGCCTGCTTTAACGATTATTCTAATCAGTTCTTCTGTGCACGTATGAAACGCGATCAAAATGTCAACCCAGAGAAACAAAATGCCAATTCTCACTGCTTCATGGATAACGGGACTGACAGCACTGCCCCACTCTTTCTTCCCTAAAAGACTGTCATTTATTTCTCTCAAATGAGCATAAACCCTCAAGAGTAAACCATTCTAAAGGCTGGACTACATAAATCTGTTTATACCAAAAATGAAAAAATGTGATTTTGCTTCTTTAATGTTGTTGCATTCTGAGGATTTTGATTGCACCTGTACCAAAAATCCCATTGCATGAAAGAAACATGTCTAATTTTACTAGTTTGGTTTGGTACTGCACCATTTTTAACATATACACATCATGTATATATAAATTAGAATAGAATTCTAAAATACACCTTATTTTCCTGGTGCAGTAAAAATTGCCCTATTATAGATTTGTATTTACATTTTGTGTACATTTTGCAAGTATAATTCATCAAATTATATTTAAATAATGGAATGGTAAAATGGGACATATATCTAAAACTGTTTTATAATCAAGCATACTTAATGTATTTTAACATGCAATCTATGTGTCTAGATCACAGTGATATAGTCTCAGTTAAGAACTCATAACTTAGAGTGTGCACCATGCATAATGAGTTTAGCACATTTATATATTGAGTCGAGTGCTAAAACAGCACAGACAAGTATTTGTAAATAAACGACGCTATCAGTGGCGTAATTCATTCTTATTAAATTTCCTCCCAAATTTATTCCATTGCCTTTACCTTCAGAGCAGCTGACTCATCTAGAGCTTAATCATTCCTCACACATCCTCATCATTCTCCTAATGCCAATCATTTGTATTTCTGCTCATCGTCTCATCCACTTCGCATTGTCCTCCTGCTAATCTTGTTGCCGGGTTATTTCTGGTCCTTTCGGCTGGTGTTATTACTTCAATTTCATATCCTCTTATGCTGCTGCCATTGACCTCAAGCTAGGATTCTCTCTCTCTCTCACTCTTATATGGAGGTGAGTGTGCAATACGGCATTACACAGAGGCTTCCGTCTTTCTAACAATGTACTCTTTCATCTTGTGTTTGCAGTGCTTTAACTGCAGGTCTGATTTGGGAGGCTCAGAAGCAGGAGCAGAAGTCAGAATACGAAACCAACAGCTCTATTGTAACTCCTGCTATATGCGACTCAAAAGTAGGCCACACATCTCTGCAATACATGCGTCTCAGTTACATAGCTCACAGAGTGATTTCTGATTTTCTCTATGATGATTTTTCTCTTTTTTAGCTGGGCAACCCACAGCCATGTGATCTTGCAGTACTGCAGCAGATCGAGGAGGAACCAATCACAGACAAGGAACTATAAACACTAAGAGCATGCTGGAGATGTGATGAACATTGGGTGATTTTGCCAGCCTTGATTATGCAATGAGCTTCTATTCTTGTTTTTCACTTATGAGAGGGTGAGATTCCTAAGGTTATGTTTATGTGAAAGTATTAGTAATTGTTTGTACAAAAGGGATGCACATGTACCTGAATATGAACTATGCATTTGAAGAGATAATTCATACACTCTTTTTCTTCATCATTGATTGAATTTTCTGATGACTTCTGGCTGGTTAACTAATATCTGTAAGTTCATGAAAGTGTTTATAGTAATTCATAGAAATATGCAATTTTATTGTGATAGCTTATATAGGTTTCTCTTGCAGTCTTTTCTATATAAGGGCTTGCTGACTAAAATATACTGTTATTACACTTCATCTGTGTCCCTTTTTGTGTTCTGATGGGAAAAGATGATTAAGAAAAAATCCATTAAGAATTTATTTAAAAGTGGCATGGTTAGTAAGCAGCACTCGTGAGTTATATACTGTTTCTTTGGTAGCATCTATTTTACTGTATGCATCTCAGCAAATTCTCTGCAGGGGGAAAAATCTAGAACAAAGGAAGCATACTCCATAATAATTGTAAATAAAATTTCCAAACCATAAAATCTTTCCTAAGTGTGATTTACTTGATTAATCTCTCCTCAATTAGATTTTATTTCTCCATTTAAAACTAGGCTGAATCAACCGTTACAAGTGACATTGGTTTGACTTCAATGTGTTTATAGCCTTATTACAGTCATAGGGGATTTTCATCCAATACCTTTTCTAATGGTTCATGTATTTTTATCATATTGTAGAACTACAATACATTTCCCATGATTTTTGGTTGCAGTTTCCTAATGACATTATATCTGCACGCTGCAAACGCCTGTTGGGAATTCACTGCTAGTCTTGTAAAAGTGAATCTGATGTATCAGGGCCTCAGGAGAATTACAGTAATATTATTTTTCAGAATATGAGAGGACAGGATAAGAGGAGTCCTGCTATTCTTCAGCTATCAGCTGATTTTCATGAGTGTAACTTAGTACTGCCCTTTCGACAATTAACCATGGATTTACTGCAAGTGAAACCAAAAATACATGGTTACTATCATGAAACCATGATAATCACAAATTAGCAAGGGTCTTGATACAGTATGGTATTTGTGGTAAAACTAGTGCTGAATAAAAATGCTAATCAATGAGCCAATGATGGCTACATTTTTTGCTAGCCTATAAAAACAAGACTAGCAACTGGCAAGTAGCTATTGTTTGATCACCTGGAGGTAAACGGTGAGTGGAAATATTTTTAATAGTCAGCTCAAGGGGGCGCTGTTGGCCTAGGTGAACAGTTAATTGACCTGTGGAACATGCATAAAGAGATCTTTGAAATCCAGTTAAAGAGGTGCTACAGATGTCCGATCTCATTGTCTGAGTGTCTTTAGTTTGGTGGGTGGAGGGATACAGGATTTCCTCCTCCACCTGCTCTCTGGACTGATGCTAATTTTAGTCCGCATTATTGATGTCAGCCATGTCTAGTTGCCATGGTTTTAGTTTCTCTCTGAACATCACCTGCAAGGCACTGCACTTTTTTTAATCTGACATGTTGGATAGATAACACTACAGAGTGACATAAAAAACTTCATTCATACCACTCGAAAGACATTTTTATCTAAGAATTTGAACACTGAATTGGAAGGCAATTTTATTTTATTAAAAGGCTCTTTAATATAAGAAAGTAGCTTTTTATATTTGTATTTATGAAGTTTTTTTCCCCCAGTAGTTTTTTTGTAGTATTGTTTAGTACTCAATTAACATAAAGAAGTGTTTTGGAGATCTTAACATCTACTAGAACATGGTGTCAAACTTGTATGCTATCTCATCATTGGTCTTTTTAAGTTTAATGTGTTTTTGGCTTACTACTTTTACTGCTCTTTCTATCAGTGCCGTTTTCTCAACAGGCTGTTCTTGTGTCATGATAAGCGGAAGGATTGTTCTAGGACCTTTTGATGAAGCGAAAGGAAATCAAGTTAGATCCTGATGTGTCCCGTGCCGTAGCTCTAGGCAATTCTTTGGATCAATTAAAGAAAAAGAATGTACCCGCTTTGTCCCGGTGCTGTGGAGACAAACGTGCAGTTGCTTTTTATGCAGCTCACATTTCATTTCACAACACCCCGAGTTTCCTGAAACACTTCAGTTAATGCAGAGATCTGTTCGGGTGTTATAGTTATCCTTTTTCGGTAAATTGCACAGCCAGTTGAGTTTTATCCCCTTTTTCAAGTGTTGTCTTGTGGCTTGTTATTATCAGCCTTTCTGTACAGGAGGCTCCTGTTGTTTCCTGGAGGTGAGTAATATGGTTATTGACTAAAGTGGCCATTAAACCAGCACTTAGTAACCTGGCAGTGACATGCAGCGCAGCCCTCAGTCACAGATTTCAGATGCCACATCTCCACACTTTAGAGCCAAACACACGCATGAGAAGTGAGTGGATACCTGACTGAAGTGGATGAGGGAAGGATTCTTTCAGGTGTGAGAATCAAAGGGATTTTTTTAAAGATGGGCAGAGCACCCACTCTCTCTCAGTCAAATGGAGATTTGTTGTGGGGGTAGAAAGTGATTCATTTTTTATGTCAAGACCTAAGCCGAGTGCGATCACTGCAGGCACTGATTTCTAATTTCCCTTGATGGCATACTTCAAAGATCCAATCTATACTTGTCTTCTATCTTACTGTACTGCTCTGTCTAATGCTTGGCCTCCAATGAAATGTGCTGGCCCTCATTTTCAGTGACATGGAAAATGTTTCACTGCTCTTGAATGCTAAGGCGGCCACAGCTGGAGGATGCAGATATGCTTGAAGTTATTATGCCAAGAGGATGTTTTCTCGCCCGCTGTGAATTCAGCTGCCATTGTGCTGAGCTGGGTATGGAGGTGAATATTAAGTCACAAGTTAATCTTCTGTTTTCACGCTAAATGATTTTGATGATCTCAGGAGATTAATAAGTATGGTGTGAAGTTTAGGGTGCATTGGAATGGGGATTAGAGCCACTAGCAGTTTTTGGTTTAGATATAATCACACTTTTAAAATTTTAAAATGGCACTTTTGCACTTGATTAATTCAGTTATGTTTTCAGTCTTACTTCAAGTATCCATTCTTTTTTGGTGTTGTAGCCGTATATCTATGATCTATGACATCGACATGTTTCAGTGTCACCACAAGCAGTTTTCATTAATCATTACTTTTAATTAATGAGAGCACTTTAAAGGCAAAGCGCATTTTAAATTGTTCTTCTACATGCTCTGGACCAGACTGCTGTTTGAATATAACACTGAAATGACTGAGCGACCCTCTTGTAAAATAGTAATACTTGAAAATGTTGTGAATTAAGTAATGCTACTACTTGATTAAGTAGCACACAGTAGCACTGTTGATTAATAACTTATAGACATATATTGAAAGACTTCAATCAAATTCCTACAAATATGGAAACGTCTGTAGTAACGATATTTACTTCAGGAACTCAAATGTTCTCTTTTACTGGTAGGTAAGATTGTTTCAACTTCAGTTTTGCAGCGCTTCGAGAATACTTTTTTTTGCACAAAGGTACACTTACGTTGTGATACGTCTTCTGCCATTTAGATAGTAAGTCAGGGGAGAAGAATCACAGAGAAAAAAAAATCTTCTACAGCCACTGATGTCACATGGACTGTTTCACCAGTGTTTTTGCTTCATTTCTTGATCTGGGATCATTTCAGTTGTATTGCTGTCTATGGAGGGTCTCATCAAAAATATCTTAATTTGTGTTCTGAAGATATACAAAGGTCTTATGGGTTTGAAACGACATGAGGCTGAGTAATTATTCAGAGAATTTTAATTTTTGGGTGAACCAACCCTTTAAAAGCAGCTCAAACCAGCTACTATGCTTCCAAACATACCTAACCAGCATATGCTGGGTTTTTTTCCTCTAAAAAAAAAATCAAATCACCCTTTTGTAGATGAATGAATTTCTGTATCATGACATAATTCCTGTGGGTGGCATTTGGTCTTTGTACACTGTACTTGGTAGATAGCTCTATCATGTTCCTTTCTCATGTAGTTGCGTATGGGAGAGTTACCAGGTGCAAACAGTCATGACGTTAGTTGAAGGTTTACTCAGATAAGGTTACTAAGCGATTCTATCAAATTAGTGCTAATGATAACATGCTATATAATGTGTCTTTTTTCTGCCTACATATTTTTGTATTTTCATTTATTTTATTTCCTTAAAATGTATAATATTTCCTTATTTTCCTTAAAAAAAAATACAATCAACTAGACTTAAGCTGCTGTGTTAACAGCCATTATTTTAACCAGGCAAATCAAACAAAGAACTTGTTCTCATTATTTCTTAATCATTTAAAAGTAAGCTAATTAAAGTGCAGTTTAGCACTGTAGAGGAGCAGTAGTCCATGACTTTAAGTAGACAGATGTTAACAGCTTTGTGAGAAGGGCAATGAAGGGATGCTTGACCTCGAGTCAGATGTTTTTGGCATTGTGCCTGAATGACATCTAATATGGAGCAGGGGAGAGCAAGGACAAATGTAAGCTAGGGAGAGCCTTATTCCATAAATTAACAAGCTGGAGCAGAACTGCAACATGGGCTGAGTGACAAAGGCAAACACTTACAGATGGCTTGAGTAACACAAGGCCAATCCTGCATTTTTATGAACCATTAGGGCCTCTAGCGTTCATAAAACGCCAAACATAAAGTTGAGCGTTTTTTTTGTTTTAAAGATTGTGTAATACAACGTGTGGGAGGATTATTCAGTTATGTCAGTACATATTAAAGCAATACATAACATTGCTAAAATATTAGTTTAGTGCAACATCCCAGTTGCTGCTTTGTGTTTATTTGATGGATTTGGCAACTTCTCTCTCACCTACACAGACTGGTGTGACTGTATCACGTTGATTTTGTTTAAGATACTCAATACATATACATTGTAAGCTTTATTTTTATCCAAGCTGTAAGTAGTGACCTCAGATCTTCTAAAGATGGCAATACGTTGATCAAGTGTTCTCTGGGGGTCGTGATGCAGCTGTTGTCATAGAAACAAATGCCTGGGCTTAGAATGGAGGTGAGCCAAGGTATTATTTGTAACTGGATTAAAAGACAGAGGTTTCCTTTGCTCCACAACCAATGTGAATTAAAGAAACAATTAAAGTGATCGTTACTCAAAGTCTGGTTTGAGGCTGTTTTATTCGTTTTTGCAGTGTTTTGCATGTATTTTATTCAGCTTTTGAGAACATGCTCATGTTCTTATGTACCTCTGATTAGAACAAGGAATACTAATTTGCCAAATGGATTAAATTGTATGAATTTTACATAGCTTCCTTGTATCTGAACGTTGCGGCAGCTGTAAGCTGGCAAGACGGGCAACAGAGCGGCACAAATCCTCCTCCTCAGGTGGTTCATCCTTATTCACTGCTGTGAATATGTCAAGCTACTTTTAATCAACTGAATGCTGCATACCATTTGTGCTACAAAAACCATGTCTTAAACAGTGCTTATTTAAACCATACCTAATAATGTTTCCTTCCTTAGGATGTTAGCTGTGGTTTCAGTTCCTTTATGAGATAAAACTGCTTTTATTTTTTGCGTAACCCAATTTCATCTCCAGCACTTGCAAAGTGGCCAAACTTGGTACTAAGCACATTCGTTTTTGCAGTATACTGCAAACTTCATAGCTGCGCATGAATTTTACTTTACTTTTTAAATAAAACAGATTATTTATACAATATATACTTAACATATACTGTATGTATCAGGCTGATATCTGATATTCTCTCTATTATGAAAAATTTGTAATAACACCTTTATATCATTACTTTCAGAGTGTTTGGACTTCTGGTTGCAAAATTACAGTTATTTTTTCATATACATTTACGTGACCTAAAACATAAGTCAAGCTCAACAGGCTGAGGGTTAAATGTCACCTGTGTCCCTTAACCTCATATTTTCTCATTGAATGATCTGATGTCTTCTCACAGAAGTACTGATTCCTCTCTGATCACTGTCGAATCCAACTTTTTCATAACCCATTTTCTCAGTCATGTTACTCATGCCATACAGAAAATGCACTTGTAGCTGTTCTGCTTTTTAAAAAAAACATTGTTATCCAGTCAATGCGAGCATGAATGTGCCATTTCCTTTGGCGGAGCTTCTGTTCTAATCTGTGAACAGTCTTTGTCTGAAGCCTACCCATATCATTATACGTAGCGTTTTGAGCAATTACAACAAATTACCCTTTAATTCAAGAGTTTGTTTACCATTTGCAGACCTATTGCCAGCAGCAGAAATTTTGAACTGAATGTTCGGAACTGACAGTGGTGTCTTCAAGTAAACAGAAAAACAGCAACTTAGTAAAAGTTATGCAGTAACAAAATGTAATACCTTTGTGCATTGAGAATGCATCTTGAATTTTGCAATACCTTCTGGAGATTTACTAAGACAATATAGAGCTATTTTGAGTGGCTTGCTGTTCCTCAGGATAAGTCAACTGTTATCTTCCTTTTGCCTCCATGACTGAAGGGCTGGAGGGAATCGAGCATCAGAGGAAGACCCCTGGGAGAGAACGACGCCAATGCCCACTCTTTGCACAGGTTAGCTTGCTTGTTTTGGAAGAATACTCATTACCTCTCCATCTCCAAAATGGAATCTGAGAGTCAGGCTGCCAAATAGTTATTAACTTTTTCTTTTGTTTTTAAATAACATTACATGGTGCTCATACATACTGTTTAGATCTTTTTAACTGCTGTATGGATCTTTTTCATTTATAAGTTTATTGCAGTTCTCTTTTAGTTACAGTTTAATAGACACAACAAAGTTTTTTGTTTGTTTGTTTATTAATTCATTTATATATCTATTTCTTGCATTACATGGGCATGACTTTTTACAGTTTTTTATTTGATTATAAGAATTTAAAAGAGTTTATTTGAATGATTTGTGAAGAATCACATGGCACTGCAGACTGTGGTAGTGGCTGCTGCATATTCAACATTGCCATCTCAGGAATTGCATTGAAATGTAAACAGAAAACAGAAAACTTTTTTTAATAATTTTTTCAGAATTATTAAAATTTATCATTTTATAAATGCAGCCTTGATCTTTAAAAAACACTTTTAAAAAATCTTACCAACCCCAAGCTTTAGAACTGTAGTTTAAAACATAAATGTATAATTCATGCTGTATAATTCTGCTTCTCTCATTTTAAACTGAGATTACACATTTGAAATATTAAGGCTGGGTATTGAATAAGGTGCATGCACTGTCTGCGCTCCTGAGATAGTTCTGCTCAGCCTCCCTGAAAACTTTTCGCTGCTGATGCCCTTTAATAAAATCTATGGCTTAATTAATCAACATTAAAAGACATAATATTCCTTAGAAAACAATCTACATTGTTAAAATTTCATCTGAGGAGCACCTATTATAGAATATCAAACAAGGAAAGGAAAGACATAAAAACGTCATGCCAGATCTGAAACAATTCCAACCTGAAATTAAGCAAATACACACAGCTTAATTGCCGTGTATTGTTTATATTATGTAATATTTGCCGGTCTCAAAATTTTGGATGGCAGATTTCAAATTAGGCACCTCTGAAGGGGTCCATCACCAGCCGAGCAGCTGCCAATGGGGTAAATGGGAGTACTAACAGATAGCTTTAGAATTATAGGCCTCCTTGGTTATCACTGGTGTGAGTGACAGATGTTGCTGTTAGTTATCAATATCAATCTCCCATGATGCATTTGCAATGAGGAGGATAGGTCATCAGCATGTAATCCTTAATTAAATGGCTACCAACTGATTCCACAGCTGTACAGGTTGCACCTTATTGACAATACCACCCCCTGCCAAGTCCGGTGGCCGAACCAGATCAATAAACTTGCCTGTGCTGGTCCAGGAAAACTGCACTCGTGCTGCCATTTACAGACCCCAGCATGAGGAGACCCCTGCTGCTGAAGTGAGATAAGCAGATGAGATGGAGGATGATGAGGCACTTGTCAGGTCTATCCTGTGGGAGTGTGTCTTGTGAGTGTGTTCCAGAGTGTTGGAGTGTGTTCTTGTGAGTGTGTAAACCAGACCTCCTTTTGTGTAACTAAAAGAAGAAATTATTTCTGTCCTCACCTTCTCAAAAAATACTAAACAGCTGCTATTTGAGTTCATGGAGACAATTAACACTCTGGCACAAGTCTTTATCTTTTCTACTAATTAAGAAGAAGTAAAGATGACAAGCAAAAGGTAAAAAAAAAGGTAAAGAACATGTGATGTTGAATATATTGTTTGATTTGACAAATATATTAAAATAAATAAGTACTGTTAAAAGAGAAAACCTAAATTGTAATAAAAAGGTATTACCAGTTCTTGAATCCGACTGATTCAAATGTGTTCTTAGAGTTTCAGAGTGTATGACTAGTTGAGGATTAAATGGTTACATTGTTAAGCAAGTAGGTAAAGACAAATGACTTGGCGGACTATATGAGTCATTGAATTGTTTACTCAACTAGTTAGTTTAAAAACACAGTTCTCCATGAAGATTTTAGCATGGTAATGGGTATGACAATTTTAATGTATTTGCCTTGTGGGCTGCTATACTGCTGCTTTTGCTGCTTAAGTGTTGTTGGTTATAGCTGTTGTTGTAGATGCTTCCGTTGCAAAGCAAGTACATGAACTTGCTACAGCCAATAAATATGCCATAAAATGCTGGGAGTAGTAAAGACATACTGCTGCTGTCAGCTCTAATAATATTGTGGTTAGTCTGCTCCAAATGTGCTGCTGCACAATAGCATTACAGTATAATAACCCATAGCCCGATCTTTGAAGGTGGAGCTGGGGAAGGGGTAGGGGTTTAGAAAAAACAAGCTGCAAAATACTCTAGTAAATGTTAACCAGCCATTTAAATGTAAAGCCGTAATGCGCATGGGCTGCGTATGAGTCATGAAGTAGTTTAAAGATGCAAATATAATTTAGTTTGTATTCACAACACCTCAGTCATCATCCAGTACCCTTTGATATTAAATGTCTGAAATTACTTGTGAGCCATGCTGGCAAAATGAGTCGCAATATGTACAGGGCTAATTTTGAGCTACAGACAAAAAAAAAAAAAAAAAAAGTTATTAGTTCAAAAATTAGTTCATTAAACCCTTATCTAGTGATCGCAATGCTCTAAATAGTAATTAAATATTAGTTTTATTTAATATTAGTTTTATTTGTATGATGGGGGAGTACATTTTCTCTACTGTAGCCACTGACTGTCATTTTGCAAGCTTAATGGACCTTCCGCCATCCGAGCAATCCCTAAATACATACGGTATACACAGAATTATAGTATTTAAGTTCAAATATAATCCGTTATGTCTTGAGTGAGTCTTTGGGCAACTGTTGCTCATTGTGACACGTCTTAATTTGGAGGGGTTGTTTTCTGTGTATAGCATATAAAATGTTACCAAAGAATTATCATCATCTTTTGTATGACAACTATATTCTCTGTTCAAACTGTGCTGTGGCTCTAAATAACAGCAAGACTGTGATAGTATTGCAGATTTGGCACTGAGGCCTAGTAGCAAGGCAGCAATGTTACTTTTTTTTACATAGTCATATATAATACAAAAGCACATGACATCTCTGAGCTTCTATATGCCATGCTGCATAAAACAGTCCCATCTGGAGCTAACTTGTTGGCGTAATCATGAACCCAAAATGCTCAGCATCTTAAATGAATCTGAGTCCAAATTTGCATTTCAAAGAAAAGCTGAGTCACCTATTTTCAGAATACAATCAATATTTCATGCATAAATGCGATAGGATCTGTATAATTTGCCAAGATTTAGTCCTAAATGATTATCCCTCTGACTGGAATTTTTTGTCAAGTGACATAAAATAGTTGTCAAATACACAATTAAACTTTTATTATTTACACAGTTAAAAAAAGACTTAGCTGTTGCTAAAATATATTCAGTAGTCGTATCATATTAAAATCTGTTAGCAATCCGCATTCCACAAATCTCTGTCTGTTAATCAGATTAATATGTCTCCTCAGTCCAAGTAACTAATACCACTATCCAGTTGTATTAACTGCTAAAGTAATTCAAATTAAGATGGACAGCATTTTGTCAAGAAATTATAAGATAAATCAATGTTATAATAATGTTTATTAATTTAGATTTACTGGCTGTTACAGAATCATAATGCCACATTTTCTTGCTTGAGCGCATCTTATTTGACCATATAACACAAGATCACTGAACACTGTGTTCTTCTCTCTCAAATAGAATTACCAAGAGTAATACTACTTAAAGAAGGAAGGATTATACTACTCAACACAACAGGAACCGGTAATTGTCTTTTTTTCTAAATTCAATTGACTCTTAAAATGAGATAAATGAGCATTCGTTTAAAACAACAAAAGAAGCAAACATCAATGAACATGCTTTTTAAATGAGCTGAAATGGGAGACACTAAGGTGATGAATAACAGCAATACTTGACACTCTCATAGCCCTGCTAAAAAAAGCACACACACACACATACACGTAAATCCACATGCACATTTAGAAACAAGCACACATTTTCACTAGCAAACTCTACACAGGTTGTCTTTTCAAATGATAAAAATTGTTTAATTACAACATTTGTAGATGTAATGATATTTGTATGTGCTAAAAAACATTTTCACAGCATTGGTTTAGCTGTGGTTGAGTCAGCAATGTCTGGTCTTTGTTCTTGAAGACCTTCCAAAAACAGTTATTTCCTGATAAACACCATTTAAAAACTGTAGAACAATGAAGGTTTCACAAAGTGTGAAAGGTGGTTTAAAGCATATTCAAGAATACCATGTATTTTTAAAGAAATAAAAATAAATAATTTTAATAATATATTTTTTTAAATAAAAATTGATATTGGAAATACATTCTTGCACTGTTTTGTAATCTGCGTGTTAAGAACCTATCTGCTCTATTAATATTACTGATGCTTTTTGGCTAAAGAAAGAAGTAATGCAGAAATATGCACTGCCTTTCATCAAACATAAAAAGGCAGGGAGGATTTATATGAAACAGAAGAAGAGCTTGTCCATGTTTCCTGTGACGTCAATGCAATGTTTAATGGACTTTTTTCAGTTCAGATCTCTTGACATTAAATGAGCACTTTTATTCTTTCCATTGCCTTTCTGAAAACCACAGAGAGTTGCTTTGATTAAAAGGCAATCCTTCTCTTTTGGTAGACACAATTCAGCTAGCTATGAAACAAATCCTTTCCCTCCTTGAAACAGTACATCGACTACTTCTTGATGAAGATAAACAGATTTGCGGGTAAAGTGATTACAGGGTTGTTTGAAGCTGTGCTTGGGCTGTTTCCTTTTCCACTTAGTTGTTTATTGGCCTTTTAAGATCTGTATTGATCACTGTGCAAGATTTCCAGCTCTGTGCAGTTGAAAAAAAAAAACATGTTGACTTATAAAGCATGTAATTAAAATGAAATCCACAGACATTGATAGAGAAGTGTGATAAAATATCCATGTAAATGTGTTTTTAGGTGTTTCCTTACCATTAATCTAACACATGGAAAAAATCTCAAAATTGATGCTTACATGAAAAACAGAATGATTTGCTCTAATGTCTGTCCTTTAAAATTCAACCCAGCTCAACCTCAGACCTTGACTGTAGATGATTCTGCTGTATCATCCAAATATGCAGCCAGAGCCTAAAAGCCAAGTAGTTTGACTTTTCAAGATGTTTTCAGTTTTTTTTTACTTACCTCAGCAATAACTTCTTCCGTATAACCTATGAAGAGTGTTTTGAAATCAACTACAGGAAATCACTTTTACAATTTTTTTAATATTGGAATATAGTTATACTGTTTTTATCAAGGATGTAGCACCAAAGGTAGCAGCACTTGCTGTTTTACCATATTTTATCAAATTAAATAGAGATGTGGAAGTGATTTGTATTTCTGGAGCAAGCCAACCAGGAATTCACAGTCCAGGTCACTGCTGTGAAATGTTTCACGCTTCAAAGACAGATTGTGCTAGCATAAAACAGCTGAACTATTTATTTTTATTTTTTGAACATGGAAGCAATCTCTTCAGATATGAAGCTGTGCCCTCTTAATAACATGAGAAGGTAGAAGCAGACATCTGGTGATAGTATAATAATGAACAGATGTGTGTTCTTCAGCAAGATCACATTATTATCACATTATTATCCGTTGAGTAACCCATATGAAACATTCACTGCTGTTCATAGGTTTGGGAGAGTTTTACGGTACTACATCTCTTGCTAATCTGTCCCCAAACTTTTAAACAGTAATATAGAATAATAAATGGTGTATCTATTTGAGACAGTGCAGCTTGAAATTCAAGTGCAAAGAATGAGAATAGTTTAAGATAATATATAGCTTTTTTTAGTCTAGAGTTATTTCAAATAAAAATGATTTCTAACAAGATTTAAATACAAGATTTTCCCTTAAGACATAATTAACCATCTTGTCTATGAAGACAGACCATCTGTTGTGTGATTTGTGCTGTATGTCTGTGTAATACTTGGCCATACTGACTCCACAGATAGACGATTGTCAGACGTTCTTTCCATCAGGAGTGGAACACACTGCAACCACACACTAGAGATTATGAATATAACCATATGCGAAACACAGCCTCACTGAGTCATATTGTTCATGCAGACCTTCATATGTCACCTGTTTCTTCAGAAAAATATTCATTGGATTAGACAGGGCTTGTGGCCAGCAGACTCCATTTGCCTATTAATGCATTAGGCCAAACAGCCTCCAAGTGTTTTGCATAACACCTGTGAAGTGTTTATTGTAAGGAGTTGATTAAAGATGAGACTAGGGTCATGCCATCCCAGTGGTTTTCAGATGAAGCTGTGGACATGGTAGTAAAGCCATATATCACTAGTGGCATCAGATTGAAGCGTTCTTCCATAAAGCAGCCCACATTTTAGTTAGCTACTAAACTAGTTTGCAAGGAGAACCTTTTGCAGTCAAATAATTTTTAAAGGTCATCATCTCATATCGCCTTTTAGGTGAATGTATCCTTTTTGAATTTGCTTATTATGGTTTTCTTTTGATTTAACTTCTTTTGAGCTCACTTCAGCGAGACAGTAATGCAGTTGCATTAGATTTCATCACTGCATAATTGCAAAGGCTTTTATCATTGCAGATTTAACGTGACCCACTCACATTTAAACATAGCACTAGTATGACATATCTGTGTCATGTTATTTCATTTCTATTTTATTGAATTATGTAATGTGATTAATATTTGAAGACAACATAATGTGGTTTGATGTTTAACTATCGTAAAATGTCACGTAAAGGATAAATTTATTTATCAGACTGAGTTTCTAGAAAGTAATTAAGAAAGCTAGTGAGCGCTATTTTGAAATGACTAGCCTTGACAACTGCAGTCTCTGGTTTAAATAAGTGAAAGCAGTCGTAAGACTGACATCTATTCTACAAGCTCCAAATTCATTTTTGTTTATTGTTGGAATCTTTCGTTTGCATGCTAATTTAATATTAATGTTTAATTATACAATACCGTTTTTCGTGACATGAGCTAATTATTTTAAACCATTTGTGAAATAATATTTTGGATAATGATACCAAGGGAAAAAATGTGTTACTGTATATGCCTTCACTATTATTAAATATGTGTTCATCATCATAGTTGCTTTACATGAAACCATTTGTTTTCCAAAATCTCTTATTTACCAGTATGTTACAGTCTGAGGTTTTTCATCCCTTGTAAACACTTCAGAATTCTTCAGAACAGCAGAATTGTTTGTGTTCCATTTTTAAGAACATTTTATGCCTGTATTATTTCGGTTCAGTGAAAAGATGCTGTCATTCTGACAAGACTACAATAAATCCTTTAATTGAAATCTTTTGTGTTGTATCTTTTCAGATGGTGCACAAACAAATTGTAGTGAAATCAAAGAAACTGCAAAACCATCTAAACTGTCTGATCTCATGTGAACGTATCTCATGTTAAGGAAATGGAAATGTCAGAGCTGTATTTCAAAAAGCTTTCAAAGATTCCTCTTTCTTGCAGGCTAATGAGCATATAATAAATCACTGCCGCTAAATTGATCTGGATTTTTAAAAAATAGCAAATTATACTATATAATTGTATATGGGACTAAATTCATTCCCTTGAGAAGAAAAAATACAAAAGTACTGCAAGCAAACAGTGATAGACTTAAAACGCAGAGCGTATGTAGATTTGGTGTCCGCATGAAGAATAATATAGGTTTTTAAACATATACAATCTCAGCTGTGTGCACTTTCACAGGTAAAATGTAAATGCCTCATAGGCAGACTGTTAACACCAGCTCAGGGAATGTTGAACATACTCTCAAATTAAATTCAGGTTTTTGAGTGGCAACTGATGGTAACATCACCCCTTAATGTAGCACAACATTAAAATTGAGTTGAAACAAATTCATTAACAAATATATGAAATTTGCACTTCACTTAACACTCTCCTTGAGAAACAACTGAGCTGTGGAACGAGCACATAGACCATTAATAATTTTCCCAGCTGAGAGTACTGGTTATTTTTAGCTAAGAATTTAATTTGAATCATCACTTTTTTTGGTCTGAAGTCAGTCTTCTGGTATGTTTTGTTATGCAATGCTTTGATCTGATTTTCTCAGAAAAGAAAGGTTTTCCAGAAGAACAAAGAGTACACTGGAAGCAGGAACAGCATGGGGATAGAGGTCTCTGAACTTTCAAAGATATTCAGAAATGGTCATCTTTCTGCTGCAATGCAGGAATCTGATGCATAACAAGTGAATACAACATCTGCTTTTCCCCTATAGATATTCCAACTAGATCAACTTCATCTGCAGCTTCTCCAGCATTTCAGTTTTTTATACATTACACAACCTGTCTGCTATCTTTGACGCAGTGAACCGTATTATTATGGTAATATATTTTCAGAACTATAAATACACTGGTAAAGCAAACAGTTTAACCATTTCATATACTTATTCTTCTAGTTCTTTACCTAACGTGGCTAATTAATCAGACTTTTTGCACATTCACCGAAAATAGCCTACTTATACAATGAAGCCATTTTCAAATATTTACCCGCCATTTATAAGTAATTAACAGAAATTTTAATCAACATATTGTTGAATGCAAATGCAACCTTCATAGCATGTAAACAGAAAGACCCGTTCTGTAACCCTAACACTGCAGCTGGATCTTTTCATTATTTACACTCGAAATGTTAATGCCACCTATATTTGTGCACAGCTGCGCCATCTGCATTTCAACAATATTTGTCTCACCAAAAACGGAAAGGGAACTATTGTACATTGGCACAATTATTGTATTCATTAGTACTGGCATTGATCCATGATCAGGCCACTGAAATGATCTGGCTGACCCCCAAACCTCTTGAGAGCACAGTTAACAATACTGCATCTGTCCAAAAAGCAATCTTGAGGACCAATTTGTTAATCCCATTGTTAATCATGTTCCCCCTCAACCTCTTTCATTGTTCATTGAGTTTAGGTCAAAGTTATGCTAGAAATGTTTTATGATTAAGACAGTTTCATCATTTATCATACTTAAATTCAAACATGCATTTTTCCTGTGAACCAATTTAAAGGTCTACTGTATGCCACAAAAAGGTATTTTCAAAATAGAATGCACTTAAAGCATGAGGGTGCATTTGCACAAAACAGAAGAGTAAAATTGGGTTGTTCAGCAGCTGGTTACATTACGTTCTTGTTTAGCCCTCTAGCTTTAGAGCCGCATAAGACATACTTGAAACATAAAATTGACTAGAAAAAATAAAATTGAGGCTGACATTAAAGTATTATGACAGATTACAATTTATTGAGTGATCAGGTTTTAAACAGACAGATGCGTACAATACTGGAATAAAGGAGATAACCTTGTTGTAATATAGACATAGAAACGGTAAAATTCCCACTCTTTACCCAAACTAAATATGTGCAAAATTCAATACAATACAGTTGTTGCTGTAAAAAGGTAAGCCTCACTTAAAAATGTTGTAATGTATTTGTAATATATTACTAAGTGGTTATTTTTTTATTTTGAGTTTTAAAGAGTATCCACTCGATTTTCTTCATCTGAAATTCAAAGTGGTTAAAAAGTGCAATGGATCGCTGCAGGTAACTTTGGCACCACTTTTAATTGTATTTATGAAATTAAGGCAGCAATTGAACTTCAGTTTTAGTGGGTTTTTGTCACAGTGAAAAGATTCTTCTGAGAGGAAAGTGTCATTGACATCTACACGTGTGATGAGCACAAAGGAAACTGAATGTCAAATTCTCTCCAAAATGTCACCTAATGTGTCAGTGACAATCTTTTCTTCAAAGTGGATTCGTCCATTAAATCATTGAAAAATATTTCATGTGTTCATTTATAATACATGCAAGTACAAAACACATCGGGGACGTTTTACAAATAGGCCCTCAAATCTGAATCTGACTTTGCAAACAAAATGAAGATATAAAGGTAAGTGCATTGATAGCTAGTCTGCGTTTGTTAATTCTACATGTAGTCTCGGAGTAAACAGCCAAATCTATGATGAACACAACTAGAAACTCGTGAATCAGACTAACTTCAATGCCTATATACACACACAATTAAATGCGACACATTTTGGCTCATTCTCGACAGAAAACGTACTCCGTGTAGCTTGTCCAGATTTTGTCCTCGTTTGGGTCATTGCTGGAGTAAGCGCACGTGCCAGTGGAGCTGCACGCGACCATATGGAAGCCAAACTCTGACAGTTTGTCAAACGCCTGCTCGAGAAAATTGTACTTTAGATAATAGCGCGATGTGTACCTCTCCGGAGGGCGGTCCGGGTCTCTGCTCTCGTTCAAAGTGTCCCCGAAAACCTCCTTAGCCAGAGAGGTCTTCCCGCACACCGTAATTCTCGCGACTCGCCTGAATTTGGCGTCTGTTTGTATGTCTCTTCCGATTGTGTATGAGCCCCGGTAACCGACAGTGATGTAGCCCGACTTTTTGGACTCGAGGGATGGAGAGAGAGCGGCGCTGACGACGGACATGGTGCGCGAGGCGTCGGGTCCCACCAGCGGAGGCACGCTCGGTTCCTCCGAGTCACTCTGGCAGATCTCATCGGTGATAGAGTTGTCTTTACTCATTTTGGTACTCAAGAGCTTAGACAGGTCCCGCAGCTGGAAAAACTCAGCCTCCCGCTGTAATCTGCTCTTCTCTGGAAAATAGTCAGGCAAAACCAGATTTCGATCCCGTAGGTAGTCTAAAATGTAGCGGAACAGAAAACCGTCCCTGTCCAGAAAGAAGCGACCTTTGCTGTCCCGTGCCAGCTCTGTCGGTGTTTTCTTACTAAACATGTTCCACGGGAGAGAATCCGGTACGGCTATTAAAGTCGCGTGCCTTGTCACATACACTTGTCCTCCCACATTTAGTTCAATAATGTCAGGAAAGGGAGACGCGGAATCCGCGCCGTTTGATATTCCACACTCGGGATCTGCCAAAGCCATCAGGTCTGTTCAGCTGATGTGCCAGTTATTCGCGACTGAGAGCAACGGGCTTCCTAAAGACTCGAGATAAGCGCAGGTGTTTGTTTAAATAGGTTGTGGGAGGGGAGTGAAGACGGCTGCTGTTAACGACCAACTGGAGTCGTGCCTCCTGCTGTCAGTGCCTTTTAAATGCTGGACTCTGACTCCTCATCTGAAACTGATGTTTCTTGAAAACTCGTAATATTTAAGTATACCTTACACTTGAATGAAAATAAGTGGGACAATACAAACATGTGTGGCTAAACGATATTTCTCCCCACACGGCGAAGGTAAAAAAAAAAGCTTTTAAAATTACAATATTTCTATTTTCTGCCATGCGCCGCATATGACAAAGGAAATTAGCGACATCTAGTGGTATACAATTGAATTAAAAATTGGTTAGTCTTCTACAAAAGCACAGCTAAACTATAAAACGAAACGAACAGACTGCAGGCTAGTTTTTGTCTTATATTTTCTATTCTTGGAAAAACATTCAATTATCTGAAAAATCAATATGTTAAAGGTATTAAAGGTTCATATTTTGGTGTTGGGGGTCCCAAACAACAGCTTGACATGCATGCAAATTCCAAAAAAAAAAATTTTTTTTGCATTTATTTTTTCTTTATTTATATCTTATTTATTATACAAGGATTCATTCAACGATGCAGTTTTTGGTAAGTTTTAAACAATTCAGAGTCTACTCTTTCTCTACTCTTTAGAGACAATACCTTTATACACAATGCAATTATTGTGAACATTAAACATTTAAAATGTTGAAGGATGTTTTTATTCACTTAGCTGTTACACACTGCATAAAATGTTATTTTCAAAAATCCATAACAGGGGCACTTTGACAACAACAAGCTTACAGTACTTCTGTCCCTCACAGCTTCTATTTTATTCTAAAATTAAATATGGCAGTACCCTAAGGTCTGTAGCTGTGGAGTCAGCCATAATGTTTCCATTAAAAAACGATTAAATCTAACCCTGTAATAAATCTAATTCAACGTGCACTGAAAAAACATTGTTTCAATAGGCCTATGTCATAATCCACCTGTACATTAGGCTATCAACAAGGTCTTTAAAATCCTGATTTGAAATAATGTTAAAAACAACACAGAATTGGAATTTGGAATGCACTGTTTTAATTTAAGAAAGTAAAATTAAAGTTCAAAATTGTTTTCAAAATCAAATTGTAAAAAAAATGCACATATAGTTGCACATATAGTTATACAATTCATTTAAACTTGAAAAAAATCTGGTACAATCCATGAATGCAACATCCCTTTATCAGTAAATACACTGTAGGTTTGATACAAGCACACCTTGGACTGAAGGTGGAGACAGAGACATACTGAACAGAACAGGGCTAGGAGAAGTTGTCAGACAAAACCGGCTTGGGCTGGAGCTAAAGGCATCTGTATACCAGAAGGGGCTAAGGGTGGAATTGAAGGTTGCGCCATGTTCTGTCCACTAGCAGAGGCAATTTCTGTTGTGTTTTCTTTCCTCATGTGGCCCTTAATGCCTTTATTTGGTTTCTTCCTGTTCCTGTCCTCATAATGTAACCTGTATCAGTTTTCCCAATTATGTTCCACGTGTTTAAAAGCCCTGTCTGTTAAAGTCTGTGTGTAGTTTTTGACCCCTGATGTTGAGTAAAACCGATGTTCTTTTTATTCTATGGATTTGTTGTCTCTCTCCAACACGTTACAATAACGTTGCGTAGTATTATATTTACGGTGACCATACAGTACGTGCGATTTTTCCTGGATGTGTCCTGGCCAGGATTTTTATATTGCTTTGATTTGCACCTCAGCGTTTCGAAAACATAAGGAACCAATGTTATATTGATCGGTCTGCATTTTATAGAAATCCTGGCCAGGACGTGTCCGGGAAAAATGGCACATATGCACATTTTTTTAACATTTACTTGTCACCCAATTGAGGTTATGTTAGATAAACTGCATGATAAAAAAATATTAATGGGAAATTTACTGAAGCAGAATGATTTTTATTCATCAGGAAAAACTGACTAAACTTTAAACCATTCAATAAAACAACTGTAAGATACTCAAAGAAAAAAATAATTAATTAAAATAAAATAAAAGAAAGAAAAACAATCCAACACTTAGAATCTTGAATACTGTCAGGTAAATATTGATATCATTAACCACAGGAAAGTCTAAGAATTTAAAAGTCTGTGAAAATACATTAAACAAACATATAGTTTCTATAGCTTTCTTTTAGTTTCTATACCTTTCTTTTAGTTTACAAGGGTCACACTCATGTGATATTATGAGGAACCAGTAACTGACAGAAGACCGTCTCTGACAACTGCAAAATAAATTCCAGATTTCGCAAATGCTGGAGATACACACTTTTAGTGTGAAAACAAGTTCAAGAAATATGTCATATCATAATATCATGTGATTTGACAATGGACCTGTTTTTAATTTAATTTTAATGAACGCACTCTGATTCCATAAAGTTATTTTCATTTTCTGAAAAATAGTAATAACATTTAAATATAATACTATTTTGGTAGCACTTTCTTTGACAGTATGTGTACTTCCCTGGTACATTCACTGTAATTAGTTTGTACATACAGACAAGTGAGGGTAAGAATGGTCACTTACAAATGGTAACTACTTTATCGTACTTACTAATGGATATCCATGGTAAATATGTAGTACTTAAGGACAAGTGGGTGCAAGCAAGCACGTCCTCATAGGTACAGGAAGTGTTGGTAATTCCTGTGTATTGTTAGGGCACTTTATTTAACATAACTAACAGGTACATACATCAGTTCCACAATAGCACAGACACTTGCATAGAAGTATAGGGAAATAGGACTGTAAAATAAAATTCACCATTTTACACAAATATTACACAGTAGTTAGCAGTTCCTTAAACTTTGTAAGCGCAGTTGTGGAGAGTAATTTAACATTAATATTATCACATTGTTTGTTACCACATAATAGCACATTTTTCTGTAGGTACTAAACATTTATCACCTACAGTGATGTACAGTAGTATGTACAGTAATGTGTCTTATTAGTTACCATGTACGGATTTTATTTTATTAATATAGCTATATATTCTAATCTAATCTAATCTAATCTATTTTTATATAATATATCTGTAAGTGAACATTCTTACCCTCATGTATGTACAAACCAATTATCATGAACCTTGCGTTACCACTCATTTGCCTGTAGATACAAGATATTTACCATATGGGAAGTACATGTACTGTAAAAAAGTGCTACAATTATTTTTTTTAAGATCCAAATGTTAGTGTATAAATGTAAAAGACAATTTCTGAAATAATAATTATAATACAAATTGTTATTATTTATTTGTTGTCTTGCGTTTTATGCTTAATTTGTATTACTAATTTTATTAAATTGCAAAATCTAATTATACCATATGATTGAAAATTAGCCATGTTCCTTTGCCAAATGTGAACTGTGATTTAATGGCACGTGGTTGTTTTAAATTGTGAAACAATGCACTTCACAGTATTGTGGTTAAGTAACCTTGGAAAGTCACTGGTTGGCGAGCCAGTTCTGCTCATAGGAACATAGTATTTAAGGCGAACGTTAACACGCTGAACTCACAGCAGGATTCAGACCTCGCGCAATGATCAGAAAGGTACTACTAATCATTTATTTATTGTAGCATTTCTTAGGTATTTTATACACATGTATTTCTTCTTTCGCTACATTTAAAATTCTAATTATTCAGTGCTATTGATATAGTATCCAAAATATTACAATTAAATGGTAATTATTATTTTCTCAGGGAGTTACTGAGAGTTTTGGGGCAGCAGTGTCCTGTCTGAGCACATCTCATCTGACAGATGAAGTGATAAGGAGGAGTAAGCGAATGATACTGGACACGCTGGGAGTGGGATTGCTTGGAACCAGCACCCCAGTCTTCAACACAGTACTTCAGTGCAGCCAAGTAAGGATAGTGTTTACATACAGGAATATTATTCATTTTTCCTTCTTTTTTGTCTTGTCATGTTTTATGCACAATTCTTTGATCATTTGTAAATTGTTTATTGTTTTAGAGACAGCAAGCACTGGAACACAGCAAGGTCTGGGGCAGACCAGGATTATCTCTTCCACCTCACTATGCTGCCTTTGTTAATGGAGTTGCGGTAGGTAATTTACAAAAAATCATGTTCAGCTACTCTGGTAAATAATATAGCGGTAATAAAAACAATCATTAACTTGTTTCTTTTTTAAAGAAAGCATGCATTCTCTTAGACTGATAATGGGATGTGTTCCTGTGATATATTAGGTGCACTCTATGGACTTTGATGACACCTGGCATCCAGCCACTCACCCCTCCGGAGCTGTGTTGCCCGCTGTCCTGGCACTGGCTGAAACTTTGCCTGTTAAACCCTCTGGCCTGGAGCTGCTGCTGGCTTTCAATGTAGGCATAGAGGTTCAGGGGAGACTCCTGAGGTTTTCTAAAGAGGCCCACAACATTCCAAAAAGGTAACAGTATTATCAGTTTAATAAATAAAGATTTTCTAAATTGAATATCAAATTTTTAATTCATGTATCGCTCTCAGATTCCACCCGCCTGCAGTTGTTGGGATTATGGGCAGCACGGCTGCTACGGCTAAACTCTTGGGTCTGCCGGCGACCCAGAGCATAGCAGCTTTAGCGATAGCCTGCTCATCTGCCGGAGCACCCATGGCTAACGCTGCCACTCAAACCAAACCTCTCCACATGGGCAATGCTGCCCGGGGGGGTCTGGAGGCCTCCCAACTTGCTCTCCTCGGCCTGGAGGGTAACACGCAGATTCTGGACCTGGAATCAGGCTTCGGGGCCTTCTATCCTGATTATGTCCCCTGCCCACTGGCTGAGGTCTCCCCTACTTCTCATTACAGCTGGGTGTTAGAAGAGCAGAACATTGCACAGAAGCGCTTTCCCGCTCACCTCGGTATGCACTGGGTGGCAGATGCAGCAATAGAAGCAAGGGCAAAGTTTTTGGACAAATACCCAAATGCAGATCTCAATCAAATTAAGAAGATCACTCTCAGAGTGCCCTCATCCAGATATGTAGACTGCCCTCTTCCTGTCAGCGAGCACCAGGCCAGGCACTCATTCCAGTTCAACTGCTGCACCGCGCTGCTAGATGGAGAAGTCACCGTCGACTCCTTCAGCAAAAGCCAGATGAACAGAAGTGCCCTAAAGGAGCTGCTTCTGAAAGTACAGCTGGAAAATCCACAAGACAATCACTCAAGCTTTGAAAAAATGTATTGTGAAATTGCAGTGGAGACAACTCAGAGTGAAATGTTCACTGCACGCTGCAACACTTTTTACGGTCACTGGAGGAAACCTCTTAGTCACGAGGATCTGGTGAGGAAGTTCAGGGCTAATGCTTCAGCTGTGCTGACTGCTGATGTTGTGGAGGGTATTATTTACACTGTAAACAATCTGGACACAAATCAAGACTGTTCAATGCTTTGGTCATACATGCACTTTAATAAGCACATGATGCATAAAGATGAGCGCCGCTACTCGGCTTTGGCCTGAATCATTGTGTAATGTGGCATTGTTTAGGCTAATGGAAAGTATCATATCATACTGAAACCACTACGGTGTTGTGACTTAAATCTCAGTTCTGCATTTTATTTTAATTCTGCATTCTGCATAATATAACACCATTGTCAAGTATTCATTTTGGACCATTTAAAGCATTTTAAGAGTATTCTGGCTACCATACAGTATTTTTGCAATGTCAGATTGTTTTTTCCAAATACACAGCATTAAGCAATAGTGTTCTTTCATCAGATGTAGTTTTTCCCAGAAAGTTACAAGCAAGTTATTTTCACTTGTCAAACTGAAAGTGAAGACAATAGAGATAATAGAGCTTTGACCATTTCTGAATGCAAGGTTTCACATCGGTTTTTTTTGTTTTCTTTTACATCACTGTGTTTCTTATTTCTATTCCATGTTAAAAATTAAGTTTGTTGTACATTTGTTGTTTATCTAATAAAATCATTTATATTACCATATTATGCTCAGCCAGGCTGCATTTATTTGATCAAAAAATAAAAACAGTAATATTGTGAAATATTACATTACAATTTTAAATAACTGTTTCCTGTTTTAATGTACTTTAAAAATTTAATTTTGTTACTCCAGTCTTCAATGTTACATGATCCTTCAGACCTCACTCTAATATGCTAATCATAGAGGGACTAGATCAATGTAATAAACCCTTGCTGAGTTAAAGTACTTTGAATAAAAAGCTTTCAAATGCTAGTTTATACGTTACCTTTATGGTGTATTTCTAGAAAACAGGGACAAATTAAAGTTGTGTAATATCTTTGCTGACCTGACTAACCTTCAGATTTCTAAGACTTCTCTTCAGACTTCAGACCTGTTCTTCTTCAACTTAAAAAAAAAACATCATCACTGTCCAGATGTCATTGCAAAAGATTTCTTCAATCAATAAATATGTATATAAAAAAAGGATAGTTATTAAAAAAAACTAAAAAGAATGGAACAAAGATCTGTAACCAAGTCTAAAAGACAAATATGTAACTTGTTTATTCAGACGCTGGATTTGTTATATACACCAAATATAGCCAATTCGTTAATTTTTGCAGTTATTCATGCAAGTTTCAGCACCTCCTGTACCATCTCTCCAATTCCATCAAATATTTCATGTAGTGGCGCTTTGCACATGAAAGCGCAGGTAGTGACAATCTTATTTTTCTCATCGACATGAGCCTCATTCACATGCTTGCAGATGTGCTTGCAGCCAAGCTGAGAAATAGCTTCCGCTGTGTCTGGAACATCTGGATACCTGAAAGTCAAAGATTCAGACAGTATGCCTGTTAATGTCAACATTTTTTATGAACAGAACAGAAACAAAGAGATTACGGTCATACACATGACTTTGTATAAACAGAGCTCTGCCTTTTCTCTAGGTTCTCTGGGTTGTATGTTTAGCCTACAATAATAATTTCAATATAATAACAGTTTATGTAATATTTCATCATATTATGTATTCAGAAAACAGCTATGCTTATACATATTTTAGTAAACACAAGAACATTAAAGGACTATTTGATATCCAGTTTAAAGCAGGGTTATAATTAAACTGAAATCATAAAAAAGTATAACTTGAAAAAAGTAAACATTAACTCATTTTAAATGTTATTTTATTTATTTTCTATATAGATTATTATTATTATAGAGAATTTGTTCTGCACACAGCTTTTATATTTCCTGAAAGTCCCATGATTTACCTGTCATCCTTGTCATGGCCAACAGTCACTTCACAGCCAGGGAAAACCTTAGCAGCCAGCACAGGTGAGATGCAGCACAAGCCGATGGGCTTCTTCTCAGCATGGAAGGCCTTCAGCACTGTTTTAACCTGTTCATTGACAGAGCAGTCCTTACCCTGGACAGCCCAGCTACACAAGTTTTTGGCCGCCCCAAAGCCACCTACAAAATCATGTTAAAGTATTACTAATCAAATTGGTGGACTGAACAGTAAATTAACATTCTTTCAGAAGTAGTGTGCTAACCAGGGAAGATGATGGCATCCAGATCCTTAACATTGAGCTCAGAGAGGTCTTGTATATCACCCCGGGCAAGTCTAGCACTCTCCACAAGCACATTTCTCTTTTCCTCTGTTGGAGAGCCTTTTAAGTGATCTACCACATGCATTTGATCAGTGTTGGGTGCAAATATCTTCACCTGTGGGAAGGTTAGAAAATAAGATTTAATTACATGATACTTTACATGGCAGGCTGAAAAGGATTTTATACCAGCTAAACAAAAGTTACAAATGAATACAATATTTGTCACAAATGAAGTGCAGTGTGTTACAATCTATCATGGTTACAATCATGTTTGGTGCTAAATAAGTGATGTGATATGAATGGAATCAACTTGACTAGTCATGAGCTCTGGATGCAACAGCTGTTTGTTGCATTTGGTATTACGTTATGCTCTGTTATAATCTCTGCTACTGCATTCTGTGCAGTGGAAACTGTTAGAGGTTCACGTTAACTTACAGTGGCTTGCTGACGGCTCAAATGAACCAGAACTGCAGACGCCTCGTGGATTTCACTTCCATCAAACACACCGCAGCCTGCCAGCACTACAGCTACACGCTTGGCCATTGTCCACTCGAAACGAAGTCACAAACTCAACGAAGATAGCAGTGAACTTGAAAGGTTGCGAACTTTTGCGTTTCGTAAACGAGTATGGTGTCACAGCGACTTCGCCCACAGCGGAAGCGATGCATGCACAGATGAATCGTTCATTCGAGTCGAATCTTTTAGTGAATTTAGCAGTCTTGATGAATCGTGCTAAAAAAATAAAACTTGGCTGAAACACTAACCCCCAGTTTCCCAGACAAGGCTTAAGCTAGTCCTAGACTAAATTGGATGTTTGAGCGGTCTCAGATGAAAATATCTTGCTCTCACAAATCTTAAAACATGTCAGTGTCACTGTTCTGTGTTAAGATGCACACCTGTAATATTTTCTTATAAGGCATTTTTGTAAAAATTGCTTAAATATCTTAATTAAACTAATGCCTAGTCCTGGCTTAAGCTAAGCCCCATTTGTGAAACTGGGCCTCAGAGATTGAAAATAAAAAAAAATAATTTAAATGTAACTTAGGTTCAAAATTACCTTTTTTGAAATTACAATAAACTTATTTATTAAATAATATACTAATTTAACAAAGCGGTAATAAACTATTTGCTATTATAGATTTATTGTAAAGTTGTAATATCGATGTAGCAGGATCGGGGAACCTTTATTTTGAAATGACTCTATTAACGAAAAGTCGTTTCCGTTTCCAGTCAACATATTTGACATCCATGCATGTAGTGTAGTTAGTTGTTATGCTATGTTTATCGGTTAACATATCGCAATAACGTGGGTATTTGATGAGATTACATTAAATTCCTTAATTCTGTTGTGGTCACTATATAGTCCACTTATTGTTGCACTGTGCAATAATTCTAGCTAGCTTGCTAGCTAATAACCTTTCTAAGGAGCGTTCAAGTCAACGCCAGTCAGTGTGTAACCATGGCAGGACTGTATCGAGCTCTTCTAACATCAGCATCCAGGGTCACAAAGGTGAGATTCTTTCACATTTCATTGTGATCCCTGATTTGATAACCATGTCAAAAAAGTGTATTAACAAACCCATTTTTAAAATCACCATTGCAGAATCTGATTCAAGCCACACCATGCCGCACTAAATTCACCAGGAGCCGCATCCCTCCACAGGTAAGTGACGGTTCAGAACGTACTTGCATCGTTTTAGTCAATTCAGATTATTGATCGCAGTGACATAGCATCATATTTTCGTCCCTCAGGTATTTGAGGAACGAGCAAAAGAACATGACAAGTATGGTGGTGATCCAGATCACCCACATAAACTGCATATAGTGACGAGAGTTAAAAGCACAATGAGACGACCCTATTGGGAAAGGAAGGTTGTTAAGAGTTTGGGGCTTATGAAGGTGGGATGCCATTATCCTTTTTTTATTATTATTACAATATTCATTTAGAAAAATTATTTAATGTATCATGTTCATCACCAGGCACATGAACCTCGTGTCCACAAGAACACCCCATCAGTGAATAATCTACTAAAAATCATTAAGCATCTAGTTAGGTAAGATAGACTTACATCTTTAAATCAGTTAAACGTGATTGCTGACCATTAGCATGAACTTATTTAAATATCTTTATTTGCAGGATTGAGCCTCTCAGACTCCCCTATGGATTACCTGCAGAGGAGGACATGGCTAACACATATCTGAATAGCAAAGGGGAGCTGGTGGTGAAACGTCTCCTCAAACCAGTTGAGCAGAAAGCCATCGAGTCATAGAGCCTTTGGGGCCTGCCATTTGTGCTGTGTGTTTGTTGTTTAATAAAGATTTGAATATCAGCCTTGATTACTGTAGCTCAGTAGAGCACTTTCAAGGATGGCAAGAACTTAATGTGTATTTAGAATTTAATTATCGCTCTGGATAACAGTGATGGCGAAATGCATGAATGCAAAATGTAAATGACCAGATATTTGTCTTCTACAAAACATTAGACACTCAGGTGATATTTTTAAATCACTAATATGTTCAGTTAGAGACAAAGAAATTATTCATTTCAAAACAGGCGTATTATATCATTTTTTAATAAGTCATGTATTGCTATAAAAGGAGAAAAAAAAATGCACATCCTTCACATCAATGGGAGAAAGAGGTGGCAATTCTTAATGGTATACAGAAGTTTGCTTCCTTGGCACTTGTTCGATGCTTATTGAGCTTAGCATCAGTCCATCAGAGGCAAAATAACAGGTTTGTGTTTGCACCACTGTTTAAATGCTTTGATTCTTCCATCTTACAAGAACTCAATCTTCCTTGGATAATAAATCTGCGCTAAAAAGAATATTTTCAACAGAATAGAAAAGTTTCACTTCTGTAAATTAAAAATTAAAGAGATGAAATGAAATATAAATATCCTGTCAGGTGGTATTCAGTCATTTTTAAATGGGCAAACATAAGACAAAGGTGACAGAAAAAATGAAATAGACACTGAAAACAATAAACAAAAAAGTGATCACAAAGAGGTGTTACAAGACTTAGGACTGTTATGTAGGAAGCCCTGAGAAAGACGGAGCTTGATCTTTGTTTTTAGTCCTCTAATCCTCATCAGATTCAGAGTCTGAGTCATAACCTTTGCCTCTGATGGTCTTTTTCTCCACCTTGGTGAACTTTGACCCTGACTTTTGTCCAATAGTCGGTGGTTCCAAAAGATTCCCACTAGAAGGATAAGAAGAGAAATGTAAAAGCAGTTTTAATTTAAAAAAATATTTTTAACAAGTACACAATAAACTGACTAGAAGCCGCAGTGAAGAAATCAATCAATCAAAATGCTGTTGTTTTGAAATTTCTATTCATTAAAAAAAAAATCACTATGTTTCCATCCATCTATTATTATGTGCATTTTAAAATACTGCATAATAAAATGCCAGATGGAAACACCAAGATGCACATACATTTGCAAAATGTGCATTAATAAATCTAATGCGCACAATTGACTAGAATAAACGTATTCAATAAGAAAAAAAGCATTTCAAAGCAAACCATTCACAGCATTTATAGGTTGTTTTAGTCATTTTGAAATTCCTGAGGAAAGTGTCAAAGCATTTATGTAATTACATCACTGTGTTCCCAAACAGCAGCATCCACCTCCAAAAGCAATGACAGCATTTATTGTCTTATGTCTGCTCTCTCTCTGAGGCACAAGTATTTTATTATATCGAAAAATTATTATACTCTGTGGCTAGTTCATCAGGACGTGACGATTTTGTTTTCTTTTGAATTCTCAAACGTCTTAAGGGTAAGTTTTGCGCACAAGTGAAATTTGCATCTTTGGATAGAAACATAAGAAATGCATCTTGCATATATCCAGCACATTTCTATGTTTTCTAAAGGATACTGTGACTCTGAATATTGCAGTAATGGCTGCTGAATTGTTTCATGAAATGGAGAATCAAAATGTTTTGATATTTATACAGTATTTTTTTTATTGTAAGTTCCTCTAATATAAAAAATACTGTGCATTTCAGAACTTAAAACTATCTCCCTAGTTTAAAATACAAATATTTTATCCTCGCCATGAAATTGGGAGAATTTTGACATCAAGATTCTTCAACACCGCCACCATTATATGTTAATCCGAGGAAGCATGTTCAGATCAATGCATATCTATCCATCGATCAAACAGACATTGTTTAATCAGAATACCATGCCCTTCTCTTACACTCTGGCATCCCTACATGGTGGCCTAATTTCTGTACTACTCACCTGTAGTTGATGATATCTGAGCAGCCCAGTCTCCACTCCAGCATTTCAGTAGGGAATTCATCTGTGTTGCCCAGATCGGTGAAGCCCACAACATAATCCTTAGTCTTCCCGTCCTTCACCAAAGCCAGTGTGGGAAGGACCTTAATCCTCAGCCTCTCGGTTAGGAATGGAGCCTTCTCAACATTTAATTTAATGAACTTAGTTTCCAGATGTTTCTTCGCCAAAACAGCTAGATGCTTGTCCAAAATTTTGCATCTTTGGGAAATAAAGACTGAAAATATATGTTTGCACATTTGATTTATAATACAAAGTACAAGAATAATATATAAAGGGTCTCAAATACCTGAAGGTGGAATCTCTGTAGAAATGGCATACCACATTTTTGCTTGCTTTAACCTCATCAAAAAAATCCTTCTCACTTGGGATCTCTCTGTATTCGCCATGTCCTTTAGATATCCACTCCTAAGGACAGACACGTACAACAGAACACAAAGATTAATCACACTAGTTGATAACTTATTTTGAATAAACATTTTAATAGTACAGGTTTATAATGCTTACCTGCTTCTGTTTCTGAGCTTTCTTAAGGGCCTCAAGTCTTCTCTCCTTCAGTCGCTCCAGCTCGTCTTCATCCATGCGCTCAAACTTCTCCAGTTCTGCATCTAGCTGCTCTTCCACCATCCGTGCCGACTGCAGCACCTGCTGCTCCAGAGCCTTGGCAACAACCTCCATGGACTGACTGGCCATTTCCTCTCACAACCTGACTGTCTTTTAGAAATACAGCACAGTTTTGGATGCAATTACATACTGAAAAGCAGTGTGACATGCAGTTTAAAAAGAGAAATAGTGAACTTAATTATTCAAATATTTAAATAAATATATTCTTTATACTAGATTAACTTTACATTCTTAAATAACTTTTCAGAACACGTGTAATAGGTCTAAAAACAACATGGCATGTGTGCCTATAATCTTATTACTTGTTTTAATCCATTTATTATCATGTCTACTACTTAGAAATCAGTTCAGAATTGACACTTTTTAAGGGCATACAGCATAATATTAAACAATGAAGAGTTTGTGTTATGAAAGGTGTGGCACACAATGATCAATAGTCATCTGGATTTTGAGGGCATTCTGTTTATTCACAACAATAGATTCTATTAGTGGGCCAACGCCTGACCAAAAAAGACCAAATGCTAACTTTACTTTCTCCAGTTTCTATGTTTCTGTCTCATCGACAGTTTATCATTTCAACGGGCTGTAAGTTTCGTATGTACGGACTGTTGAGTTTAAATTTGATATGTTGGTCTTTGTGTCAAATCGTGCTAGTGTTAGCGTCTTGCTTTGGCTTCCAAGCACCGTGGTAACGGCAGCTTTGATCGCTAACAAAGACTAATGATAAGCGATTGGTTCATCGGAAAGAGCACTCTCCAGAGTGCAACATTAAAAATAATACATTAGAAATAATTTAACTGACATTACGTTTACTGTATTTTATGTAGGTCAGTGAGAAGAGCACTTACCGAAGCTGTATAATTTCTAGAAGGCGGCACGCTGACGTAGGTTTACGTAAAGGCGTCGACTGAATACGTCACGCAATAGTACCGCTTTCGACGTTTTTTTTTTAGAAATAATATTTATTAATTTATATTTTATTTTAATAATATGTTTTATTGTTTCCTTCATACAGTTCTGTACAAATGTAAACAACAGTCACCTTTTTTATTTCAAAATTGTACGTCATCTATTTTAATTTCTGTATTGTTACTGGGTTTACTCGTATGGAAATGGTAACCATACCTATGTTACTATAATAACACAGCAGTTAGAATAATTACTGTTACTGTAACTGTGGTATTTTGCTGTATTACACAAAGGTAGTTCGTTCAGTGCGATCTGATGTTTTTTAATTTACGTTAGATCAGTTTAATTTGTATTTGTGTTTTTTTTTCCCCACATTATCACAGACCAAATGTATAAATGCAAGACACCTTTCTGCCTACGGTTTCTGCCTCTTCAAGTGCACCACTAAAATGTTACATTTGTACTGCAGTTTTGCGTTTTACATCTCACGATATACAGTGGGTACGGAAAGTATTCAGACCCCTTAAATTTTTCACTCTTTGTTATAATGCAGCCATTTGCTAAAATCATTTAAGTTATTTTTTATTTCCTTATTGATGTACACACAGCACCCAATATTGACAGAAAAACACAGAATTGTTGACATTTTTGCAGATTTATTAAAAAAGAAAAACTGAAATATCACATGGTCCTAAGTATTCAGACCTTTTGCTCAGTATTTAGTTAAAGCACCCTTTTGATCTAATACCGCCATATGAGTCTTTTTGGGAAAGATGCAACAAGTTTTTCACACCTGGATTTGGGGATCCTCTGCTATTCCTCCTTGCATATCATCTCCAGTTCTGTCAGGTTGGATGGTAAACGTTGGTGGACAGCCATTTTTATGTCTCTCCAGAGATGCTCAATCGGGATCAAGTCAGTCTGGGCCATTCAAGAACAGTCACAGAGTTGTTTGTTATTTTTAGCTGTGTGCTTAGGGTCATTGTCTTGTTGCAAGGTAAACCTTATACTCAGTATAACCCCCCCAATACTCAGTTTGGCCAAACGGCCAGCTCTAGGAGTGTTTCTGGTCATCCCAAACAGCTTCCATTTAAAGATTATGGAGGTTACTGTGCTCTTAGGAACCTTAAGTGCAGCAGATATTTTTTTTAACCTTGGCCAGATCTGTGCCTTGCCACAATTCTGTCTCTGAGCCCCTCAGGCAGTTCTTTTGACCTCATGATTCTCATTTGCTCTGACATGCATTGTGATAATAAAGTCCAATCAGTATAATCAAACACAGCTGGAGGATGATCAGAAGAAATTAACAGAATGAGTTAAATATATGAGTGTCACAGCAAAGGGTCTGAATACTTAGGACCATGTGATATTTCAGTTTTTCTTTTTTTTATAAATCTGCAAAAATGTCAACAATTCTGTTTTTCTGTCAATATGGGGTGCTGTGTGTACGTTCATGAGGGAAATGAACTTAAATGATTTAGCAGATGGCTGCAATATAAAGAGTGAAACATTTAAGGGAATCTGAATATTTTCTGTATCCACTGTATATTTAGTGTTATTAAATAGTCATCTGCAGCTGTACAGCCTTTCGTCTTCATCCTTTTTAGGCATCTTTTAATTAACTTAGCATACAATGTTTTTTGTTACATATTGTTTATAGATCAACTTTATCCTGATCCACAAATGATAAATACACACATAAGACAGTATCACTTATCCAAATTTATTTGCAAATTTAGAAAACGTACAAATTTTGTCACAGCTTCAGGTCTTCAGGCACGGGTCCTTCTGTCATGACAGATTTTTGGCCAAATATGAATTTGTAGGCCTTCCTCTCTGTAATGTCATGATAATATGTGATAACAGATGTCTGTCTATTGAGTAGCTTCCTAAAACCAAGAAAGTACAAATTTTGAGGACTTAAGTACATTCTGTTCATACATAAAGCCAAACCAACATTGAACAAGACTTGAGAGGAAAATGTTGAAGAATAATCCACCTTGACCCATTAAACAGTTCACATCCAACTGACTGGAAAACCCTTCCTCTTTCCTCTAGCACCACATGCACAAATTTAGAATAAAAGACTGAGAAGCATGACAGGACATTTGAAACTCAATTTAGTAAAATTAACCTGGCCAAAGTTTTAATCTTTTTCTTTATAAATATTTCTCTCTCTCTTAGATCTTTTACACATACAGACAAACATACAATAAGAAACAATCGATAAAGGAGGAGTAATATTCTTCTAGAAAAACATAAATGTTAGCTTTACATAAAATGTTAGTATCCACATGCTAAACTGACTTTGATAGAAGGGGTTTGTTTTTCCGATTTCCACTTCGGACTGACCTATAAAGGCAAATAACATGCCACTCCATTTTGCTTTGCTACAAAGTCTGTAAATACTTCTGAGGCTTTCAAGATAAACACATGTTCTGGAGTACACGAAATAAAGACAAGAAAAAACAGAGACAAAGAGGCTTGCTTTGCTTGGTTTAGGACAGTCAGTGCATTTAAAACATTCAAAAAACATCTGGTAACATTTTATAACCAGGTTGTACATGTTAATATTAGTTAACATGAACTAATTATCAATAATGCTTTAACCAAGAATAATACGTGCTGTAAAATGTTCATTCTTACATATGTTAATATTGGTTAATGCATTAGTAACTATCAAGAAGTATTAACATAAAAAATTATTAATTGTTAGTTCACGATACTTGATGAATTAACTAATGTTAACAAATCCAACCTGATTGAATAGTGTTACCAAAAAACCTCTAGACATTAGTCTATAAAATTGACATCATGATGAAAGAAAAACTCAGTGTTTAGCTGCTTCTGAATGTAGCTGGTATGCTCATCTGTTGCTCATCATCACTGGCATGATCTGGTAATCCTGTGTTCTCTGAGGAGAGGACAAGCGATGCTACAATGATTGGCAGACACAAGTGGTTTTGTTGGCTCTCTCTCACGTGTCAGGATGAGGTGGCAGGTCTGGGCTGACGTCACAGTGACTGAGGTTAGGACGGTCCTCCTATGTGATCTTTAGAGTACTACCATAGGCTTGCTGTACCACTACCTGCACATTGTCAAGGATGAAGTCAAAGGCCATGCTCCATACTGACTCTGAGGACTGTTGCATAAGTCTGAAACCAACATTTAAACCAATTAAATCTTTTCATCAAGAAAGGCCCAATCAACCTACACTACCGTTTAAAGGTTTGGGGTCAGTAAGATGTTTTTAAAAATTTGATTTTTAAGTAGATTTTTAGTTGATTTTCAAGCATTTTCTTGAAATAGTAATACACACACAAAAACAAAATCATCTTATTCTCCAAACATTCAAACAACAGTGTATTATTACTACTGGTGAGATTTATAATGTACATGCGTTTGTTGTAGGCATTAGCCAGAAAGAATTGAGAGCTATACCTCTTCATGTATTTGATGACAAGATATAGTTTCTCCAGGTCTTTATCTTCCACGAGTTCTGTGCAGTACTTCACTACCTGGAGAATGTCCTCTTCCATTGGTTCTGTGAATACACAGCACCATATAAATAGAGCATATACACAATGCAAATATATACTGCTATGTAAAAATGTCCTGTTCTGCCATACCCGAGATGGTGGTTACCCATTCACGAAGCAGAGTTCTGATGTCACTGAATTCATAAGCTCCAGCTAGGGTTGGGACTGGGCGGGGATTCAATTTTGACATTGTCTCTGGGACATCTGTGCTTGAAGAGGACGGGCACTGTACATTTTCTGTCTACCAATGAAAACATCTTGGATAAATACTTTTTTCCACCCCAAAATTGTCAACATTTTAAAAGTTTATCAAGTGGCTGAAGATATTACAGATAAACAGAAGAATACAGGCTTACTTTGAGGCCTGGCTGTTTAGGTGGCATAGGATGTGTTTTGGAGGGGCTGGATTTGGCAGGGCTGTTTCCAGGAAATAGTTTTTTTAGTGGACTAGGACCCTTTTTGGCAGGACTAGCATTTTTCTTTTTGTAGCGGCGCTTCAGTTTCCCCACTGCAGGCTGCTTTAGTTGAGGAAATGTGTTTTTTTGTTCGACTAGAAACAAGGGAGCAAGGTTAGAGGTTTTGTGTATGGTGTGTGCTTGTGGTTAAATATTTAATTCTTAAATCTGCTTAAATCACATAATTAAATTGATAAGCTGAAAAGTGTAATGTTATTTGTCGATAACCGGGAAATATTACACATCTGTACTACTTTGTTATTTGATGACTAAGTTTAGCTTTTATTAACAATGTGCAGTATAATTTCAGGAAGACAAAATCTGTTATAGAAAAAAGTACTGTGTGAGTGTTTATAATAATAGAGGAATGAGCTCTTGGTTAAATCTATATACAGTAAAATTAATAAGGTTGTTATATTTTTGAAGTATATTTATTCACTTTTTAATGTAATGCCATATCGAGACTATCTTTCATGGCGATCTCCAAATATAAAGACACAAGATATATAATAATACCTATGTTATAAAAGATCTACACTGTGCTTTTTAAAAGTGTAAAAGTTACTATGTGTACTATGCACACATGCAAAGCAAATCTTTCAAACTGTTTTGATTACCTGCATTCTTCAAAATATCTTCTTTTACGCTTAACATAAGAAAGTAACTCATGCAGGTTTGGAACTAAAATAAAAGTAAATGATCATTTTCATTTTTGGTGAACCGACCCTCAAAGGTGAAAACACTCCTCAAGAGATAAATGTATGTATCTTGCACACCCCTACTCATTTTTACTCACCAGTGGTGCTTTGAGCTTGAATATGGGCTTGAGCCTTGTTTCTATAAGCAGAGCACAGCTCTTCCTGAAGCTCTCTGGGAAGAGCTGCAAACACATCTGGGTCAACCTGTTAAAAGTTCAGGTTAGGATATCTAAAATACTAGTTTCTGATGGTGATTGTAAAACGATTCCACAATGTTTCCCCCTGTGACTGGGATAGTAATGTACCTGGGAGAAGTCAGGGAGCTCTAGTATAATGCCCGTTGTGCATGGTTGACCTGGCTGGTTTGGAAGCTGCAGTACAAGGGTGCCAAGCGATGGACCTGGAGGTGGAGAGTAGGAGGTTCGAGGCAGGGTTGAGAAATGAGATGAGGTGCTGGGCTGCTCCTCTCTTTGTCTCCAGGACTGCTCCACCTGTTTCCTTATGTCTACAGGTAAAGCCTCTAAAACAGACTGGTCCACCTGAAAGAGGGACAACAGGGGCATAAATTCATTTGATATTTTACTGTTCAGAATTCTTTGATAAATAGAAAGTTCAAAAGAAGAGCTTTAGAAATATTTTGTAACAATATGTATTGAATGTCACTTTTGAGCAATCTAATGCATCCATTTTAAATAAATGTATTTCATAAAAAAAGATGAACTTTGTGTCTGGATATTAGGCATAGTCTGTGTAGTTTTTGTTTCTGAGGTGCATTTGAGTGAGGATAATCTAACCTGAGAAGGAGATGGCACCTCAATGCTGACGTTTAGGCATGACCTGACATGGTTGGGGGTGTGTGGATGGTAAAGTCCTCCTTTACTCGTTCCAGGCATCGGATCTGAGCTGGTGGAAGGTGGTGAGGATGGAGGGATTACTCTCTCCTGATTGGAGGAGAAAGCTTTGGATGTAGAAGGGCTAGTTAAACTATCTAAAATACAAGCAACAGGAAAGAAAAGTTAGACACCAACATTAATTCTACACATATCCTATAAATCCAGGGCTCTTCATATCTGGCCCTGCAGGTAGTTTAGATCCAACCTCATTCAAAGACTCCTGAGTAAAAAAATATCTGAAGGAATTCAGAGTAGGTGGTGTGTTTGATCAGGGTTAGATCTAAAACTCTGCAGGACAGTCCAGTCCAGGGCTGGATTTGAACAACCCCGTCCTAATCACATTCCTCCAACCTTGTGCTACAGGGTCTTTCTTGGGGCTGTGGGCAGGCTGTTTGGCCAGCAGCAGGTCTTTGATTGAGCGACCGCGTGAGGGCCCCTGTCCTGATGGGTCTGCATGTGATCCCTCCAACTGCTGCACCTGCAGTCCCACTCCCCTCATGTCCTTTACATCCAATTTCATGGCATGGAATAGCTTAATGGCTTCTGTGGCAATTAGCTGACAACTATCTGTGGGCTGAGCGAGTAAAACAGACCTGCAATGGGACAGTAATGTTAATGTCAAATGTATATGAAAAATAGTCATTATTAAAGATTTAAATGTATTAAATCTGTACTTAATAAATTTAATTCAACTTATTGTGTTTTTTTTTACATTACACTTAATCAAAATAGCATAACCTGAGTCGTCTGCTTAAACACCACAGCTTTCTTCCAAATTAACTGCAAGTTCGCATTCAGATCTGCCACCATCCAATCAACAACCGAATTATCCTTTTTTTTTTAATACTCAATTTTTTACTCAGATGTACATAATAACAGAAATTATATGTAATGGATTTAACAGAGCAGTTAATTTATCCTGGTGCAAATCACCTGGCAATGTTGTCACATATCCCATGGCCACCATATTTTGCTGGCTCTACTGGAGCCCCAGGCTTGCGCACCATGATCTTCAGAGTAATTCTTCGACCTCTAAGCCCTGCCCCTTCCAACCTCTTCTGCACCTCCTTAGATAGGTTTGTAAGGAAAGACTCCGCCTCTTCAACCTAGCAAAGTATTAGAGGTAATGGGAAACTTATGACCGAGGTCAACGGACTGTGAATAATGACAGGTACAATGATATGCAATGATTGCTGTAACTTGTATACTTCAAAACCTGTGTGAACCGAATGTTGTAGTTCATCTCTGCAGAGACAGACTTCCTCTCCTTCTCACTGCGTACAGGCCTGTCATCCAGTCCTCTGCAAAAGCGAAAAAGCGTCTGTCCTGTCCTTGGCCCAAACTCCCTCTGCAGTCGAGAAATGGACAACTGCTGCAGGTCACCGCAGGTACTCACTCCAAGGGATGTCAACTTGGAGCTCATTGAGCGACCCACACCTGCACATAAGAAATGTTTGATACCAGAAAGTTATTTTTTTTTCAACAAAATAAATGAATACTGTTATCCAGGAAGGAATATTTAAATTGAGTAAATGTTTGAACAGAACTGAATGAAGGATGCTCTGTTCTCACCAGGCAAACTGGAGACCGGCTGATCCCTGATAAAATCATCCACTTCTTCCGATCTGAGGAAGTACTGTCCATTTGGTTTTGCCTTACGGGTTGCCATCCGAGCAAGAAGGATGTTGGAACCTAATAATAAGTATAAGGGAAGTTACAAAAGCTTACAGAAATTAAGGAATACTAGCAACTTCATTACAAAAAAACCCCCAAAAAACATTGTCATTAAACATGCTGTTCCAAAACTTAAATACATTTGTGGAAGGTGAATTTTTAAAGAACAAGAAAAAGAGCACCACATTCTTAAAACATTTAATGGAATTAAGCATGTCATAAAAGTTTGGAACAAAAAGCAGAATAAATAAATAAATTCTCTTACCCATGCCAACTGAGGCTGAACAACCAGTCTTTTCCTTTATGTCTTCACGGATGGCTCGAGCCAAATCATCAGGTGTAACTCCCAACTCAACTAGAAGATTTGTGGCATCCACCAGCGCCTCGTCACAACTTAGTGCCTCAATGTTATGAGTGTAACTATAAAACAAGCAACCATGAAGTAAGAGAATTGTTGCATTTGTCTGCTGGGTTTAGGAATAATGTAACATTTAAAAAAAAAGGTGCAACAAACATTATGTCTGGTACCTGGCCAGGGTCTCATACATTGACAGTGCCACCTCTTTATATGCCTGGAAGTCATATGGAACAGACTGCAGATCAGGACAGAGCTGCTTAGCCCGACCAAAAAACATGCCGTTTCGCACACCAGCCTGCCTGTAAGAGAAAAACAGAGTAACAGAAACTTACTGCTGGAAGCCATACTGTATTAAAGAGAGTATGTGTTAGAAAAACGTTTGTGATTTCTTTTGGCCTGTTTTGAATCCATCTATATCCATGGTTCTCAACCAGGGGGCCTCAAAATAAGACAAAATAAACAATTAAATAATCTATAAACTACAAAAAGAAGAAAATACTTATTCAATCCAGATATACGGTATGAGGAAGGCTAGACTATAAAAAAAACCTGCAGATGTTAAAATATTCAAATGCCATTGACTTATTTTTAATTAGAAAAATAATTAGAAAAATTCTTGCACACAAACATCTAAAAAAAAAAAATACAAAAAAAGTGTGATCCCAGAAGAACATTTAGCTTGTGTAGTATTTTAGCGACTTCTTTTAATCTAAGAAGTTTCTTCAAACTAGAACAATGACATTACATCAGATTTTCCAATGAAAACTTGCAGTATTAGCCTAAATGCGGTGCCTTCAAATTGAATGACAACGGAGGTCAACAGAATTATAAAAAGATAAGAGCCACTAATCTAATATCCATTTACTCCAAAATGGAGTGAATTCTTGGGGGGTGTATATTGCACAAGAAAGGATTTTGACATGTTTACAATGAATACCTGGCCTCGTAACTGCAAGATGCAATCTCTGCCATAGAGAGGGAAGCCAGGTCCAGATCCACTCCATTACTGGGAGCTTCATCCCATTGAGGAGACGGGGTCATCTCAAGATCACCATCTGTCTTCTCTAAAGCAGAAAGCACAATGGTCACCTAAATTCAAACTTCAAAAACGTACAAGAAATTCATTCTAGACTTCAAACGAAATTTAACCAACATCTTCCTCCTAGAACCTTAGGTTTACCTTTCCTATACTGTTTCTGTTTCCTCTGGTAGTACTGAAACTCGAGCTGAGGATTTGCACCAGGTCGCTGTGCAACACGGCCAGGACCACGGTTACTAGTCACTGCAACTGGTTTCCCTGGTGTACAGATATACTACTAGTAAAGCTATAGGTCAACAAGCAGCAACAGGAAACTTCACTTCCTTCCAATTCATTGAAACATACCTATGAGATCTGGTCTGTGTCTGATGCCTACTGACACAAAGAAGCAGTCCATATCCACATGAAGAATGCAGGACTGACGCACCTGAGGAGCAGCCATTAAGGAACCTGGGCCAAAGAGAAGGACTCTTTTTGTTTTTGGGTAAATGCTGCATCAAAGGCGCATGCTTCTCAACAACATATAGACATACACAAACATAAACCACAAAGACAAGATACCTGAATTGTAATTAGCCTTGAGCTTCTTTAGTTTCTCTTTTCCAGAGAAAACAGCTCCTCCTGCAGCTCGCCTCCTGCTCTGAAGGGTATTGACATACTCTGAGAACTCATTCCGCCACGTAGAAATATGATGCAGCCTTGAGTGAGAAAAGAACTCTGATATGATTCCAGCTTCTGTTCCTTGACCCGACCGTCCTGGCCGATTACTAGAGTCTGCAAGACTGGAGGAGTTAGAGGTCATGTGATAGCTCCCATTTAGTCGAATACTTGTGTGATCATGCAGATTCCCCTTGCGAGCTAAAGTTCCTGGATTAGATGTTGGTTTTGGATGGAGGTCCTTTTGCATATTGTGAAGACCAGGCTGCTTTGGAGGACTGGCAGTGGATGTTGAAGACCTCTGATGGGAAGAGCAGTTGGACTCCTCCTTATCACTGCATTCAGTCTGTGGGAGGTGAGACTGATGGGACCCTGTGTCAACAACATTTGGAGGATGTTCTGCAAAAGAGTCCTGAGGCTTTAAGGCACCATTCACAGGGTGTACATAGCCATTAGTTAATAAAGTGTCTTGTGAACCACTTGGCAAAAGGGCACAGGTGTCATCATCATCATCGTCTCCATCATGAATCCCATTAACTCGAGGCTTCTCTGTATCCTCCTCAAAGATTATGTTACAAGAACCATTTCTGCTAGACAAAAAGGATAGAGGACAAAAAGATACATAAATAAATAATTTTTGTGTTTATTAATTCATTTCTAATTATTTTTAGTTTTTTTTTAATTAAATAAAAAAATAATAATTTTAATAATTAAATGTTTTATTTTAAGTATTAGTTCACTTCCAGAATAAAAGCTTCCTGATAATTTACTCATGTTATCCAAGATGTTCATGTCTTTCTTTCTTTAGTCAAAGAGAAACACAATCCAGGATCTCCAGATGAGCATTTAAATCATTTCACTAGATAAGACAGTTATTCAATGGCAGGGATCAAGTAGAGCCCTTTGAAGCTGCACTAAAATTGCAACCCTTTAGCTTTTTCAACCCATTAGCTTTAATCAAGTCCACAATTCAGAGAAAAATTCTGTAATGTTTTCCTCAAGAACCTTACTTTCTTTTCAACTGAAGAAAGACATGAACTTGGATGACATTGGGGTGAGTAAATTGTCAGGAAAATTTTATTCTGGAAGTGAACTAATCGTTTAAATATCTAGGAGTGTGAAAACGTTGGGTTTCAAAGAAGTCTTATCTGACCTGCAGGTCAATAAAATATATCAGATACAATTCTATACTATTTTGTCTAAATAAAAGAAATAACAAATGGTACACTTGACAGTGTTGCATTACTTTTTAAAGATTACATGATAACATAAATATTGGGTGAATAAAAAACAAGCAATTTAACATCCAATTTTGGTCAATCCATATCCAAAAATGATCAACATGATTAAAAAAAGTACCAATCAATTTGTTGTGATGAACATTGTATCTTGAATCTTAAAGCAGCAGAATATTTTCTTTCTTTCAAATACATGCATGTGCCAAAGTACCCCTGTTCATAAAGCATACTTACAGTCTGACATCAAGCTGGTGATTGGTTCGCTCAGTCAAGCCGGCTGTGTGGTTAGTGTTAGTGGATTTGAGAACTTCATTAGAGAGGGTTTGAGTGTGGCTGGGGTGAGGCTTGATGCTGTCTGAAAGAGGATGGCTTGAACTGGGTTTGAATGGGTCACTGGCAGACGACAGTTCCTGCTTTCCTCGTGCACAAACACTGGTAAAGTTCAAACCTTTTTGCTTCGCATAGAGCTGATATTGGACGTATGAAAGTTGGTGGCCTGCCTTTATACTGAACATAAGCAAAACAAATTAGTACGCATATAGCATTGTGCTTCTACCTGCAAACTGCACAAAAACACACCTGTCTGTGATCCACTCTGGCCGCACTACTTTCTCTCCCTTGAGCTCTTGTATTTTGTTGTTAGGCAGGTTGGTGGCAATGATATGTGTGGTTCTGGAGCGAGTGTAATAGAGATGGAACTGCCCACCGTGCAGCATCATCAGCCTGCGCAGCTCATTCGCACTGGGATCTACATACAAAAAAAACAGACAAAACAAGATAGCACAGCACTCATCATCTTGTCACATTCAGCTACAGTGCTCAAATTGTTAAAACAGACTCGAATCCAACCAGTAACACTTCTTTTGAATCATTCAGCTTCATTGTTCGGGTCCAATTCTCGCTATAAATAAACCATTACCTATGACTTTTGCCTCAGCAAACTACTAGTTTGCTGCTTAGGGATGTAGAATATGTGCTTTATAAGTACTAATAAACAGCCAATTTGTTGTCAGTCATGTAATTAATAGGCATGCTAATAAGCACCGGGTTAATAGTGAGAAGTGGTCCCGTTTCCCATTTTTCCAATAAAATTTGCCCATTCTTGGCTATGAAAACATATAAATAATAATACTGTCATTACTAAGTATTATTCATAAAACGACAACTCGCCAATAGTGAAGATTCTGTCATTAATTACTCATACTCATGCCGTTCCAAACCCGTAAGACCTTTGTTCATCTTTAAAACACAAATTAAGATACTTTTGATGAAATCGAAGAGCTTTCTGACAGCAATGCAATTGATATGTTCCCAGACCAAGAAAGATAACAAGAACACTGATAAAATGGTCCATATGGCATCAGTGGATCATTCGTAAATTTACGAAACTACAAGAATAATTTTTGTACATAAAGAAAACTAAGTGACTTTATTTAACAATTCTTCTCCTCAAAAAAAATCAGATATTCCACCATCATATAGAGTACCACAATGTGTATGCATTGTTCATGTCACATATTAATGATGGTAATGATAATGCTGCTGCTGCATTATGCAGTAAAACTGATCACAATTCAAGAAAAAGTTTGTTTTCCTGTTCACATTTGTTATCACAGCACACGTGGGTGGTGAGGACGCTGGGGGAGATCTGACCTGTGTATCCGTTGACGTAGATAGCCACACCGCTGAAGATACAGGAGGACGTTCCGTCTTTCTGCTTCTCTCTTGGGGCATCCTTCTGAAACTGCTCCTCAAGCTTAGAGATCTTTGCAGCCATGTAACCGCCCTAAAAAAATTTAAATCAACAAACCTGTGATGTTAATTTCATTTATAAACCCAAATTACAACACCTCATAAGAACAAGTAATACAGCAAAGCGCAGAGTACACACGGACCATGCAGACACTTACACAGCAAAAACAATTCTAACCCCCTGTAAAAAAAAAAAGAACAGACTGCAATATAGACACACACAAAGAAAAACGTGCAGCGTCTGGCTGACAAGCGTTTGATTACGCCTCAGACATTCAATGAGACTGGAGGTGCAAGTCTGCCCTGCTGGCACGGCGACTCTGTCTCCATGGCAACGGATGGAACGCTGGGATTCAGGAGTTGAGCCTGAACCAATAAACTCACAAGACCCACACACACAAAAATACTCCACAACACTCACTCGCTTCACCTGCACTGACAGGAAATTCCCCTGAACTTAATTAATATAACCTGGTATAGGAAAACACACAAGGCCTGAAGGCAAGCACTGCTGTGTTTTTAATAAAGAAAAAAAATTCTGCACAAATTAATTGTCATACTGCACATGCACTGGCTTCACTTTCACATCTGGATTATGCCAGCAAATTACTAAATTATTAACTGAAAATCATCAACAAACTGCACAAGCTCCACCCTTTTTGTTCTCAGATTTGGTGGCAACACATTGGTTGCTAGTGTGGTTCTTATAATGCCTGAGGAACATGAGGATATGGAAAATCAAATCTCTCGCCATGCTCGGACTACGGCGGCAGAGCAGAGGTGCTGGTCACTAGTGAGGAAAATTGAGATTACTCAGTGGTGTAATACAAATGAAAACCTGTCTAGACACACACCAGCTCTTACACGAAGGGGGATGTTCGACTGGCAGTCAATGGTTATGAGGGAATTTAAGGACAAGTTAAAATTACAGCACAAATAATACATGTACAATGTTTAGAGGGACAGCCTGGTAGGACAACACAGCACAAAAGACGACAACTCAACTGTGAAAAATACAGCTGCTGAAGCTTTTTTGTTTTCAATAATAAACACATTTCATAATAAAGAACAATAGATTCTTACCCGTCCTCCCCACCCATCATCTTCACTGGCTTTCTTTCTCCATCCATCTCGACTCATACTGAGGGACCTGAAAGTGAAAATGAGTCAACAACTAAATGCAGGAACGACAGAAAATGAACACATAAAATGAAGACAAAAAATGCACATCTGTTCTCTTCATCACCTACATGATTTTACAGACTCAGAGAAAGGGAGCGAGCTACTGTACACACAAGTGCTACTGCTTTAATTAGTAGGCAGACGACTCCTTTAATGAAAAAAAAATTAAACATCTAAGCAGAGAATAAATATAATCAATTTCATTTGTATAGTGATTTTCACAATACACATTGTTTCAAAGCAGCTTTACAGAAAACTGTGCTGTTATCTTAATATCTTCATGCTTCACGATTGCACGCAGTAGATCGGAGCTGGGTGATAACATAGTTTACATTTTTCGGCAATATAAATAATTTAGCAATTGAATTTCGTCAGAGAGAAGTGCAGTCCTCTAAATTATACCTCTTATCTAACAACAAACTAAAAGAAATGGTATGCATTCAGCAGACACGTTCATCCAAATCAACTTATATTGCATTAAAGCGAATTCTATGCATTTTATTTTTGAAACATTAATACACAAGACCTCCATTTCACTGTCTCCTTAATCGTTTTGCCTCTGTAGTACAGATCAGATCAAAACAACACATCCCAAAAGTAAAAGGGAAGTCATTCTCATCTCTCCAGCATGTGATGAGCATAGCAAGGCAGAACAAACATTAAGGATGAATCCTGATTCTCCCCTCCATCACACAAAAATCACACACAATCTCATTCTCCACATGAAGCTGTATTGAGCACATCTTCAAACATGTGGTGCAAAACAACGCGTCTAATCTGCCTCATCCAAATTTGCTTCTCCCCTTCACTCAAACGGAACATCAAAGTGTCTGTCTCAGTTTCTTCTTGCTCAATTTCTTTTTTCAACGCTAACACTAGGTTCTAAATAAGCAGCCGGGCTAACTTTATTATCAGCCTGCTTACTTCAGATATCAGGAGTAGTACAGTCTCAGTGTTTTAATAAAATGTGGTAGTGAACGGGAGTTCAGAAACTTGTACATTCAAATTAAACAATTCATTAATTAAGAGTAGCACAGCAGTGTTATTTATTGACACATGCTAGAGTATTTCTCCTTATGTTGCATATTTATTACTCACCCACTACTGGGTAATACTGAATCAAACAAAAACAAATTACACTACAAATATACAACAGATACCTGCTTCAAAGGCCATGCAATGCACTTTTCCAGTTGATTGTTTTTGCTGTCAATAAAAACAACAGTACAAATGATTACTTTTACAGCTGAAAAAGCACAAAACCAATTTATGTGGTCTCACAGCCTGTCCAGCCTTCAGTTGGTTTAGCTGGTCTCACTGCTTGAGTAACTGAAAAGTGTCCAAAACTCCTCTAAAAACAGCAACCAAGTAATGCAAACTGGTTTATGTCGTTTTTCTTAAACCAGGGATGACTGAGGGAGGCTTTGAAATAGTTGACAAACGTTTACTAAACTGTCAACAAGCAACAACATTGTATACATACCAGAAATAAAAATAAAAGACAGTTACAAAATCAGACGTGACAACTTCCTAATACGAATTACACCGTGTGTTGGGTTTATTCTGCTTTACTTTAACACATCGGCCGTCACATGGGACATGCCTGGCCATGTGAATGACCACTGGACTGTCTCGGCTAGAAGAAAATACTGTGCTGCAAAACTGGGAAACCTAAATTCGACGCAGACAATAAGTTAGTGGGGCAGTTGATAGATCAGACACAGAGGCCACCAACAAGGCAAGTGACATTTCGTGCATAATAAACTGGATTCCCGTCAACCTTTTGAACAATGTTGCTGAAGTGCAACACAGCAGCACGCGTCTGATCGATTAGTTGAACACAGAACAGCACAACTGTAGCGACACTCTGCGTGTGATGCGCGGTTTCTTTTTAAAACGAAACCGCTGAAGACTGAAATTGTTGCTCACCAATTATCCCCCTTCTTTACAGATGTATTTTGTTCAAACCAAAGCGCCTTTGTTTCCGCTCTTGGGCTGCGTCCACCCCTTTTGCGTCAGATTTGAAAGATTACTAACAGAGACTTGGTGCATGCTGGGTTCTGTCCATATCAACATGCTCCTGCGACTGCACGATTCTCCCCCTTTTACCATTCACTCGTATCTCTCCATTGCTAGCCGCTTGCTCACTGTCGCCTCTGCCAGATTTTCTGCTTGTTTTCCGCGTAAGTCCCTCCTCCTTCTCCTCCTCCTCCTCCCAGCCGGGGTCACACAGTGACAGCGCTAGCCCTGTCTGTATCTCACAGCACCCTCAAGCGGTCTGTTAGTGACTTTGCACTTGACGCAGCGCGCAGAGTTTAGCTTTTGAATTTTAATCACGTTGCACTGACGTCGCTCCCAAATGAACCAATGGCGAAGCTTGGCTCGTGTATATTTATGAGGCCGTGACGTTGCGCCGAGTAACGTTCCAATGGCGAGGCCTGCCTCATGAATATTAAGAACGAGCCTTCGTCTTAGTAGGATTCGCCACGGATAGCGTTGAATTTAACATATGTTTATGATCGAGCTCAATGGCAGTCTTTCATGGAGAATATATGAGGTAGTCGTTTCTACATCCAGAGGTCAAACATAATGTTCTGAGAAAACGTTTATGTTGATGCTAGTCTGAAAACGGGCTGTGCTCTGGCACATGCTGTTCGGTGTCCCGAAGTAACCTGTGGAGCTCAGACTCAGTCGCCCTCATCTATTTATAGCTCTAGGAATGTATTCTTGTCTTTATGGCAGAATCAATTACAACAGAGGTTACATTACCATATTTTGTCGCTAATTATTAATCTTATTTTTTTACTGCGTACCTGCTCAGCCCAATAAACAGCTGGTTAGATGGTGTCAAGCATAACAGGTAACATTATAAATCGCAGAAAGAGTGGTGGAGAACAGTAAAATAGTCGTTTATTAATTCCGGAAGTGTACGGTTTGTGTGTTTTATTGTCTAGCAGCTGTGGTGCTGCAACAGTTTGCTAACAGTTAAGACACCGGTAACCTTGGATACAGTGGGGGAAAAAAACGCCCTTTTGTGAACTGACTGATGTTTATGAAACTGTTTGTGTAAACAATTATATGGGAGCCCATTTCTGCCTTACATGAAAAAAATGCTTTGGTAAATCATAACTATAGAATAAATTTGATAATTAATTGTGAGCTTATGATATTAATATTAATAGGTAGACATTAATAACCATCATTGTTTATTATGGCGATTATTAATAGCATGATGAATCATAGTTATACGTTTAATTTTGTCAAAATATTTTATCATTTGATATTTTATATTATAATTAATTTGATCTCATTATCAACTTTTTGTCATTTTTTTTTAAATGATTACTGTTTATTTATTAATTTTGACTTTTTTGTCATATTGATGACTTTTGTCCTAATTGTTGTTTATCTCATAATTTTGAAAGAAAAACTTTCTCCTTTTTTATGTCATAATTTTGTAAGAACTGTTTATAACCTTAATAACCTAATATATATATATATATATATATATATATATAGATAGATAGATAGATAGATAGATAGATAGATAGATAGATAGACATTTTTTCTTCTTCTTCTTTTTAAAGTCTAAAAACTATGATTTACCATAACATGATTTATTTTCTTTTGTAGCATAAATTGGATTATTTATAAATTACACCCAGTCATCAAATTTCAACTGAAGCTAGAGCTACTAAAGTTTGTGTCTTTATGATATTTTCTGACTGTGATGTCGTTCTCTGTTTTTATGTGTCTCACCCATTTCTCTATTAAGGAATGAGACACCCAGCATGTGCAGCATTTTGAGAGTACTCCAGAATTAGGTGCCACTGCTGTACCATAGGTAAGTCATTGATCATAGTTATTCACATCCCTTGATCATCTCTTTAAACATAGTTTTTCATCATTGTATGTTTTTCAGATTTTTCCATTAGATGCTAAACAACAGCTGAAATAATGCGAATGTTTTTGGAGCTGTACAGCTCAGAAGAATATTTAATAAGGTAAGTACTCTAAACAACTCTCTCGCTGTAACGTTCTGCCACAACATTCCTTTGTTGCTGCTGTTCCCTTAACCTCTCAAAAGTAGTGCTAGCCCTGTTCTGAATCGTCTCAATCTCACAGTTGCTTTACTAAGGGCTAAAAATCTCTTTAACAGTGTTTAAGTGGATGATAAACCGGAATTAATGGTAGTGTGAAGAGCCTTATAGTTCAATTATTTTATCATCCAGTAACTTGTTTAATGAAGACACTTCATTATGTTTTCAAGTATATGATTTAAACTCACCTAAATGAATGAAGGTCTTGTTTTTATTATGACCACAAGATATACTCACAAAGTCATCATTGAAATATTTTGTCATATTTTGGCAGTTTCAATGCTCTTAACTGAAGCAATTATGTTTTCGTAACACCATTAAAATACGGGTTATTCAGACAGATTTCCAATAGATGGCAGTATTGTTCTATTACTGACTTCCTTTGCTGGCAATTCTGTCCAGTTCTTAATAGAAAGAAAGTGATGTAATTGAGATCAGAAGTCCTTCACTTTTTAGTTATATTTTTACTTAATAAAAAATATCCAGTATATGCATTAAAAAAAAAAAAAATTAAAATATATATATTTTTTAATACATTACATAAAAAAATACAAATCCCAAGATAATTGTAGTCTATTTGTAATTTGTTTTTATGAAGCTTTTTATAATACTAGATTTGAATTAGAGTTTCCAGCCTTCCGTCAATACTGATGCTCACCATCAAAAAGTGTTTTGATATTCTGATAATTTTGATACAGCTAAGGATATAAATTGTCTTTACCCATAGTTTATTGCATGCGTAACAAAGAGCTGCTCTATAACTAATTAAGGCATTTGCAAGTTCTGTTACTATTGAGTAAGAAACCACTGCAGACGCTCTGTACATGAATAAACTTTTTGCAAACCCGTTTGACCAAGGATATCAAGAGTGTAATTCATTAACATTCTGGCATAGCTAGTTCTGATTCTTAACACCTGATAGAAAACACATATCACGACTGCTGTAATATTATCAGGGAAAATGATTGTCAGATGTGTAATAGTTTACTGAGGGTCTAACAATGCTGTTAAAGTGAAGGCGTAGTTTCACTGACAGTAGGTATATGAATGAGAGAGGGGAAAAAAAGGATTTTCTAGAATAGATTCACCCTTAAGAAAAGGGAAAGCCAAGAAATGGATTTCATGTGCAGGATTGACTGGCAATGCTAAGCAGGATTTACCCCCAAGCTCAGGATCAAAAAACAGTGAGGAGGAAATACGGAGATTGAAAGAGAATAAAAAATAGGGACGGCTGCCAAGAGTTTAAACTCTTTCTGCGTTGCTCTAAAACTGGGGTCATTGAAAGTGAGGAAACGAAAGGGATGCTGTCCCAAACACTCAGATCCTGTTGCTCATCACGCACATAAACATGCACAAACACATGCTTTAGAGCTCGCAAGCAAATGGGAGTCACTTTTGTGCCTTTGTTTTATTCAGGAGAGAAAAAGCACATTACTGTAGAGAATAAGATTTAAATGCAGACTGGGACTAATAGGAAAATAATTTAACATGTAAAGCAAGTGAATGCAGATAAGATAATCAATCTGAGCTGAGATGACCACGGAGACAATTTAGAGATGCTGCTTTGTTGTGAGTCTGGCTCTGCAGGACATACACTCACATATATTGTTATTTACCATTAGGATGAATTAAAGTAATTAATCGCCATGTGGACTGAAAGGCTCGACTATGGGGTGCTTCTTTTGTATGTCTATCAGATAATAATGATCTTGGTATTGAGTTTAGTTAATGGAGTGTGTGTGCTGAGTTATTCGGCTGTGAAAGGGCTCCATTAGCTCGAAGATTGCTCCGTTATTTATTTGCTAAAATTGTTTTGATGAATCACAGTTTCGTTCTTTTATTCTTTTGTCCTGTTTCCCTCGCTCATTATTGACTTCAGGTGTGTCTTTACGGATCAGTTCACGATTTTCTTACAGGGTTTAGAATGTCATTACTTCCTCTGTGAGACTGTCTGCTTTTAGACGTCAAGCCGTGTGTGCTGATAAAACTTTTCGAATTTTGCAATCAATTGTTTTATGCTTTTTAAATGCGTCATTATGATTAGAATTCCTGTTTATTGGACTTTTAAAAGAACAAACATCCAAAGGCTTATTAGCGCATGTGGTGCAGCTTGATTACATCATGGATCCAGGTGTCTTTGTTTCCTGCTAACTGTTTATTGACAATGCCTGTTGCCTATAATGAAATAATAATAAGTGCCCTGACAGTGGACAGTTGAGCTGCCCTAAACTTGCAGCTGTGGGATTCTGATCATTCCCATTATGGCACAGATCATGACCCTCTCTTATGAACAGAAGCCAGAGTTTTGGGTGAATGAAGAACTTTAGCATTATTAACCTTTGTGTTGATTGAGCAAATTGTGCAGAAATTCCATCAGGGGAGAGTGACTTATAGTGACCGTTATTAAAAAACGGAATGATACTGAAAAGATGGCTTTCATGAATTCTTAAAAAAAAAACATGTATAATTTAAAGTATAAAGTTTTATTTGTGCTGTCAAAGGATTAATTACGATTAATCGCATCCAAAATGAATGGTTTACATAATATGTGTGTACTGTGTATATATATATATATTACACAATCATGCATGTTTATATTGAAGAAAAATATGTTATGTTTAGGTATTGAATATATTTATAGATTATGTAATTTATATAAACACGCAAATACATTTTTAAATATAGGCTGTATACGTATGTTCCTTCGTATATGTATAATAAATATACACAGCACAGTACGTATATTAATGTAAACAAAATGTTTATTTTGGATGCGATTAATTGCAATTAATCATTTGACAGCACTAATTATTATTATTGTTATTTTATAATTAATTTATATATTGTATTGTTATTTTATTTATTGCAGTTATCATTATTTTGAGGTATCTATCAAACTTGTATTTTCTGTTATTAATTAGTTATTTACAATTGTAAAATCATAAATCATCAAATCATAAAGCAGAATCATGCCAGAAATGCTTGTGAGCAGACCTGAAGCAGAACTGCTGAGCGGCTAAAAGTCTGAATGGAACAAAACGGGTAAAGACATGACAAAGGCAGACAAACAGATATGTAAAAGAAAAACTTAAAAGGAAGATATAGTAAAAGAGCAGTGAGAAGCACACTGAGGCAAATGCAGTGAGGGGGTGTTTGGGAGCCCTTGCCAGGGTTTGCCCTCTTGTCACTCTCTCAGCGTCTAATGGGAGTGATTGATTTTTCCGCCTGCTCTTATCAAGGGGAGCAGCCAGCATCAATAACAACGTGGAATTAGACACATAGCATCTCCCAGCTGAAAAGAGAGGAACCGGGGATCGGGAACAGCAGAACTGACTTGGAAGGGGAGACGGAGGTTGTCTGTTTATGTGTGTCTGTGCTCAGCCTAAGTGTGCGATTAGATAAAAGATTTCTTATTTGACTTTAAAGGTGCAGGCGAGCCTGATGTCATCCTTTATGCTGCCAAATTCCACCCTTCTTTATCTTAAACTCATCGTCATTTTAAAGCATAACAGCAGAGCCAGGATAAGAGCCGAGGGAAAATCTTTAAGAGTACAGCCATGAACTTGAGTGCGTTGTATTCATATCTGTGTAATAATAATCTGTGATTGGTGTAGGCTCTGTTCTCAGCATAAGAGGCGGTGAGAAAAGAAATTACCATGTTTCAGAAACGTGGCCGAACGTGTGGAAAAGGAGTGCAGTAATTGAATACTTTCAGCAGACAGATTTCCCATTTTCCAATTTCCTGCCGGGCACGTTAGTAATTTTGCCATCTCATCTGTTATTCTGTTATTCCAGTGAGCCTTGGATCCAGAGGCTTAATGCAATTCTTGGGAGGTAATTGGAAGGTACAGGTGCAGGCGGTTCATTTGCATTCACCCTTTCTGCATATCTACAGCGCTGCGACCACAAATTCAACATACAGCACGATTCCTGTATGCATGCGCAATAAAACGCATCGCATCACTGTGTTTGCCATTCAATGAGAGGAAGTACTCCACACAGGATCACGTCACAATTATTGTTTATTATTGCTCTGCTCTCTTGCTCTCACACACAAGTATCAACAAAATGTGATTTTCCACCATCCAGCTGAATGGTGACCGTTGACACAGTTGCTGTTTCCTTTTCCGTGGTGGTGCAAAATCAGGATTAGAATGATGGCATGTTCATTGGTAACCAAACATTGGTGTGAGATTTTTTAGCATTTTTCCTTTTCACTTTATTTGTAAGTGTAATATTATGTAATATTATAGTTAGACTAGTTACCTCGCTGCACCTGATTTATCTTAGCAACTGACTGTTAATAAAAGTTGGAATATCACTTTCCAGTGAGTTTCCAGGAGTATAGTTATCAACAAACTGTTTACACCATTGGGGTCCCCCCAAGAAACTTTTTAGAATAACACCTTTTTCTTATTGTGGAGAACATTTAAACAATTTGAAGAATCATTTTCTATATGTAGACCCTTTAGTGGAATGGAAAGGTTCCATGAACCACATATGCCGAGAAATAACCTTGGTGCGTTTAGTACGAATGCATATTTGACCTGTAATAAAATGCATCTGCATTGGGACATTTTTTCCTGTTAAAAAATTAACCAAAATGCCATATTAGGACCCTTTCTGTAAACCTATGGAGAGACTTTGGTGAAAACTTTGCAAACAGTCGTCATTCCTCTGTAAATTATAATTTGGAGGGCTGATAACCCTGAATCTTTTTCCTTATGGTTTCTTACAAAGCAATGTACATTCCCTCTTTTTCATCCTCACTTCTGACAATGAAAAACGAATGATGTTAATAATATAATTGATAAATAGACAGAAGAGTTTAAAATACTCAGTCCTCAACCGCTCTGCTCACTGACCTTGCTTGTCTCCCTTCATTGTTTAATTTTTATTAGTGGACCCTTTGTTCTAATGCAAAGGCCATTTTCTCCCAACCTGGGCCATTAGATAAAGGAGGGCACAGAATCCATCCTTCCAAAACAAAAGGCAGACTCTCGTTGCCTGCCCAAGGCCCAAATCAAAGCACTTGAAAGAGTAAAGCATTTCATTTTGCTTGTAAGTCTCAAAGCCACACACACACACTTGTCAGCCTCCCTGTCTCTCCAACTGTCTTCCATGCAGGCAAATGCATGGCCATTGATCGGACTAAACCTTGGACCGTATGTTCAGTAACCACTCATTGATCATAAGGTTCAGGTCTTTGGTCTGATAGGGCTCTTAAATGAATGGAATACACATATGCTTCTGTTCAGTCTCAGTATTAACCACCCAATTCTTTTACAGAATGAACAGAGGTCTGTATTATTCCAGCTTCTATAGAGCTGTTAAAAAAACTGTACTTAAAAGCTCAACAAATACAGCTATTAAAGAAAAAGCCTTGCCAACATGCATTCCCTAAAGGCTTACATAGAGGGATTCAAGGACCACTACTAAAACAAAAAATTGATACAGCATTGATACATTAATACAACATTTATAAAGTGCCTGATTGTACTACTTTACTAGTGTTAAAAATGATTTGTACTGTTGTTTTTTTTCATTACAAATTAGTTTGGCAAAATGATTTGAGTAAAAAGTTAGAATGAAATATTAACATGCAGTATGTATATTCACCCTTTTGCTTTAATTACAGCATCTCTCAAGCAGCATGAACTCAAGACTTTTATATTTTACATTTACTAAAATTCTATTTAAAGAAATTGTAATGAAGGGGACTGGGGTGCGTGGATCCAATTGCAAAGCTTTATTGGAAAGCATGGTCGTACAGGCAGGGTCAGACATCAGCAAACAGGAATAGTGGAGGCAAAACACAAGAATAATGCTGAGGGAAAGTGTGGCTCGGTCGAGGAGCAAACACTATCCAAAGGGGCAAAATAGAGCAGAAACCAGTCGGAGATCAAAACTCAGGGGAAAATGCACGGAAAAAACAAGACTAAAGAGCTAGGAAACACTTTGCAAGGAGGATAAACACTCAATACTCAGCAGTTAGATTAAAAAAAACAAACTGCTTTTAAAGGAGACAAGGGGACGGAGCTGATCAACTGCTATGGAGACAAACAAGTGGACAGAGGCAGAACAAGGGGAACAGTGGGGAACACACTTCATAATAAGAGTCCTTAGAACATATCATGGAACAGACACAATGGGAGACACAATAAAAGACCTAAATAGGACAGAGAAATAACACACACATAATGAGTTCATGGGCACTCCAGCTGGTGATCATGACATTGCCCCCCCTCCTAAGGAGCGGATTACAGTTGCTCTTAATTGGGAACAGTGGCGAGTCTAGGTGGGAGGCAGAGCTCGCAGCAAAATGGGGAGAGGGATGTAGGGCCAGGCCCATGCAGGGAAACAGAGACAAGTCATAGAGCAGTGGTGTGTCTGGGCCATAGAGCAGTGGCAGACAGTGTAGAAGTGATGGGCCTCAGTCATAGAGCAGAGATAGTGGCCCTCCAGGGCATAACAGGCGGAACAGAAGCCCTTCAGGGTGGAGCAACTGGTGGAGTCAAGGAACCCCAGGGCAGTGCAGAAAACCAGGGTGGAGCAGGAGGGCATCAGGGTGGATCAGGCAGAACTGAAACAGAGAGCACAGAGAGGTTAACAACAGCTAATGCGGTCGAGACAGTACAAACTGTGAGTTCATAGGGGGGCCAAGGCAAAGCAGTCGGGACAGACGCCCTTCAGGCTGGAGCAGATGAGACTAGAAGTTCTAAACTGTGAGTTCTAAAAACGCCTCCATAGCCATAACAGGGCAGAATGAGAATTTGATGATGGCCTCCATGACAGGGCTGGACGTGGACTCAGAAATGCCTTCCATTGCCATGACAGGGCAGACAAAGTAGGACTAGGACGAGGAAACAGCTACCATAGCCGTGACAGGACTAGACAAGGGTTCAGCGGCCGTAACAAGACATGACAAAGACTCAGGGGTGGCATTCTTAGCCATAGCAGGGCGAGGCATGGGTACTATGGTGGACCAAATGGCCATGGCAGGGCGTGAGTTCATTGCCTTCCATGGCCGGGACTAGGTGTGATGAGAGTTCAGTGGCATAAACCAAGAGTCCTGGTATTCGCCATTACAGGGAGCACAGAGGATAAAGAGACAGTCTCAGACATGGCCCATGCTGAAGCTCTGGGGATGCCTGCTGCATGCAACAACGTCAGTGGAGGGTCTGCTAAACTGGACACCAGCCTCAAACAACAATGGAAAGCCTTGGTATCACCAAGTGCAACATTCATGATGCTGAGGAAAACTGGAGTGGCATCCGTGGTGGCTGGAGATTGTGGCTTGTTCGTAATGACCAGAGGCTCTAGTGTGACAGCCTTTTTGCGCAATGGCTCGACGTTGGTGGCTATCTTGCGCAGAGGCTCTGGGTTGGCGCCCATCTTGTGCAGTGGCTCTGGGTTGGTGGCCATCATGTGCAGTGGCTCTGGGTTGGTGGCCATCATGTGCAGTGGCTCTGGGTAATCAGACAAGATGTGGCATGGCTCTGACAGAGCAGCGATGATGCAACGATCGCACTTACTTGACCTGACGGGTGAGGATTAGCATTACCTTGACTTGGCATATGCAGATTTGTGAAAACTGGACTTGAAAAGTGAGAATTGGTGAAAAAGTGTAATTAACTTGTGAAGAATAGTGGAGTGACTTTGACTGGGCTGGGCTTGTAATGTTAGTGATGACTTTACAAGAGGATCTTTGGTGGCTTGACTGGGCTCATCAAAGGCAGTTGTGGCATGCCAAAGTGCCGTGATGTCCACCATTTTGGGATCGCGCTCCGGTGCATCCGCCATTACTGTCATGGGCGCTAGTCCCCCTTCTCTGCGACACCAACCGTGAATGCAGAGCCAACACACATCACAGCAAAGTCCAAAAACTGAGCTAAGGATGAAAGTGGCCCCTCTCGTCTAAACTGAGACTTTAATGGTTGATATATGCCATCGCAAAAAATCTATATGAGAATAATGTGCGGTCTCCAGCTATTGTGTACACTGCTTGAGGAAAGGAAAGGAAAGGATGTGACAAGTGGCCAGGTGTGGTTTCCCATACTAGGAATTGGTGCTCTGCATTTAACCCATCCAAGTGCACACACACAGCAGTGAGAAGTGAT
>JAUYWG010000042.1:11972779-11998170 GCA_034779775.1 Enteromius afrohamiltoni
AAAGTGAACCCTTGTTACGTGTAGTTACGGTGTTAAGTGTGGCGTCTGTGGGCCGTAATGTAAAGCGAACCCTTGTTTCGTGTAGTTACGGTGTTAAGTGTGGCGTCCGTGGGCCGTAAACGAAAGTGAACCCTTGTTTCGTGTAGTTACGGTGTTAAGTGTGGCGTCCGTGGGCCGTAAACGAAAGTGAACCCTTGTTTCGTGTAGTTACGGTGTTAAGCGTGGCGTCCGTGGGCCGTAATGTAAAGCGAACCCTTGTTACCCTCTTGTTATGTGTAGTTATGCTGTAAGTGTGGCGTCCACGCTCCTGTTACCCTCTTGTTACGTTTAGTTACGGTGTAAATGTGACATTATACAATTAAGTTATGCTACAATAGACATTGTCAGCAATGAACTGTATTACATAGTTAAATGCAAGGTCTAAAGACTGTAATTTAACAACAACAAAAAACTAAATAACTTAACTTTTAACTTTTCCAAGGACATAAGAACATATAATTTACAACAACTTAGAATAGTAAAAACAAACACATAAGCAAATCTAAATGCATTTTTTCTTGCTGTGGGCAGAAGTCAGTGGAGTACTGGAGGTTCAACAAAAATTGTCCGTGCAGAATATAAGGAAACAGAAAAGTCCTCCCCTTCTAATCCAGTTTTCACCTGTGATCACATAATGCAAAGTGTAAAGTGTTGTACAAAGCTTATATTTAACAAAATAAAAATAAAAAAAATACTACTGTTCTGTAAGGACTCTGTTCAACATGTTTCAAGGAAAATCATTTAGTGTTGCCAAAACTGAAAAAGAAATTATGCAACAGTCAGTAGGTGACAGTCAACTCCACTTTTTAATGGGCTCCAACTCACCTTGAACCCCTGGGTAGCCTGTACTACAGTAAAATAATCATGTTTATACCATTGTTTAAAACATTGAGAAAAATAATAAAACATTGTTATAACTATAATTATTCCATGGGTACTAAACAGCCGTGGTTCTAACCTCTTTAGCAATGTTGCACATTTAGCATTTAAAATTTTGTAAATATTTAGCATTTAGAATTTAAAAAAAGTCCCCCACCCACAAACATTTGAGTAAATTGATAAAAAAAATGCCCAATGTATAAACCCTTGATTTTTTAACAGATTGTGTTAATTTACTGTATTTGCTCATAATTTTAAGACAAATGAAAAAAAAAAATTCTGATACGTTACTCATCCATTTTATAAGACCCTTATTAGGCTTCTATCGTGCAGAGACAGGATTTTTAATTCGACGGCGACCAAAAATCCACTGTATGATAAAAATCCTGGAATGTCTCCTCCTCCTCAAAAAAAAAAAAAGGTTAAGAAAGTCATGAACATCATGTATGACAAAGGGGTGAGTAACTTATCAGAACATTTGTGTTTGTCATAAAATGTAAACAAATAAAGCAAAACTATATGTAAAAAATTTGATTATTTCATAGAGAGCTTTTTTTGTGAACGTTTTGCAAAAAACGCATTTCGAGAGGATCGCTGGACGATCTAATCCCGCACGACTGGCAGCTCATGCTCCAATCAATCCCTCGTCAATATTAATCCAATCACATCTTTTTCCCTTCTCTATAAAACTACCCAGCTCCCTCGTTTCGGCATCTAGCTTTCGTGCTCCCTCCTTTGCCCCTTCTCCGCCTTTTTTCTATGTTAAATTCACACATTTTTTTTATGGTATAAGCATGATTAATTTAATATGGCACAGGCCACCCAGGGGTTTAAGGTGAGATGGAGCCCATCAAAGTGGAGTTGACTGTCACCTACTGACTTGCATGCTCTATTTTGTTTTACTATTAAGTTCTGAAAGTTTTGTTGTCCTATTATTATTATTTTTTGTTTGTTTGTTTAAATGTTGGCAAATCTTTTTTTGCCTTGAAACATTGTTGTGGCCCTTACAGAACAGAAGTCTTTTTTATGTATATTTGGTTAAATATAATCTTTCTACAACACTTTACATTATGCAAACATTTAAAAGTATTTATTTCTTTTTTCTTTTCAATGCACTTTTCTCTAATTGTGATCACAGGTGAAACAGCATTAGAACGGAAGGACTTCTGCTTCCTTATATTCTGCAGGGACAACTTTGCAAGTATTTGCAAAAGACCTTCAGAAATTCACTGACTTCTGCCCACAGCTAAAAGAAAAAATTGACAGTATGACTATTAAAATACATTTAGAACATGATTTGCTTGCGTGTTTGTTTTTACTGTTCTTTGTATAGATGAATGTGAATTTAACTATGTTATACAGTTAATGGTTAACAACTTTGAATCATATCTATAACTTAAATTGTTTAATGTCACACTTACACTGTAACTACACATAACAAGAGAATAATTTTTTTGCTTAGTAGTTAAGAAAATTGTTTAAATACATTTTATTCTATTTGCATTTTATTCTATTTGCCTCAAACCACATATGCACCAACAGCACTACAGCTATCAAAAAGCATCAATGATACAGTAAATATACATGTGTTGTGTATTATGATGTTATATTTATGTGTTTAACATGGGAGCAGCTGGAAACAGCTAATCTGATTTTCAACTGTACTGCACTGTACTGACAGTACAATCATAGAACACATTTATATCATTATTTCCACACATTAATCTCCATGACCACTGAGACACTAGTACATGGTATAAACTGGCAACATTTTATAAAGACATTTTTTTATCTTTAAAAGGTTTTTATCTATAACTACTAAATTATACTACAGTTTACTATTTGGATTAGTAATGTAAGACATATGGTGTAATAATACCCAGTACATAGTGTAAAATATACTGCATTGTATATTTTGCTATTACAAAATTCCAAATCATAACATTATCTAAAGCAGTATATACCACGTAATCTTACAATAGTTACACCTTACTGTACTTATGAAATATACTAACAGTGTAACAACTTTTAATTTTCCAATCATTACCTCCTTATCCCTCTAAACTTTTCACATTGTTTCGGTTTACCTACACGTACGTACGGCTGTATATTTTCGGTAAGTTTGTCATACATACCACGTAATTTCAGAATCTGCCCCCTTTAGTTCTAAAATACTTACAGTATAACTTTGCAGGTTATTACCCCCTTATTCCCAAAACGATGCACATCGTTCCCTTATATCAGTAGGTACTGTGGAGGTACTCTATAGTTACAAAATAGGTAACTATAGACTATTGTAATTACGCGGTACATTGCGGGTTGTAATCTAAAACGTTATCGAACGGTTCACTGAAAGGTTCTTTGAATGTGGTTCTTCTATGAAAACATTTGAAACCTTTAAAGAGTTACTTCACCCCTAATTGACAATTGTGTCATTAATCACTTTCCCCCACAGAACAGAAACTATGTACGTTCTACGCTGTGGTGCTGAATTGTCAAAGTAGTTACTTTTTATTTTATTTTCGTACAAAGCGTATTGTCACTTCATAACGGTTTATGGTTAAATCACTGATGGCAGATGAATTATTCTTACGATTTCTTTTATACTTTTCTGGACCTTGACCATGTTTATTACTTGGCAGTCAATGGGAAAGTCACAAGTCTCCCGGGTTTCATCCAAAATATATTAAATTGTGCTCAGAGGACTAAGAAAAGTTTTAATGGATTTGGAACAACATGGGGTTAATAGTAGGTACACTCTTAAAATGTACTATTGCCCCAATGTTGTTCCATACTTTCAAAAGCGCCACATGCTAATGTAAGCATACACCATCCAGGAGTGTCATTTTACAATCATACACCTTGCATATAGGAATAAAAAAAAGTGAGAGAAGGAAACACCTCCACCAACAGTTAGGGCCTTATTCATTTGCTTCAGAATAATTACAGACAAAGAGTGAAAATACAGCCTGTACTTCCATACAATAAAGAGTGGAAACCAATGAGAGAAACAGAGAAGGGAGCGAGAGAGGGAGAGCGAGAAGGAAGCTGATCAGATGATTATTTCAGCGGAGCAGGATAAGTGGTTGAAACGGAGCCGTGTTTGTCGCTGCGCTGCGGGTGATCAAGGTGAAGAAGGAGAAAAGGGCCAGCCACGCCCCCGAGCACACCTGAGATTGCGTTACCTGCCGTCTCTCAAGCGTCATACTGGGAGCGTGGAAACCCGAGCGCAGCCACGAGAAGAAATCTGGCCGTCAGTCAAGTGCTTTTGTTTGCAGTTCTACGAACAGGCTGGATCTGGTTTCTCTGCTCCAGAAACAAGGACACTAACCAGAAGAACAGCAGAAGAGCATTTGAATACAGCTACAAATTTCCCAGACTAAATCATTTGTCACAACAGAACAGTCTTTAGAAAATGTAATAAATTGGTTAAAAATTTCGCTATTTATTTTACCTGTATCAAGGTCATTGCCAACCTACTATATGGCAGTTTTTGATTTAGCTGACTTCATTTATATTTACATATTTTTTAAACACATTTGAAGGTTGTAGAAAGGATATCAAAGTGTCCTGGCAAATATCTCAATTTAGATTAGCTTATTTTTATAAACATTCATCTTCATCCAAATCTCAGGATGCGGACACAATGTCACGGACACAATAATGCCAGGCATGCTTCACGGTCATATTGAATTCAAAGAGAAATTATTAAAATACTTAATCGTCTGCAGACATTCCTGGGTGAGGAAAAATGCTTCTGATGTTAAGTTCATATTTCTCACATGCGAAGATGTGAATATAAAATGCTTAATATTTTAAGTCATTCCGATGCAATTGTATTCTATTCGCTTACATTCTATCGAGAATACTGAGTGATTTATATGAAGTGTTCGAGAAAAAAACTCAAATGATCTATATGTTTTGGGAAAGACACTTTTGATGTATCAGCGTGCATTGTTTGATTTAGGCTTTTCCATACCGTACCTCTCTAATTACACCCATTAGAAAACAGCTGGACATTACAGGGCAGAATGAAGGAGTGAATGTTTAGAGAAAAACAAGACACTGAGTGAGAGGTGGAGGGAATTAGGTAGAAGAGAGAGACTGAAATTAAGCATCTGATGTAATAGGACACTGTAAGTAGGCAAGTGAAAGCCTCCTCCTTCAGGGATAATTGTTGTTTAGATATACTTTTACCCGTGTCTCACTCTCAGGTCGTGTTTATACAACTTGTTATTGTGGTTTCTCTTTGCCTTTTCTCCCTCTTTTCCCTCTCCCTCCTCTTCTTTGTACTTTCTTGCTAGGGGAAAATCTGCGAGGCTTGCTCGCCGGTGCCAGCAACAGTTAATCCTTTTCCAAAGCACCTTAACTATGCTGGGAATTCTGCAGATGCTAAATAAAACAACGGGAACAACCATGCACTTAACACCAGCTCACGCTGGCAAGAGTGCCTCTGTCTTCAGATGCTCCGTTTTTTCATAAGTAGTTCAAAACAATCTGCTGTTGTGTGATAACTGTGTGTTTCTCTTGAGTGAGCTGGTAGCAGGGCCGCGCTGGGTTCAGCAGCACCGCCTCTAATCCCATTATGGCCGTTCACCTCAGATTACATAAAATAAATCAGGAAATATGCAAGGAGGAAATAAGACATTTCTCTGCATTAGTTCACCAAAAGTGTCAAGCATTGATGGACGTCACATTACAAATCACTTTCTTTGTGCATCTTTTACATTGTAAGGCAGATTTTAAGTCATGTAAAAATATCTGTGTCATGTAAAAAATATATACACTACCAGCTCACTCAAGATCTCTATGTACATTTATATATTTTTATTTTTTATTTTTATGTTGACCAAAAGTGACATTTATTAAAAAATAAATAAAATGGGTTTTTTTTAACCATCATATTTGACTCTGGACCATAAAGACATTTTGTAAATTTTCTACCGTACATATATCAATAATTCATTTTTGATAAGTAATATGCATTCCTAAGGACTTCAAATGCAATTTTCTCAATATTTCATTTTTTGCACCCTAGGACTCCAGGTTTTTCCACCCTAGCAGGCCAAGTAAAGCTTGTTTATTCAGCTTTTAGATATATAAATTTCAATTTCAGAATATTGCCCCTTTGGACTGGTTTTAAGGTCCAGGTCACATATTACAATTGATTTAAAAGATTCTGAATGATCAAAGATAAAGATTCTGAACAGACACATGCTCGCACACACATAGACCAGTTATCATTTAATATATCAGTTTTGACAGCAGATTTTTTTTTTTAAAAACATGACAGTCATCAATGCTGGACTCTTGGTTGATTGTTTCTTCCTACAAATAAGCTTTAAACTAAACAACAACAACAAAAATACTATTTACTACATTTACCTTTGTTGCTAGTATGCTGCTGCTGGAAACATGGAGAAGTCAGTTGCCCTCAAAAATGAATGAGTTTACAAATGTTGTACCAATAAATAACATGAGGCATTTTCTGCACACAGATAACTTTGTCTTAGCTTTGGGACTTTTTCATATCCTGGAGAAAATACCATTAGACGTGTTGTTTTGAGATCATTGTGATTTAGTGAACTTTCACTCATGTAGACTGGGTTGGAAAAGGAGATGGTGGGAACAGGTGTAGTTTTAATACATTATCGTTGTAGTTTCATAGTTTCACAATACATTATCCAGGTGTGGTTTCAATACATTCACTCATTATCCTTGAGTGATGACCTTCAGTGGCATACTGTACTCCTCAGTAATCATCCTTCACTCTCCATCTTTTTCTCTAAATGCTAACTGGAGCCTTTCAAAGCAGTCAGTGAAAGGCAAAAATGGCCTATTGAAGAAGTTTATTAGAAATTGATCTACTCTTTTCAACTCACACAGGATCCAGAAGACTTCAAAAACCGCCCTTTATATGAGGAGTCACCTTTAGAACGGTGGGTCAGAGTAGTGAGACATAAAAAGTCACGTAACGTGTATTCAATTAATTATGTTAATGTATGAACTGATTGATTTTCATAGCAGGTTGTTTGGCAAATTGAGGTTTATTTTTATGTGCTTTGGCATTTATGTCCTGTTATAGAGCTGTACGGTATTGAGAGATATTCTAAAGTCCCGTTAATCTATCCATATGCTCAAGGTTATCTCATGAAGTGGTCTGTTAAAGTTTTACTTGTGGCCTGTAATACTCGATTTAGCTCTTATCGTTAAACTTTGGGGAGCGAGCGATCTATGACTTCATATGTGGCTGTGGGGATAAAAAAAAAAAAAAAAAAAAAACAGTGAGGTGCTAAATTCAGGTTATCACACAGGAATGGAAATTTTTCCATCTTTGTTTGTTGGTAGACAGTTTGTTTCTTTTAATATTTTCATGAAAACCATAATTTTTTTTTCCTCAAAATCTTTGATAAAAAAAACATTTGTAATAGAATTTTTGCCAACATTGTTAATGTCTTTAATGTCATCCCTTCTGTACACGTATGTTTTTTCCACATCAACAACAATACATTTTTCTTGAGCAACAAATCACCTGGATGATTCTGAAGGGTCATGTGATGCTAAGGACTGGAGTAATGATGCTGAAAATTCAGCTTTTCCATCACAGCAAAATATTGCTTTTTTAAATATAGTAAGATAAAAAACCATTACTTAAAAAAATACAAATCATAATAATAATTAATAACATCAAAACTCAAGATTGATTCACCACTGGTTTCCTGTAGATATCCCTATTGGCGTAATGAGGCTTTTCAATTCATAAGTAAAATAAAGCCTATGGTAAACTTAACTAGACAATACATGATGTTATAATCTAAAACACAATTTACACACACCCTTACCAAAAACATGAAATTTGAAGAATTTATGAAAACTCTAGCAAGTAACTATAAAAACATGAGGAGTACGAGTGTGTGCCGTTTATGGCTCAGAGCAAAATGTCAAAGTAATGTCATATGTTAACCACAGACTTAAATTTACTCATGAACTGAAAAACCCCTTCAGACGAAATTCATCAAATTTGCACTGCACATGTGTCACAGAAGCACTTCTGAAGCGCCATTTACACTTACTGTTTCATGCTATTCAGATGTTGTATAAAAACATGTATAAAGCAATTACAACTCTTATACTAAGGGCTGAGGTGGGTCAATGGAGGCTAATTTAGTCTTGTGTGGCATTTCAGCTTTTGGTGAGCAAATCTAAAAAAAGCAATCCTAAAAATAAACTAGTAATTAGATAAAATGATGAGAAACTGTTTTGATTCAACCTGAACACAATTTGAAAGGGCGTTGAATATGCCAGTATGTAAAGTCATTGTTACAAATGGATCCTCTTTAGCTGCAATTTTGGTTATCATTGAAAGTTATTTTTCAGTGACCCTTGTAAAACGGATCCTGTGTCCATCACATTGATATTGTAATCTAGTCCATCTAAATGGGCGAGTCTGTTGATCACTCACTGTAAGGGGTGTCAAAGGTCAGCTGCAGTAAGAGCTATCAGTGACATCCAGAAGAAACCAAGTCGTTGTTTCTTATGGTCACCCCCTAACCCCTCATTAACCTAATCTCCACTACTTAAATTATAATCACCACACTGTGTATGAGAGTGTGTGTTTGCCCATGTTTTTGATTGAGAGAGACAAAATGCCTATGGATTTTGTGTATTGCGTACACTAAAAGATTTCTCGCCTAACAGTGTAAAAGGATTGGCTTTTTTGGCAGAGGTCTCAGGTATTGGCTCTGAGCCTCAAGAGAGAAATAAGAGCTTTTCGTCAGCCCTGCAGAGAAATACTGCTACATTAGAAACAGAGGAACCGCAGCCGTTTATAACAGCTCTGCTGCTCAGCGTATTAAGTCCATCAGCCATAAACTCGTCATTGTGTTTAAGGTTTCATCTTGACAGAAACTGCATTACTCTTTTTTTTTTTCAGCAAACACATTAGAGGTGCAAGGCCAGAGTAATACACATACTCACAAGGAGCTGACTGAAACAGAGACCAGCGTGTGCATGAATCACCGCAGTAATAGCTCAAACTACGCAGCTCACACTTTTACTGGAAGTTTGGCCTCAATGCATGTTTGTGTGTGAAGAGAGTACTGACTGAATGTTCTGAAGATTAATTATTATTACTAGTAAGTAATTTAAAAAGAGTGCATGGAGGGAAAGATAAAAGTCATAAACTGGAAAGTCCACAGGAGTCAAAAAAACTGTCCATGCACAAACTGGATTTTATTTATTACAGCCAGATGATTTAATTCCAGATTATCCTGTGTTAATTCTAAAATAATATGATGACTTCAGATGTTTTAAAACCTGTTCTGATTTTTTTTTTTATGTTTTAAATTATCATACAAATTCTAAATATTGTTTACAAACACACCTATATAGACATTTAATTTAGCATCAAATATAGTAATGGACTATCAAATATTTAAATATAGTCACACATTTGAGCTCCCATGTTTATTCATTATTAATAATAATTAAATTAAATATGAAAAACATTCTTTCATAAAATACAATATTTCAAACCGTAATGTTGTCAGGTGCAGAGTGTAATGTGTCTATTATGTATTTATGTATGTATTTAGCTAAGCAGAATTAAGAATATTTCTGGTGTTACCATCGCCCATTGAATAGGAAAGAACCAAGTCAAAGCATTATATACAGTAGATCAGAACCTTATCAAAGTTGTCCTAAAACCAAAATGCGTTCTTGTCTTAGGACAATTTTGTTGTTTTGATGCACTTCAAACAGTGACTACTATATATGCTCCAATATGGTGTCCATGGTATGTTACAAAAAATTAAATCTAAATGGTAATATTGTAATAATAAGTTTTTCTCCCCACTTTCAAATGTTTTAATTTAATAATAGGTTAAAATTTTTTGAATGAAAGATCAAAATGATAATTAAATGCAGATTTATTTTTATAACCACCTTTGCTCAGATTTACCATGGGTGCTAATATTAGTGGAGGGCACTGTATACACATGGACACTGAAAGGTGGCTGGTCATTCTGACTGACCTGAAGACTGAACTCATTCTAAATGCATTTTTAAGGAAAGTAACCCCTAGGGCTAAAAAACCTTTGTACATGAACACAGGGAGTCTATAAGTAAGTGCTAAAACAATTAGATGGAAAGCTGCTTATTACTCACAATATAAGTGCCTTACTCACACCAGGGGTTTGTCACTGCAGACCACAAACTAACCGCAGAAGCGTTAAAACAATACAATCTATATGTTTACAGGTTTGTCTATTCATATACGAGGACACCATGTATTGATAACAGTTGTATCCCTAACATTAAACGCAATATGCCGCAAAACAAAAAAGAAATGTATTTTGGTAAATTATTTGAGCAGAAAAGATATCTGTGTGTTAGTTTACGATCAAACTTGAGTACATGTGCCTGAGTCATGCAGCGGGGATCTCATTAAAGCTGGCTGTAGAGCCCCAGTCTTGATCTGAGCCAGACAGGCCATGTGTTCAGTAGTAAGGTGCACTGAAGCTAGTACAGACACACATAAGCTTTTTCAGTGTTAGAGGAAGAACAAAAACAATTATGCACCAAATTTCGGCGTATTCTGCCAGGAACCTATGCATGCATAAAAGTGAGTCTCTGTAATGCATGTAAGCAGACACTAGAAAGAATAGGCAAGTGTGAGAGAAGGAAGGACCGGGAAATAGATGGGGGGGCAGCAGTTATACAGCAGACAAAAGAGGACACAGAAGCGGGAAGTAAGTTGCTGAGCTAGAGCACCCAGTGCAGTGAAAACGTGGCAAAAAGCCCCATCCCATTACAATGTCATTTCAGCCCAGCACAGTCTTTAAGTAATAACACTCAGTGGGGTGTGTCATTATCACCCCTAACCCCGCTGCCCCCAATCCGTCACGCAGTCCTCAGGGCAGGTACTTATCACCGACTGTCCACGAGGACTCCATCAACTTCTACGGCTTTAGCCCGCGCTGCTGTACACGCTTCCATATCCTTGCCTGTCTTTATTAAAAAAAGGGGCCCATACAGCCAAGAGCAACAAAATCAATGACCAATCCATAAACATCAACTTCTTTTATTGTTGTTTCTTTCGGTCTCTCTCTCTCCCCATTTCAGATGTAAAAGCAACACAATCAGACACAGTCAAAGTTTATCCCATCACAAAATACAGAAGCACAGTGGGACTCCAGCAGCGGTAAAACACAAACAATTCTCAGGCCTATTTTCTGACCCCTGCTGAGAGGAAGGGCATCTTGTGAGATGGGTCAAACTAGATGCGAGAAAAAAGTAATTTACAGTTAAAGTTGCCATTCTTTTTGTATATTTGCCACAAGAGGTTTTCTAGGCGCATATTTGATCTCAGACTAAAAAAATGGGAGAAAGCCAAACAAAAACAAAGGCTGATCAGTACCAAGTAACTAGGCTTGTAAAATGGCACAGAAAATTGATTTTTCAAATAACTACTCAAAATCTTTATGTCTGCATAAACGAATTCAAGTCTGCCTTTGTGCTAAAATACTTACTATTCACCAAGTGATATGCTTATTACTTTGTGTTCAAATCTTCATTCGCTATGACAGGCAGGACTAACATATTCATATTCTTTGGTTTGGTTTTGTCCAAAAACCCGAGGCACTAACTTTGACCATCAATTCAAACAACTTACAGGAGAGTCATGTGCAGAGGCGAGGCTAATCGATGAATAAAGAAGCTGAAAGAAAAAGAAAACGCATTGCTATTAAGAAGGCTACTAATAAACGTATTAACTTCGATTTATTTGAAGATTTGTCGCTTGTGCAGTAGCCCAAAGAGACCGTGCGCGCATGTGTGTTTGAGTCGCGTTCATTTCAGGACCCGGACAGCTCCTCAAAAACTTCAGAGCAAGTCTGATTTATCTCTTCAGCTGTAGACTGTTAAGTTTCAAGGGAAAATCGCGAGTATTTCAAATTCCCTTCCTGATCGCACAGACTTCGGCTTACAGTAGCGTGGTGTTGGAAGTGAAGGAAGAGTGTATTGGGAGAGAACAGTAGCATTGCAGCTGCGCTGAGCTGTGAAATTCGCCGAACAATTGGGATCACTGTTCGTCTTCCTCTCGCCTTTCCCCTCAATTAGCATAGTCCGTTGTGGTTGATTGACTACCATAGCCGGGCCGGGTAAGTGCTTTTGTCCTCTAATCACATGAGGACAGCAGGGGTGACAGGACACAGGTGAGGCCAAGACTGGAATAGATTTATAGCATATTTATAAGGCTAAGCATGGGAACTGAAACATGCCTAAATCTCAGAGACCTTTGCCATTTGTATAATTCAGGAATCAAAGCCAACATAGTCTTGATCTATAGACTGCCACATTATAGTTACTTCCGAGTCCCAAAACCCACGCAAAACGGCTTAACGGGACAATCCGGGGCACGGGAGAAACTGATTGTGAATGCATGTTTGCGCCCCGCTGATCTCAATTAGCCCTTGTTGACTCTACGGAGGATTAAATTAGCCGCATAAAGTAAGACTGAGCCCTCACTCAAACTGATGAAGTATTGGCAGAACACATAGACTTATCATATGTGCACGGTATTTTGATTCCTCATTCCACATTTTCCATTTGATAAGTAATTATATAACTTTCATAGTTTAATTGTGGTCAGTGGTTTTAACAATTTAGAATTATTTTTTTAAAGTTATTATTGTTTTACCAACTAGTTAATTACCAGATATTAACACGATAAATATAGTTGCATGCGATTTTGTCAAGACGAAAGACGGGACTGGTCACTGAGCTGACATATTTATACAGCAATTTATCGTTAAGCATAAATTCACGCACCGGCTCTAAACCTGAACTCAAGCTCCTCTTCAGCTCAAAGCTAAAACTTCAACATGACAGATCCTCTTCTTAAATTCCAATAGAGCAATAAACACTAACAAGCCGCCCATTTGTTTCATATTGCTCGAAAACACACAAATTAACTCAATACTACTCTCTCCATTCAGTCCTATAAAATGGCATGCTGGAAGCTGAAAATGCTAACAAAAATGAACACCAACCAAGTATACTTCAGTGTGACAAATTTGCGTGGAATGAGCGAGATAAAAATTGTTACAAACTTTTTAAATCCAATGTTATGTAAAGTGAACAAGTGGATATGGAGTAAAAGCGAAATGAGACTGGGCCTCATTTTACGCAGCAAGCAAAACCATTCAAAAGTGTGATATCTATTACTGGGGTAAACTGAGCAAAAACTAGAAGTTCTTAAACTTGTTAGAGGCAACAGGAAGCAGTGGTAATACTGTAGGCAGATGCGTTGCCGCGCCCTGATTATTATTCCCGCCTGTCGCTTTGCTGTAATGAGCGCGCGGCCGACTGTTGGCGCGCTGATTACCGGTCCTTGGGGATCCTGTGTTTTTCCTGAGTAATTGATAGTTAGACTCCGCTCTAATTAAATACGCTGTCTGCTTCATTGATGTAGATTTTTCGCACCAGAGAAATGAATTGGGCACGGTGAGGGAGAGCCGGCCTTTACGTTTTATGAATCGTCGTTAACCCCGAACCCCATTTTACGCGAGACACTAGACACTGGATTATTCAGATAACATAAAAACAGAAACGCGTTTCCGATGCTAAGAGTGGCTTCAGGCATTTCAGTTCACTGTCCTGATGAGACTGGGCATCGTTTTAATAGGCCTTCGGAAAGTTTCTTCTCCCTTCCCTTTTCGCTCACAAGGGAGAGGACATTTAAGGTGTTCTTTTCCCACCAAATCCCTGGGCGCTTCGCGGGACGCTTTACTTTTTGTGTGGTCTCCCGGCTTGTCTTGCTCTGTCACTATAACTCTGAAGGGTTGCCCCGGTTTCCCGCACACCTGCGTGGCTGCCCGGTCCCTTCAGGAATTCGCTGGGGCTTGTAATCAGCTTTGTGGAGCCATTGAGTGCACGGCTCAGTGAAACTTCCCAACCTCACAGCGCGCTGGACCGCTGAATGGGAGTCACAGCGTGGGGCGCCTCTCCAAGCAGCGGGCCTGCCAAATTCCAGCAGAGTCTCTCACAATCATCCTTACACAGACCTCTCTGCCGAACACGAGGGCGAGAGAAAGAGAGAGGGAGAGAGAGAGAGAGAGAGACAAAACAGACAGTTAAGGTACGGAAGGCTAGTTTATTAAACAAGCAGTTTGCTTCATAAGCGCCTTGAAAATTCATATAGCCTTGCATCGGTCAGCTAGCATTTTTTCTTAGATAAAGCAGTCTAGACTTTCTGAACAGCGCTCGTTTTATAATGGTAATTGGATTCTCAGTGATGCACAACAACACGAGAAAATCTGTGAAAAGCAATCCCATGGGTGCATCACTAAATTAGCCTTCTGTTTGCGCTTCCGAGCAATAATGACGCAATTCAGACAAAAATCGTACTGAAACTTATGGGGCTGATTTACATGCGACAATACCCGGGCCCCTGGTCTGTGTCTGCCGCGGTTAAAAGAGGCTGTTGGTCACGGCAGGGAACAAATAATTTATAATTAGCTGAAAGACAGCAACATTTTGGTAAATAAAAGTTGGAACAAAGTTGCTTTTTCGTGGCGTTGTGCATACATGCTTAAATTACTGCTCCGGAATCGCAGGCTGCAGAAATTACGGCGCAGCATCTCGCCTCTTGGAAGGGCGCAGGATTAAGAGGCAGCAAGATTGTTAAACATGTCAACGTGTAATTGCACGATAAGGCCCTCGCGAGGAATTTATTGGCCCAGTTGCTATTTCTATTCCTCCCTAATCTCGTTCAGCACATTCGTTCCGTGCAATCTGTCTCCGTAATCTTCTGTGACAGAGCAGCGACCAATAGCAGCGTACCGGGTTTTTTGGAGAAGGGAGAAAATATGCAGAGGCGTGATAAAGTGATGCTAATTATCCCCATTTAGGACAGCGAGTGCGAGAGATCGGGAGTTTTCGTACGAGCCAGCAGTGTTGATGGCTTCCCAGCACAGAATATATCGGTGGCTACAAGATAAGGGTATCGCACGTTGAGACGATTTATTGGTTCGAATCCACCGCCACCCCTCCCACCTCGCACTCCATCCCATCCTTTTCACCCATCCCACCCCGCGTGCCTTCCCCTCTTTTGGCGGGGTAGTAAATTATTTTGGTTAAATTTACCAGAACGCTTCTCTTTAACCTGGCAAGTGCCGTGACTCGGTTCTCCGCCTCTCTATTTTCGGCGCTAATCCGTGTAGTTTTTCATCTTCAGATAAATACAAATGGCTTCTGAGTGGACCTTCTCGTGTAGTGTCAATAGTGGAGGGGAAAGTAAAGTGTGCTTTTAGAATTATAGACTGTTTAAATTAAGATCATGAAGAAGAAAAAAAAAACATTAGAAATTATAACTACATTATACATTTAGAACAACTCGCAACAGTCGTCTGTTAATAAATAATTTATGGCCATGCTGCACCAAGATCGTTCGGTTTCTGATGTACACTATTACAGTTATAACACTCCTGATCCTGTTCTGCTTCATATTTCAAGTGTGTAAAGTGGCACTTGCAGACTGGAAGGCCTCACATGTGCATCCCAAAAAGAAAAAGGACGTCTGTCGACAGTATGTTGGGGCTTTGCACTTCTGACACTTGTTGCTAAACTAGCCCCTAGGAGACCGCAGGTAATTATAATAACATTTGACTTTATGTCCCAGAGGTCAGCGTCTGGTTCATCTCGGTAACTGTCTCTGCTTCAAATCACATTGCGTTCAACCACAGAGATTTAGCGATTCAAATCATCCTATGCAGGGAATCAAGAATAACGAAAACAAAACAAACACGAAATGAACACGATTCCACTTTACAGACGGCGTTAATGCAGTGCTACAGAGATGTATAGTTTTCATTAACCGGGGGGCCTACTCAGACGTATATTAATTTGTATGAAATCTACTTTTAAAAGATTGTCTCTTCATAACAGCATCTCGAGTTATAAAAATTGTTACATACTTTGTTTTTAAACATGCCTGTATACTGTTTAACAACAAATCTGACTTTTCTAAACCTACCCATACACAACTGATTCATTACTAGAAAAAGTATGGCTCTTATGGTTGCAATAAAAAAGAAATAAATAATTGTAAATATTTTTGTGATCGACGAAGTGACACCAGCCAATTTCATTGCACGAAAGGTGAAGCAAGTTGTCAAGCCCTTGTCTAAATGATACACATAATGATAGTTTGTTTTCATGCTTCAAGTACTCAAAATTATACACCTTAGATAGCAATCAAAGTCTACAGTGAAAAAAATCAATGATGAACTCAGTACAGAGCTACATCCTAATTATTTAAGTATACAAACAATTCATATTATAAGCATAGATCTTAAGTCTTAGTAACAAAACAGTAATTTTGCACGGGCCTTTAGCATTTTTCAGGTACCTTATCTTATTTTATTATTGGAATATAATAGCTATATAACAGTATAATAATAAAACTATGTATTTTGAATTAAATATTAATTAACCTAAGCAGGCGGGTGAATAACAAAAGGCAATTGCGCGTGAACTAATGACAAAATGTCACACATTTTAAAACGTACATTTAAAAACAACATTAAATGTCTATAGCCTGTGTCTAAATAATTTCCCCCTATATATATATATATATATATATATATATATACACACACACACATATAAAATATATATATTCAGGTTCCTTACGCGTAAGATAAAATGTGGCCTATTCAAAAATACATTTTGCCTGTTTTGATGCCTTCAAAGATCTCATTAGCAGCACGTTGAAGCTTGTAAAATACACATAAAAAACAAAGCGAAATAAAGCAATAGTAACATTTTCCGACTGAGTGGCTGTTTCGTCCCCAATCAACGGGAAAGTGTCCACTAGATAGTGTGGTAAATCAAACACATTAAATGACCAAGTCTGATGAATTAGGGTAACAAAACTAACACCAATTTAGAGTAACTTTTTCTCCAATTTTATTTAGACCATGAATCAACGCAAGGTTAAGATTAGAACTGGCAGGAATGCATGTCATAAATTATTTACAGCAGCAGTGACGTGCCAGTCTTTTGAAATATTAAAACTTATTCACAATTTACAAGAAATATTACAACATAAATCCATTAAATGTACATTAATTCACGTGTACAAACGTTTTGGTAAATGTAATAAGCAGGAAACTCTTTATGGGCTCTCAAAAACATTTCATTGAGTTATTCACGCTAGACTTTTGTTATTATCAACTCAAAAGTCAATTTGCACAGAAACTTAAATATTTAAAGAATAACAGTATGTCGCATATTTCTTGGCGTGGCCAGAAACGCGGTCAGAATCATTTTTAAAGACGTCATATTTAAACAATGTCTCACTGACAGTGATGCTTTTGATAAGATCTCAGTTTCTCTCCGAACTGCAATCGAAACAATATTTACCTTTAATTTACAAGAACATCATAAAACATTCTGTACAAAAGTAGTTCAATGACAATCTAAAAAAAGAGGTAAATATTTTTGGTGGAGTGTTTCTGAATGCGCGTTACCCATCGCTTTCCATCAGCTCTTTCAAATATGCGTCAGTGGGACAGTTCCGTTTACTCCGGCAGTTGTGCTCTGATAGTGCTGCGGTAAGGCATGCAGTCTGCTCTGCACAGACGGATCCCCGGACTCGCCGGTCGGTAAATACATGCTAATCATCTCTCTCAAGTCTCCGGGGCAGGGGCCTCGGGAGTGTGTGGTGACCGGAGGGCTTATATTGGGTTCGGACTTGACGAGCGAGCTCAGCGTACCGATGGCGGCAGAAGAAGCGACGCTGGAGTTTTGATGCTGCGTGTATGAAATCCCACCGTAGCCGGACGGAGAAGCACTCATGTAGCTCTGGGAGTTCGAGATGGGGCTGTACTGGAGAGCAGTCATATCGTAGCGGTGCATGGGCTGAGGGTTGTGTGGGTGATGGTGATGAGCGTGGTGATGGTGAGACCCACTGCCCGGGTGCTGGCTGTAGGCGAGCTGCGCCTCCTGCATCATCGCAGCCGCTGCCGCCGCCGCGGCCACCTGGCCCGAGTAAGTGCCGTTCGCCCAGCCGTTCATGTGCGCGTAGCCAGCGCCGGCCGAGCCTCCGTGACCCCCAGGACTCTCCAACCTCTGGCCGACCCCTGCAGGACTCATCCCGACCCCGCCACCCGCGCCGCCGAGCAAGCCGCCAGCCAACGAGTACTTGTCCTTTTTAAGCAGGGTCTTGGTTTTGCGCCTCGGTCTGTATTTGTAATCCGGATGCTCCTTCATGTGCATGGCGCGCAACCGCTTCGCCTCATCAATAAAGGGCCGCTTTTCAGCCTCTGACATCACCTTCCACTCAGCACCGAGTCTTTTGCTAATTTCAGAGTTGTGCATTTTGGGGTTCTCCTGAGCCATTTTTCGCCGCTGGCCCCGGGACCAGACCATAAAAGCGTTCATGGGTCTCTTTACACGGTCTTGGTTGGCTTTGCTCCCCGAATTTGGACCCGTTTGCCCCGTCGTGTTGGTTTGGGGTCCCGGGGAATGAAGGTCCGTTTCCATCATCATGCTATACATTCAAGTGGCTTAGAAGTTCTCAGCTAGCAGAGAAAAAGCATGAACTTTCGGCGCTCTGTAGTCCGCGCTAGAAGCAGGTGCCTCACAAGCCCGTGGAGCTCCGGCGAAGTGTGGAATTTAGCTTATTCCTAAACGTTCGCTGTTAGTCTCAGGGTCTCTTTTTGCTCCCGTAGCCTGTTTAGTGTGGTCTCCGACTGCCGTTTCACATCCACATTAATTGAACGTGCATTTGAGTTACTTTTCCTAGTGGAGTTGAAGAGTTAGTTAAAGCGGCGGCCATATGATGCGTTTTGACAGCGATTAAAATGAGCGAGCGGCCAATGGCGTTCCAGTGAGGAGCGATTTGCATGGAGTTCGGTCGAGTGACGTCGACAACGAGGAAAGAACTAGTAGGCGGGGTGCACGGAGGGTCAACACCGCCCCCTCTAAAGTAGAGTAAATACTGAGGTAGCAGTTTGAGCCCCTTCAATGGTTGCAATAAATGAACAAGAGGACAAATGGTAGATTTTATCCATTTAGATGACATTACAAGATACGATCTAATTCTTTATAATAACTGTAATAGCTCCGATTCTTCCCTCGTGACGTCTTGCCAAATCTTTACATGTAAAGGGTAGCCAACTACTTGTCAGCTATTTTTGATACAGTTCACTGCATGCTGAATGTCTAAGTATAAAACTGACATGGCAAAAAATCAGTCGAAAATATTTTTTCTGAAATAGGATAAAACGACCGTCATTTCACTTTTCATCCGGTTAGGCTACATATTTGTTCCAAACATAATCAACACACATAATTTACCACTAAGACCTTTATAATTAGGCTTGTTATTCTTTAAGTGAGACAACACGAAAACCACTATATTTTAAGAGGTAAACAACATGATTTTAAATAGAGGTTCCTAAATCGAGGACACTGCCGTCTGGTGGTGCACTGCTAAGATTTTGTAACGCGTAAATAAGACGACTGTAAACTGGCACATATATGGGAAACTCAAACTCTAAAGTTACCTGGAAATAAAAGACAACATGGCAATTAAAAAATGAAATGTATATTTGATTTAACTAGAGCAATAATAATTGTATAACGTGAGACAATCGCATGCACACCTATTCATGAAACACGAGACAATTATTCTTGCCCTGGACCGCAAAACTATTACCTTGACATCAAGTTGGATTACAAGACGAATAAGATATATAACTTGATTATATATAGGAACGTTTTCAAATATTTGAATGATAGACTGCTATATCAAATAAACAAAAACACGTTTGACAAAAGGGCTTTTCATTACCCACGTGACAACGTTTTAGATATGGTTTTTCATTTATTTAGTCATGGTGTCTAGACACTCAATTTATGTTGATAAAATAATATTTTTTTGTTATCTACTTTATATTTTGCAATAATTGTATTAAAATGATTATCATGGCAAATCAATAAATAAGAAAAGTTGTACAATGTATTTTTGATTTACATGTGTTTGCAAGCTCCACCAGTACTATGAGCAATAACATATAAACAATAAAATAAAATAACGTATATTAGTCGCCTAGATAGTATAGTTCTAATTCCACCGTTTTTAATTTAAACTACAAAAATGTGCCATAAAATCTCTCCTTGAAAAATGTACATTTGAATTTAATTTTACAATGATAATTGTTATAATTTAGTATGTTTTGTTAGTTTTATGGTAAAGATTAGGCAGATTTAATAAAAGTCTTTTTTATGTTACTTAATACGTTTAATTGTCCTTCGGATTAGAGCGCTAAACCACATTGTGACCCTCCTGGAACAACGTACCTTGTCAGTTCTCATTTTGCTCCAGTGTCGCGCTCTTCACAGAGTCTTTGTTTTGCGCGCGCTGGGGGCAATAGGGCACTGTTAGCGCACGTGCGAAAGCTGGGGTTACAGCAGTTATCCAAAACACGTACGATGGTAGTCAGAAAATGACAGTTGCCCGTTTTATTTGAAAAAAAAAAATAATAATAATAATAATAAAAAACGAAACAGGCTTAAAAGTAAAAATGAAGTGACATTTCAACAGTTGTCACAGGTGTTTGCGATCGTCCAGTTCACGAAACATTATTAAGGGGATGAGGGATGAAACAATGGGACGGGAATAACCTGCCCTATGTAATTCATGATACCAAAAAAAAAAATCAATAAGCGAAATGGAAATTTATTATTAAAATGATCTAGTTTAATAAAACAAAAAATATGTCAATATTTCTTGTCCAGATCTTTCCTATATATGAGCTTTCAGTGTGTAAAACTGTTCATTATCATAAAAGTGTTTCAGTACAAAATTAAAGCGTGCTAAACTTGTTTGTTGCTGTAGCCTTGTTTAACCTAATTTGTAGAAATCCTTTGTGTGGCTTATTTTCTTGACTTAACAAGGGCTGTGGTAAGACGCTGGCTTAGACGCTTGAAAATGATATCCTGTTAAACAAACGACAGTGACAATCTGTTGATCAAAACTCCAACCAAAAGTTACAAGACCTAAGTTTTTATTTTTGCAGGAAACTAAAACCGAGACCTTTAATCAGTATTATATACACACATGAACAAACACTGGCTCACACATTTTAACAGGGCTATAGATGTTTAATTCGAATTGAATTTGTTCGTACTGAATTTAAACTTCTAAACGTTATTTAAAATAAAAAATACACATTTACAGAGCATTAAGATGGTTTACCCTTACAGGTTGTCTTTTAGAGCTGCAAATGTAAAAAGAAAAAGGGGGGGAAAAAAAGCTTAGCGGTCCAAACTGGCTGATTTCCATCATGCATTGCTCCAGCTAATGCTGTAAACACGAACGCGTGTTATAGAGTTGAGGTAAATATTTGTAAGTGTTCCGGTAAAATGCGACTTTGCCGACACTGGACCGGCCGGTAGACTGAAATACATCTCCGGATCGTATTTGTGGGGGGAAAATCGCGCAAATGCCTCTTATCCGATTTACAGACAGCAAATCATGCGATCAAGTAGCTCAGTAAAACTGATCACAGCTTTCTGTTAGCAGGCTTTATGGCGCAGTTACTTAGCCTGCTTACGCACCGAACTTGTATCCTGCTAATAACCAGTTAGTCAGACGACATCATTGTCTCAGTATATCACGTTTCGACAACACTAATTTTCAATTTGTTAAAATATCCAAAAGTAAGGCTTTCCCCAGAAGATAATGCATATCCTTCTAAATCGTGCTTTTAAAGCTATATAAACTTACGTTGCACTGTCCTTCATCTGCAGTGATGTAAAATCGTCCTTACCGGTTCTATCGCTGTCCTAACCCAGCCAAAGCCACTCGCGAGACAGCCATCCTTCCTAAAAATCTACACTTAGTGTGCCAAGGCCAGCCATACCCAGCTCCCAGTCCCACCACTCACTACACACTGAGGAGAGAGACAAGAAAATGAAATTTATTATAGACTCTAAAGAGAATTTCAAGTTATTGTTTCTCCCGGCGAAAGGGTTCCTTCTTACATAATAAAGCCCCTTTTGTGTGACGCGGAACAATACAAAACAAGTATTCTAATAAATAGCCACTTTTTTGTTCCCTCTCGAGGATGAATGGAATTGAGCAGTTGGGTTTGAAAGCAGCTGCTCGCGCATTCAGGAGAAGGGGGCGGAGTCCTGGCGCGAGGCGTCTCTCCTCCTTGGAAACGAACTTAAGGAAGGCACCCGGCGGCAGCATCACCGAAAAACGCTCTGCAGCCTTCACTCCGACATCAGCACAAAAGTCTGCCCCCATCGCCCCTCTGAAGAGCATTACGCTCAATAACTTAAATTAACCCGGTCGTTCTCACTCTCCCTAAACATTCGTCACGATTTAAGGATATTCGTAAAAGAGAGCACTTTAGGTACTTTACTGCTGACGCTTAAACGAGGGGGTTGACAAAAAAAAAAACTAATTTCCAGCACAATATATGCAGGCTATATGCTGTACACTATAATGCGTAAATACATTTTCTTTAGCCACATTTGTGCATGCAGTATTGTCCTGAAAAGTTTGTTTTCTTCATGATCCCTGTCTCCAATCTGTGAATAGAAACACAAAGCAGGGTTACAGCCTGGCCTAATTTTTGTCTTTTGTGCTATATTAGTGTAGTAAAAAGATTAGTGATATTTACAACCAGTAATGTAATAATCCATGTACAGTCATGTGTGTACATTTTTACTTAAAATAAGCTTTACATACTAGTTGAGGTTAACTTAATATCCTTTTTGCCAAATTAATATTTTCCTTATCTTATAAAATAATTTCATTCAATAGCTAGTTAAAGTCCTTTGATATTGTACTTTACAATACTGCATAATAAAATGACAAGAATAATAAATGATTCCAGTTAACACTTGATCAGTGCTACACGGCGCAACTTTCGTGTATATATTGTAAAAGATATAAGCCACAAACATGTTTCTAATAGCCTTCTGATGCAATTCAAGGCGGCAGGAGCAGCAGCTTGCCACCACATGATTCTGACAGGCTTTCATTGAGTGGAAAGCTGTTGATTTGTAGTTTACATGAACTCACAGAGAGACACATCATTGCCATCTGATGGCACACTTTTACATTGCCTCCGGTCTAGTGATGACCTGTCCTCTCTTAATACTCTGGGCATCTTTTCAGTCTCCCTCCGGCCATCGAAATTCCCAACTTTTCAAAGCGCTGCAATGGCCGTTCAGTAGGATAAAGTAGGAGGAATCAGTAGAGCTAACGCATAACATGCATGCTGCATGTGCGAGATAACATTTAAACTGCTATTCCTCAAACCTGCTTAATCCGACTGCAAATACCATCTCACCGCTCCAAAAACATGAAGCATGAAAAGTCCTTCCATCAGCTGCAAATATCTAATAGCGCTTTTTCTCCCAAGCAGCTTCTTCCCCGGCTTCAAGTTAAATGCTGTAATGACCACTTTAAGGATATACTCTAGGCAGACTAGACTTTACCAAATGCCTCATGATACCCAATGAAAAGAAAGCCTGTCACTTGTGAATACCTAAAGGCACCGACACTGAGTCAGTTCGCTAGTCACTTCGATTCTGCACACTCGATCGAATTCATTTCTCCCTCCCTCATACATATTAAACACGGGACCAACTTCAACATGTCGATAGGAACTACACATATTTACACAGATTTAGCCAAACAACCACAACAAAAGGCAATGAATATCCTGAATAGCATTACGCTCTAGCATATAATGAACAGTGTTATGAAAAGTAATTATATGGCAACAGGCAGCGATTAGGTTTATCTATGACTAACTGCCCTTAATTTTATGCCGAAATGTGCGTTCAAGCTCGGCAGCGGAGGAAAGCGCTACCATAGTGTGTGCAGTGTCTTCGCTGAATCATTAGCCCCAAACAGAGACTTGTTGAGCCCCATCAACAGCACGACTCTGAGCTCCATCACTGCACAGTTCATTAATCTCTCACCATGGCTTTTCTGGCTGCCAGTGGTTAAACACCCCTCTCTGAGTATAGCTCTCCTTCACCAGGATACCGCTGTGTTAATTTCCTCTCTCTATTAGCACAGCGCGGTTAATCAGGTTTCCTCTCCCCAGTGGTGGCATGAGCGGGAGAGCGGCGAGCAGGTGTCAAGCCTGTCTGTGTTGCTTACGGCGGCAATCTGTCTCCCAACTTCACCACTGCAGGATAATGGAGGACTCATATGCAGCTGATTCTGCCTCTGCTATTGTGTCCAATCTGTTGCATTAAACACTTGGCACACGTAATTACAAATAATCCTGCCTTTTTTCCCTCTGCCACAGCTCTTCTCAGGCTCTCTCGCTCTCCTGTGTAAACAAACACAGTAACCCTTCACTAGCAGGCCTCATTAGTATTTGTCGATATCGCTCGGCTGGTGTGGAATTATTTGCTTGTTTTAGGCAATTACGCTCTCATTATGAGGATTAGTTTGAGTGAAGTCACGTATGTTTGCCGATCATTTAGTCTAATCGAAAGGTAACTCAATTCATCAAGTTTTATCAGTGTTAAATGAACTCTCAAGGCAAACTCGATCTGCTTGAATTATTTTACAAGGTTATGCTGAAGCCATTAGTTTACTGGGGGGAAAAATAAGAAATTAAGGATTTTAATCACAGAAAATTTTTGGAACTTGTAGTCAACGTGTCAAAAAGATTCAGGGACGCAGCTCATGGTAAAAGTGAAATCATATTTGATGGCATAACTTCCTTGGTCTGTTTACAGATTCATATGGTGGTGCAGAGAAAAGCACCCTGTTGATTTATGCATCATTAGCATAAATGCAAAATATACTGAAAGGCGGAACACATTTCGGCATAACCCTTTGTACTGAGATGAAACAGCAGTCACAACACGGCTTTGAAGGCTCCTCATATCTCTGTCCAGGGCTGTCTGCTGCCTCGTATGTTTTAAGACACGAAAAAAAGAGAGAGAGAGAGATGAGGCCATGAGACCAAAAGGGAAGAAAAATTGTGGGGTCAAATCTAAAAGCGTGTGGGGGCTTTTAAGTCCAAAGAGGTCCTCCTTTCCTTTCCAAGCCTGCCATCAAATACATCAACTTCACAAGGCTTGGTTGTGCTAACTTGCCAAATCTCTCAAATTAAAGACAAAATGTGGCGAGAAGTTGGATGTCCCAACTGAAAAAAAAAAGAAAAACATTTTAAAACTTGGTAAGGGCTGTTTGAGGTTTAAAAGGTTTGAATGCGCTATAGAAAATGGTCAGTGCAAATGTTTACTAAACCCTACATATTCTTTATTCTGAAAAATAAATAAAAATACATAATGCAAATATATAAACAATATTTAATTACAATGTAAATAGCTTATTATTATTATTATTATTATTATTACTGCTGCTATTGCTACTACTTACATTATTGTTCTTATAAAATGCAAAACCTCAAGCTTTT
>JAUYWG010000042.1:11998270-12022688 GCA_034779775.1 Enteromius afrohamiltoni
TTTTTACAGTTTTCAGTATCACAGCAAACAGTCAGTGTAAATGTTTATTAAACTTTCCATATTCTTGTTCTTCTAAAAAAAAAAAAAAGAAATGTAAAAAATATAAGAATTTAATAATCAATCATTTAAAATTAATTTAATTAGTATTTCAAATGGTAATAATGGTTTAAAAATAATTTATATTAATTATATTTGGTTATGATTATTACTATTGTTGTTGTTCTAAAAACATTTCTGAATGAGACAAGCGGCAACAATGTAATGTACAAATAAAAACAAAATGTAAAATATATATATATAAAAATACAAAATATAATAATAATAATAATAATTAGTAGTAGTAGTAGTATCAGATCAGATCCAAAACTTTGAAAATGACTTAAACTGCAACAACATGTAATTTAATATGACTTTAAGATTATGGTTTATACTTAATAGACAAAACCCAAGACATTTTAGGAATATTTGCAAAGAAAAGTTAACTTGACTAAGCTTAAAATAATGCTGCAGCTCTTCTCACTGGACATGTTAAGGTATTGCTGAAGATAATTTCATTAAAAGACACAGGATGTTCACTCAGAAACCAATCATCCATTATGCAAGAAAATCTATCCATCACACAGAGAGCGTATATACCCATTATCCAGACATCGATGGGGTGTTTTTCTTATTTTCATTTTTTACCCATCAATTACGGCAAGATTTTAAGCATTGTTCCACTCCTCAATTAGCCGCAACACCTTTTCCTTTGATTGATCCATAATGAATGTAATGGTTTTAACAGACCACAGACAGATCACTTAGAGGAGCTCTGCTAATGGCAGTGGCAGCTCCAGGGCTGGAGTGATGTCAGTTTCTCCAAGCCCTGGCTAATTAGACACTGTGTCGCTCATTACCCAGGTAATAAGCCCTAACACTAATGGGTATCAGGCAAGACCCCCAAACACTAGAGAAAGGCAGAGAGAGGCGGGAGGGAGGACGGCAAAGAAGATGATGGGGATGTTAACAGGAAAAGGGGTAAGAGAGAGAGAGAGTAAGAGACAAGAAAATGTAAGCAAAGAGAAACTGTGAGAGAAATTTCACGATGGAGAAAAGAGCGCAAGATGAACGGATCTTACGGCGCTAATGCATTTCAATGCCATGCCTTTTAATATAGTACACCAGTCCTATTGGTCAAGAGTAAACATGTCATTTTCAGCACGAGCTAAAGGCACAATGGTTGCTATGCAGTGGATGGAGGGCTGTTGGAGAGTGGGGGGTGTTGGTTGGGAGAGGAAGGAAAAGAAGGGGCTGGCATTAGAGAGACGGAGCGATGGTTTCCTTGTTAACCACTTTCCCACTTAGGCCTTGTTAGCACCAGAGCTCTCAGCTGTACCTATTATTGGTTACGGATGCTATGCTTGACTTTCTGAGAATTACTCAGACGGATAAAGCCACTGCATCCTTCACTACTCTGAAGAAACAGCACAAGAGTCGCGATGATGTGATGCTCCTCATCATTAAGAACTTTGACATAACTGTACTCTGGTTTGGAGACAGAAACTTTTCAGTATATAAAATCCTTATGCTGTATAATAAATATAGTTCATACTGAAGTCAAACCAAAAACTTTACCTTCATAACTAGATTAGAAATGACTGTTCACCTGAAAAGACTATCTTTCTTTTGTGGAACACAAGAACAAACAGTTTTGATCACTTTCACTGTCTAAACAAAAATGTTATAAGTGACATAAAGGTGAGTAAATGAAGACAGAACTTGAATTCCTTTTAACTTGTTTTAACTGTATGATCGCTTTTTAAAACTGACAAACATTATGGCAAAATTGTATTTTGCTTGTCTAATTATCGTTAGGGTCAGGGAATTTCTGCAAGCTGTCCCAAGGCTCTCTATAAAGTGGACTGAGAGCTATGTGTGGTACTAAGGTGCGTAATTTGAATTTCATTTTATTGGCCCTAGTTGGTGAAAGTAATTTTGTATCAGCTAATTGCATTTGCTGTTAATGCCAAATTCCACAGCATTCAGGCTTTGCAACAAAAGAATGTGAGTCCATCAAGTCATCATTCTTAGACATCAGACAAATCTCGTCACTTTTATGTGACATTTCGAATGCGTTATGCGGCTATTTTGTAACAGAACACAAAAGAGTGGTGTTAGGAAACATGCCGCTGGAAATGAGATCCTCAAACAGAGTTGTATCATCAGCTTCAAGTGTATTTGTAGCCTTTGAAAGTGTGATCAGAGCAGCCCTATGTAAGTACTGAAATAAAGTTCATTTTCCAATAGGGAGGGGGCATAATCCCCCATCTCATCTCCTCATGGGGTCATGGCTCACACCTCTCCTAATAACCTTAATCTTATTACACACACAGGCAGAAAAAGTTATCCTTCAATATGAGGATTTTCAGCATGAGACTAATGCGGCTTACGATACATTCATTACTGCGCTTAGCTAAATGAAAAATAACAGTGAGATAGCCTCACCAAACTCATGCATTAAATAATATTAAATATTTATTATTTGCTATGTCAGTGACTCTTCCCAGTCACTCTTCCTCTGTCAGCCGAAACAGTTGTGTTCATCTGTAATGGGTTAAATGTGTGTTTCTCTAACAGGTTAAAAATCTGTATACGATTGTTATGGTGGCGGTAAAACTAACCATAATTGGATTCAACAAAGTTCACATACAAACAAACAAAAAAATATCATATGAACACACTTAACCTTTAACATTAATGCTTCTCACGAGTGACACAAATAAACAGAGAGGGGGAAAAAAACGAGAACATGTTTTTGGGAAGTGTATTTAACAATTGTAACGTTTTTCTTTTTTTTTATTTGTAACTAGCCATTTTTAAAACATCTTAGCATTTCAAACTGAAGTGATGAAAAATAAAAGTGCTTTCCTGAAGCTCAAGCAGTACAGACAGCAACTGCAACATCATAATTCCCAGCAATCCCTCTGGATAAAACCATCTGCCGAATGCATTGATTTAAATATGCAAGTCAAACAAAGCAATATTCTGTACTCATTCCACAACATGAGCCGACACTCCATTGCTCACAAAATTCCCAAAGAATCATCATAGACTGACCAGGATTAACAAAATATAAAAAACTAAATTGGTCAAACTGACCTGGAACTTAATTAATGGGTTAAATTAATCGCAATTCTAAATATACTGTGATTAGAAAAATGCTTAAGCAAATATCTGCTCTACTAACCGTAAGAATAAAACCACACACGCTTTATACAACAGAGGTCTGTCAGATTACTTAATTAACAATCACAATCGAACTCTGAGCATCTGAACTGTGACTGGAACACGCTGGAATTGTGATTCTGTGTGTGTGTGTGTGTGTGTGAAATGGCTATTTAACATGCCCATGAGCTGAGCAGCGGGGTCTGAAGACTGTGTAATCTCATTTAACCCTCACTACACAACACTAATTAGAGCTGACACGCTAACAACACACACCGAAAAGCCTCTCAGCGAAAAAGTCAACACCAGCCAATGACCCAGCATGCTTCCCCTCGCTCTGCCCCAAACCCCTGCTCTCCCTGGGGAGGGATGCAATTTTAGCCTAAGGATAGCAGGGAGCAGCCCATCCCTTAGCAGGGGCCTCCCCAGAGCCAAATTAAAGCTCTTTGCTCTCTTTTTTCATGAGAAAGGGTCAACGCGGTACCCCACCACTTTTTGAGTGTGTGAACGTGCGCTGGCGTGTGTGCGCAACAGTTGAGCGCCTCCATCTCCCTCTCCTGCCTCCCAGCGTTTGAAATGAGGTCATCATTGTAAAGGAGGTCTGAGTGGATCAAAGCCCCCTACCTACACCTGCCCTTTTCTTCCCTCCTCGCTCTCTCTCTTTTCTCTCGCTTCTCATTTATGTCTTGAAGTTTCCTATTGACTAGTAGCTTCTAAGGAGCCCCCTGATGCCCCGAGATGCCTGGTCCTCTAAAAAGCCCCCACTAAATTTTGCTTACCGCTATATTTTCTGCCAACTGGCTGAGGTTAAAATTGTGTGAGGGAGAAAAAAAAGCCACCCACTAATTCACTTATATTCGATTACCCACTCTGGGTTTTTAAAATGCATTTTTTTTAAATGAAGCAGGCATTGACAGAAGTGATGAGATGGGCCATGTTGCAGATAAGGCCTCTAATCAGCATATTTAACTTTGCCGTGCGTTATAAAATTGTGAGGATTTGGAACGACAGAAATGCACATCCAATATCAGCCCACACTGAGGGACAATAACACACCATTTTGATGCAAATCAAGGGACCCATTAATGTTTAAATTTATTTCAGTCCCATCCAGTAAAAGAACACATTTATTTCCTGCAAACCCAGATAATTACTTTGCCACAAAATGCATATTCCATTAAGTCAGGTGAACATTGTTTATTATATTTTGTTTTGTTGGGTTATGATAATGCGGTTTAAGAGTGAATGACATTCAGACCATTACACATGATGGGGAAATAAATGTTAAAAAACAAACAAAATCTATAATTCCTGGGTAAATGTAAATTTAAAGTTCAGCTATAATCTAAGTGCACAGCTTTGTAAAATACTTGCTTTCGTCCTTCAGTTCTTTAAGCCGTGTAATATTTCTACTGCTATAACACCATGATAAGGTTTTCTTTAGCTTGACGCTCAGGATAAAATTATGTTCTCATTACACTGTCCACTAAAAAAATGGTATTAGTACAGCATGCTAACACAAAGCAGCCAATCCTTTAGACAGCTATAAGGACAATATTACACAAGGAAGAGTCTTCTAATTGACTTACTGCTGAAAACAACCCACACAAAAATGGCTCCAACATGAGGCTGAGGTTTATTTGAAAGAGAGATGGATAAAGAAGGACAGCTTTTATTTGAAGATGTTAGATCATATGCTATTAAAAAGGGGCAGTTTTGTGAAGTGATGTCTCTCATTCATCAAAGTGACTGAAACTGAATGTGTTTAGCATTAAGTCGTTGACCAAAGATGAAACGCATCGAATCATGTTGCCAGCTTAAACAAAGACCAAAGGTCTTTTGATATTGCTAGGAATTTATTACAGATACACTGGTACACAATTACACCGAAATTCTATAAATGTATTTATGTATTAAAGGTTTTCCTGAACCGGAGTAATTAATAGCCTTCGTGGCCTTTTTTCTTTAATCCTTAATTATGTTTTACTTAAATTAAAAATTATATAGCAATATTTAATGATGTGCATTATTCTTGTAACGTTTCATATTAACTATGATTATTTGATGGATGGAAAGTTCAAAAGCATTTATTTGAAATCCCAAATCTTATATAACTTTATGAATGCCTTTACAGTCACTTTAGATTAAATAAATGTGTCCTTGCTAGATAAAATAATAAAATGCCAAGACAAAGGAAGAACAATTTCTGAACCTAAACTTTTAAAAGCAAACACAGAAAGTCTCAGACAGTTAACAAGCAATGTAAAATGTTATTGTGTTTGTACCATTTATTATGAGAGAATATAGACTGTGCATACATACAGCACGTAAAATAAGTAATGAATACGTCACCGTTTTTCTCAATAAATATATTTATGATGTTAACTTGAATTTTTCACCAGATGCAAGTAATTCATGCATACAAAGAAAACTACACACATAATGTGTGTAATTAAGAAATTAAGTTAAGTTTAATAATATAGAATTACACACAAAATATTGAAGAAAATGAGGTGCAAAAAGGCATGAAAAGCCAAGACACCAGCTGAAATCTATCAGTAATTAGAAAGCAATCCTGTCCCTCGTCAGTGGAAATTAATATTAGCTGGTTCAGTCCCAACACTTCAGAACCAGGATGATGAAAATTAAACAGAGGTGGACATATCAGCAAGAAAATCAATTAGTTTTAGAGAAGGAAAATAAGCCCAGCCAATCACCTGACTTAAATACAAAAGAAAATAAGAACTTAAGATCAGAATTCATAGAAGAGGCCCACATGGAGGCTTTTATAATGATGACGTATTAAATACATTTCAGTAGTTCAATACTTTCTCCTTGTGTCATTCCAATTTATTACACGCTACTTAATTTCTTCATTTCTATTCGTTTTATTTTCTTACATCTAGTGAAAATTTCATTTCAACGGTATCTTTAGACGTGGTGACATGTTCAATAATTATTTTACCGGCTGTATAGGTATCTGTATGTACGTGTGTGTGTGTGTGTGTGTGTATGTGTATGTGTATGTGTATGTGTAAGTAAGCAAGCATTAACAATTTACAAAACAACACTGGATATAATTATGTACTGTCTATTATACCTAACTAATTAATGAATATCTCAAGTTGTATTTCTTCTCTAACTCACTGCCTCTGCCTCTTCACCACACACACTCGCACAATTATTATGGCAACACAAAAGATCCAGGACTAGGTCATTTGACAACAAATGACAGCCAAGAGGATAGCCCAAAATAGTTTGGCTGCATCAGCAAAGCGCCGTGCACTCATATTGCCTATTCCCCTTCCACCTCCTGACACAATGGAGTGGGTAGAACCCTCCAGAGAGAGACAGAGCAATAGAGAGATGCAGAGTGAGTGAGAGAGACTGAACAAAAACACACAGTCTGCTCTCCTCCACTCCAGAATACTAGCACAGCAAACACATTCACTCCATCCACAACAACACTGGAGAATCACAGAGCTTCCCCCAGTCCTGCACAACGATTCTATATCATCCCGCAATTATGAAAGGAGAGAGCAGTTTAATTAGCTTCTCTGCCTCCACCTCTAACAAGGATTTAATTAACAAGGAGGTTGGCGTAATTAGCTGGAGATGGGCTCCTGATGCTCGCACAACACTTTTTGTTGACACTGAACACTTAGCCTTCAAAACACTCCCTCTCATATACACACACATATGCATTAAACACAAGTTATTGTTGCCTCTCTACATTTCTGCCTTCATAGATACATTATTAAATGCCATATCTGTATCAACATCTATATACATGTTTTTATATATTAAATATAATCATTTTATTAATTATTAACAAAGTACCCTTCTCACAATAACAAATATAAAAGCATTCAGTTTAATATTTCTGTCCTCACAGATGCTATGCTAGCAAATACACCTGTAGATTAACAGAAACACATAAATATATTCATAAATATATACATCCTCTTTAATCCTGTGCATGTGCTTTTACGGACTTCACACATACACACACAAACAGATACTATCACTCACAAACCCATGCATATACACACACACACTGCCCCTGGTGACAGCGTAATGGATAGGATCTCTGTGGAGGCGACTGTCAAACCCGACCACCCTAATCAGAGCGTCAGAGAGGAAGATAAAGGAGAAAATAATGAGTGTCGGGTCGGGCTTTTCAAAGAGCAACAAAAGAGCCCAGGATCAGATAGACCAACACAATGTTGAGAGCAGAAGGGAGGAGAGGAGAGGAGAGCAGGAGAGGAGAAGAGAGGAGCAGAGAGGAGAGGAGAGACTTGTTCAAATCATCTCTTTAAAAGTGAGCCTGTGTGACACTGAGAGATTTGAATCCATCTAATGTGATATGGAAACCATAAGCAACTCACTTTGACTCTGTAGGATTGAGCTTGCTGGAGACTCACCTGCAGTGTTGTAAGTGTCAGGGAATGCTACACATGTGATTTGGACTTAAGCGCAGTATTTGCCTGCTGTGACAAGCACTTCAACTGTGCCATCATTACTGTTACACTGCAGCTATATATATCCGCACTGCGCTGCTTCTAGTTACAGTAGCAACACTTTACTGTAAATTCCCCAGTGGCCATAAATTATAATTGAAGGCTCCTGGCTTGCCAACAAATTATATTATAAGGGATGCATATCAGATAATTATTTTTTATAACATGGCCAGTGAGTTACAATTGCTGATATTTAAGTTCAATACTATTTTGTGTTCGAAAATATTTTTATTTTCTACAAGTGTAGATCACATTTAATGGGGCGTTGATAAATTATTAACAGAGTTATTAAATTACTAGTGTTTTTAAAGATTAATAGTTTAGCGTTAGTTGGCACAGGTAATGTAAAAATGAGCATGCCATTTCTAATATTACCAATAAATGAAAACAAATACAGTAAAATCAATACAAAAAAAAAAAAAACAGAATATTTGATGACAAGTTATACTGTGCATTCTAAAATATTATCATGGATTACATAATATTGGTTTCGTCAGATAGTCCACCTGTATTCTGCTATCCCTACACATCCTCTTCTCTTTTACAGCCCTGTGGAGCCTAATTATCAGCCGCATGCTAATTATTGCTGCCTCATTTAGCTGAATAACAACAATCATTAGAAATACCCCAAACCGAGCAATAAACAACAGTAAGATCCACAAAATAACACTATCACTCTCAACTGTTGTGACAACCTGCGAGCAAGTGTTGAACCGACACCCCCATGGCACTGTGACACCCCCAATCAGCACTGTGATATCGATCGCTCCTAACACTAAATGATAACAGGTGGGCATCCAAAATATTAGAATAACCTCAATAAGACATAATGATTACGTGAGACTTAATAAAAAAAAATAAAAAAAGATGTAATTAAATTAAAAAATAAAATAAAAAATGCTATATTTTTACAGATTGTCTTTTTTAATATACAAGTTGACTTCAACGTACATTATTTTTCAGGTGGGAGGTTGGTGGGAGTGACTGGATGAAATGAGTAAGTGGTGGCCAGCGGCCGTGTGAACTCCAGATGAACAGCAGAGCTCCACTGTAAGTCGAGCTGACGGAAAATAGCCCCTAATTAAAGACATGACAGCCAGCACTATCATATTCAGCCACCTGCTTAATAATACACAAAAATTAAAGGGAATATATACCGCCCCTTCCCTTCTCCCATTCATATTTAATAACCTGATCACCTCCCCTGGGAGCTTCCGGCTCAGTGGAGAAGAGGGACTATTTGAGGCTAAGTTATGGCACTCCTGCACAAGTAAAATTCACGGTAATGCAGGAAAAAGTTATTTTTTGCATGTAGTGTCTGATAAACCTTTCAATAGTGATAGGAAAGGAGAATTTCCAGAGAGAGTGAGAGGGAAGGAGAGAGCATGAAATTAGAAAGCTGCACACAAAAAAGCAGGCAAACTCCTTGGCAATTTCTCCTCTGACAGAGATGGGTCATTATCTGATAGATTTCAGAGTCAGTTCCCACGTTATTGTTCAGATAGACAGTAACCACCCTAGAACAGCCTGGGAATGGGATACTCAACACCACTTCTATCATCCATGAGAAAACGTTGAGAAACTCGGCACAATAAATCAGCCTGAATCACAGATACAAACAGCCTTTCACTGTGAAATCACACACAGGAGATCATTTTTGTCTTAACTGGGACTGTATCAATACCTCATTATTATGTATAATTAGGGATGCATAATATAGTGGTAATCACTATATTATCAGTAATCAGGTGATATATATATATATAATATATACTTATAAATATACTTTTCAGATCAATATTTTATTTATGTCCTGCTCATTTATTTTAGATTAATTTTAAGGAATAGCTTTAATCTTTAAAAAATATAGTGAATAACACTTAAGCATAATCTTTAGCAAATATCAAAAATGAATATCCATTGTTCACATTATAAATTCTAATGCCTACATTCATTTGATGGATTGATATTTTTTGGACAAAAGGGTGTACAATTGCAATATAGACAGTCTATTGGTTATCATATCAGGGATGCATTTTTTTTTTTAAATTATGTCTATCCATGTTCATGGCAACTTTTTCAGCAATTTTGCCAGGCTGATTTTTTGATCAATGTTTGTCTGCGACAGCCAAAAATCATTCAGTGTATCCTGGGCTTAAGGCCTGATGTCTACACTAGGATAAGAGTATAGAATATTCAGAATTTCATGTTTCGAGATTCATTAAAAGTTCTACAGTAGTATTACTGAGGTTCAAGCAGACTGCATCAAATTCTTATGAACAAAGTTTCAACTGTTTAAAGATCAGCTGTCTGTGTATATCTGTTATTCCTGTGGCCAAAATTACTTCCTGTGGTGTGCAAAAATCTCACAAAAGTGCTTCTGGGAGAAGAAAAACATTCAAATCAATATAGCTGGCAGGGTCTTTAATTTGAAAAGGCATTTCTCTGGATCTTACATAGGAGAATCCGTCTCTGGGGATTTCTGTAATGCCGACATTCTCTTATGTTTGGGTTTAAGACATGTCATATTCTTTGTTAAAACACAGGATACATGTGCCACAAGACAAGGTTAAAAACATTCACACATATACACACACACACAATGATTTTGGGGAGGCTTGAGTCCACCCCCTCTCATCTTAAAAATCCACATAATCCCATCAAATCACATATTCACACCCCCACTACACTCTGAGAGGTGAAGAAACATTTGTTTTTCTCCTAATTCTGCCTTTGTCCTTTCATTCTCTTGTTTATCCAGAGACACGCAGTTGACGCAGCAGATTTGCGAATGTGTGGGCAATGGAGAAAACAGCGCTGATACCTGATCGGCCCAGCAGCAAAAAGGTGACACTTAATCCTGACGTCAGGCTGTTGACCCTTAGCAGTCACCTCACTAATTCAACATAAATAGTTAATGATGGCCTGCATACACACATCTTATGTAACCAAACTTGACAAATAAGTGAGGTGAACCACTCAAGAGCAAACTACTGGAAATGAGAGGCAATTTTTTCCACCATAGCCCACCTGTTTGACACCTGCATCACGGTCCATCGCGTGCATGCATTCACCCAAATCTCCACTTCTGGGTGTTTTAAACACTGATACCAACTTGCCGTTTTACTAATTAACCAGTTTGCCTATGTTGCCAACTTGCAACGTTTAAATAGGAAAATTAATAAAAAATAAATGAAAATTATTATTTTCAATGTACGCATATATTATTAAAAATGTATGGTAATTTGGTCACAATTTTTTTTTAAGGTACAATTCTTGCTCCTTACTCCTAATTTGCTACTTAGTAATGGCAGGGCATACGATTTCTAGAAGCCAGTGTTAGTTTTAGTTTGTTTTTGTTTTATTTGTTTTATATGCCCAAGTACATTGCAGTACAAGTACATTGGTATTCTTGTGCATTTCTCAAGTCAAGCATAAACAAAATAACACACATGCATACACATAACAAACTCTCTAAAGATAAAAGCACCTATACTTGTTATAATATATAAAAATTGCACATATTTTGTCAATGTCCTTACCAATAATTGTTGTATCATTTGTCCTGAATGGAGACACAATCATACGTATACAGTGAAAAGAGTCTGGGGCTAAGACTACAACCCTGTGGGGCACCTGTACTCACTGTGAGTTTAGTAGAAACCTTACTTCCCATCCTCACTAGCTGTGAGGAAATTCAGTATCCAGTTACAGGTTGGTGTTGGTACTCCGAGGTCCGCCAGCTTACATTGGTTTGATTGTGTTAAAAGCAGAGCTATAATCCAGAAACAGTAGCCGCACATATGTATAAGTACCTAAATGCTGCAGGACCTGATGATATGCCAATGCTACTTCATTGTCCACTGCTGTTCAAGCGGTATGCAAACTGAAATGGGTTGACTGTCACTGGGACCACTGAGTTAATGTGTTGCAGGACCAACTTCTCCAGACACTTCATAACCGAGGTGAGGGGCACAGGTCTAAAATCATTCATTGTATTTGTATTTTTCGCAACTGGCACTAAAATTCTGTATACACCTCCGCCAGCTGTTGAGCACAGACTTTTAACTCTCGGGGCCACACAATCGTGTCCCACAGCTTTATAGGGATTCACCTTCCTCAGCACTTTAAGGACCTGTGAGTTTGTCACTTGAAGTGCAGCCTCACCCGAGTTATGTGTGGCCTTTAAGGAGTATCTAAATTTTTTGGTTAAATCTGGCATAAAAACTGTTGAGGTTGTCCAAAGAGAAGGTTTCTGGGTTCTCAGTTTTATTTATACACAGGATCGAGCACCGGCAGACAGAAACAGCGTAGGCAAAGACAAAATCATAAACGTAATCCAAGGGTCAAGGGTCGAATTACCAGCAAACATAGTCCATAGTAAGAAGCAATCGAAGGTCCGTGGGGAAGCAGAGGTTGACAATGGGAAATCCAAGACAATAGAAAATAAACATGAATGAGAAAACCAGGAACAGCGTGACAGTGTAAATGAACCATGACTAGACAAACAAACAGACTGGTATATATACAGGTGGAACTGATTGATTGATTGAACCAAACTAGCAACAGCTGTGGGGGAGAGATGCATACTGGGAAGTGGAGTCCGGATGTGAAAACAGACACAAAAACACAGACTTCTTAGAGAGCTGGAGTGCCATCAACAGTCTTTAGCTGGCAGCTCCAGCTGGGCGTGACACTAACTTACATGGGAGGCAAGCAACGAGACAAATCTCAGACAGAACTGCTGCCGCATTCTATTTATGATGCGCTTACATGAATTTCAAATTATTTTCAACGGTGGCTTGATCACGTCCAGTGTAACTCACCTGTCAAGAAGAACTAAAAAAAGGCCTGTCCGATCACAGTTCTCTCCAGCGCTGGAAAGCTGATACGATATTTACACGCATGCTACTATGTGTGGGGCGGAGCTATCAAAATAGGGGCGAGACCCTTTTGGAATGGCGGCGTGTTTGTTTTGGTGATTTCATATATCAACACTGCCGTCCTGAAATCTTTTACCCTGCCTTTAAAGTTAAAGTGACAGTTGACTCAAAAATGTAAATTAGCCCATTTTACTGACCCTAAAAGCATTCTAGATGTATATGACTTCTTTCAGATGAATCCAGGCAGAGTTACAGTGTATGAAAAATTATCCTCGCTCTTTCAAGCATTAGAATGGAAGTAGGCGGGATTTAGGACTTACACATCACACACTTGCATGTGAGATATGCTAGTCTGGTGAATTTGTTTACAGCAGCAAAGGAAGCAAAAAGTTTCCTTACTTATATTGAAATCCTCCAACATTTCTTTAAAAATACTTGATTTGTGCTTCGAATTTTTGACCGGGCGTTGTGTTTTGCCGTCCTCTCCTCTACGCTTCCATGTTTGTTACTCATCACTGGCAAAATGACATCCGCTTCTAACAGTTAGCAGAAGTATTTATAACATTTTAATTGGATAGTTTTCTAACAAAACAAAAAAAACCTGGGGCCTTGAGGCATATTTTATTATGGATGCGCTCGCTTTATTTGACGTCTTTTCAACTGTTTAACCAAAACGCTATTTTATTCCCATTTTAGTGCTTGGATAAGCAAGGATTATTTTTTATATAACTCAGACTGGATCTGTCTGAAAGAAGAAGGTCATATACAGCTAGGACGCTTTTTGAGGGTGAGTAAAACATGGGTTGTTTTTCATTTTTGGGTGAACTAACCCTTCAAGTGTGGCAAAACTACAACTGTAAGATACATTAACCATAAGATAAACTTAAATCCATGGCTATTCAACAGTTGTTTACAAATTTGAAACCTGCTTATTGGATCAATGAAGACAGTTTTCAATGATATGACACCAAATATTTCTTTCTGGAAAGTTTGTGACTCAACAGCTAGGCTAAGTTTTGTCTTTCAAATGTTTAGTCCAGAGAAACCATTCTGTGTTCTTAATATTATTCACACTAAGAAAAAAACTGGTTCCTTTGCAATACTACCTCTTTGGCATAACTGTGAAAACACCAATTTGAAACCTTTATCTTTAAGAGTACAGTACAAAGTTAGTAAACTAACTAGCTACTAAGCCCTCAGTGAGAAGTTTTCTCAGTGTAAGAACTTATGGATGGCTTATGCAACCCTACCCTGTTCATCATCAGCTAATATCTCAGAGAGGGCAGTGACAGTCACGCTGTAGGGCAGACTGCAGGTTTCACCCCTGAACTTCTTTATGAGAGTGGTATTCCAGGCGACTGATTCTGGCCTGTGCTCTGATGACTAATTGATTGGTGTTAATCTGCAGCTAAATGAAATATTCAGTTGATTCAGGGAAAGGCAGACAAGACTTGATAGGTCATGTGACCCTAGAGGTCATGTGATAGGGCTCCGTGAGAGAACTCATTAGCTGGCCTGATGAGCAGCGGGCTGTTGGCTTGTTAACCCTGCGCAGGATTGGTTTCACTCCCAAACCAGCCTGGTCTCAATCCCAAACTGTGGATAGAATAATACGCTTTTTCTTTTTGCTTGCTGAGCTGGGCTGCCCACAGTTATCCATGCAGTTACAGTTAAACTGCTCAAGCTCCTGAAAACAAATTATAACGTCCTTTTGTCTCCTCAGCTCCATATTATTATTACATGGCCACCGTCCATACCGTGACACTTGAACGCGTGCACGCAAATGCCCACCCTTCCCCCCACCATTTCATCTGCGGAAATGGCCCTGTGCTCTGCAGCACACGTAAAAGTGCACTCCAGTCTTTCAAAAACACCTTCACTTTGCTCTCAGCGGCAAAGCCTTTGAACTGCTCCTTTCAAAAATGCTGCCCTTGTAGCCATGAATAATATTTGCCAGGTGTTAGAGAGAGTGAGTGAGCGAGAGACGGAGAGAGAGAGATGGAGAGAGAGAGCAAGGGAAGAGCTGTCTAAGGTCCCGGTGCTTGAGGTGGAGGGAGCAAGAGGCCTGCTTATTAGTTGTCGTTTATTGGTTCCTTGACACACACTCACGCACACACAAATGAATACACACACACACTATTACACGATCACACAAACATGCTCACAGGTACACACATAAACAAGATGAAAGATGAAAGGCCTGGCTTTTCCCTATACCTTTAATTTAGAGTTTAAAAAGGGAGGGAGTAGGGAGCTGGTGAGTTACGGTACATGTATAAATATGGAAGAAGCCGCATGAAGGATATCCGCACTCTTACACAATTACTTTACTCTTTAGTTAATCATAATTGGTTAATAATTTTGCATTACTTATCAATTTGCTGTTATTAGCAGGTTAATGACAATATATTATGTTGGCTATACTAGTCAATACCTTTATATGCAGTTTAAAAGACTGCTTTCAGCAAACAATCATTTTAAATGTCATGTAAATGCTTAATTATGACTTTTTTTTTTTTTTTTTTTAAACAGATTAACAGACATACATAACACGTTTTACTTGGCTTCTTCCAGCATGTAAACATATTATTGGGATTACAATTGGGCTCTGCTTTTTGTGATTGAAAGACAGAGGTGATGCATCTTGTCAAATAAAGAAGGGATGAATGAAATTAAATAAAATTAAATTCCTTATTCACTGTGAGGTCTTAGACAAAGTGATTTTCCCAAAATTTTTAAATCAACATCAGTTTAACTCACAATAGGTTTTAGTTGTGGATTATTGTAATTGTAATAGTTGTACTAATGACCGCTTTAATAAAAATTAATGACAACTATGCATGATATCCAGAATATGGAGTTAAATAGTCACATTTCTGATTTTTTGTCTATGAAAAGGCACTAGAGACCAGGGGTGTCACTAGACCCTTTTTAACAAACGTGTCTGACATTTATGATAATGATAATGATAATATTTCATGTCATGCGTTTTCCATCAGCTTTTAGGCATATGAACTAGATCACAAACGAATCACTCTTTTGATTTACATTTTTTTGCCAAAAAGTTAAATCATTTAATTGTTATTAAATTGTTATTATTTTCGATTAATTCATTCGGTTCACTCACACACTATACATAAATGGGATAATTTATTAGTAAGAAATGAGGATGGATATTTACCTACAATTTTTTTTTTAAGATTTCTCAGGACTTGGTAGATGCTTATAATAAACAAAAGAGTAAACCAAAAATGGAAACAAAGAACAAGTAAGAAAAGACAAAGACGGAGAGAATGTGACATGAGTCCAACACCATCACCCCCCACTTTCACCCATTTATTGTACAGCCGGGCCATATTGAAACCCACCTCTCCTCTCATACTAGCTCAAGGTGGCTCTCATGAGCTAAACACTAATTGAGAGCTCTGGCGGTTTGAATGTGAATTCTGAGAGCAATGTTTGAATGGTGTCTGTCCTTGGGTTCAGCATCATGAAGAGTGAGCGAAGGGCTGTGGAAGGCTGTGTCTGTGCATGTCCTCAGGTTGACGGTTTCAACCCACACACTCTCTCAGTCATGTGGCCTTGACTAAACTTCCATTATACGACGGCGTGACCCCATAATGAGTTCGGTGCCCCGGCCTTGAGTGGAATATGCACCACTGCACCATTGTGCACAGGAATATAGTTTCGGATGGGCTGAGAATGCCACAGATTCAGTCCGCTACCACAGGTCCCTCCAGAGTCTAAAGTGAGGAATTATGTTCTACGATCTACTAAAATACATAGGTGTGTGCTCGGACAATCGAGGCCTGCAGCAGCTCACGAACCACCAACGTATGGCATACCTCTGCGCATTATTGATCTACAAGAAAATACATGAGCAGCTCTTTTGTCTTCTCAAGGCCTGAGGAGCAAACTTTCTTACAGCAAGCACACAATCACGTAGCAGCAAGAACTCTGCCATACGTTAGAATGGAGACCCAGAGTTATTCTACAGGTCAGCGGTGGAGTGATAAACGCTGGGCGCGCACATCTCTCAGCCATTGTTACCTACACAATAAGATGCTGTGCTGAGCTCTGCCATAGAGAAGCTTGAGGTAATTTAATCCATTGTGAATACCGATAATGACAATGTTTATTTCAGATGGAGACATCAGTATTGACTGTAACGCAGTACAAAATTGCCATGCACCACAGGCCACACCAAATAGAGCTGCCATCCAGCTATGCAGAAGAGCAGAGAGCATGCATTTGCGCACAAGTGTGTGTGCGTTGACTATCGTCTATGCTATTTTTCCGACTGACAACTGCTCCAGGGCGACATGAAAAGGTAAGTACATTTTGCAGTCTATTAGTATATACTTACAAATGCAAACCAAATGAAACTTAAATGAAATGCAGTCTCAAAGCATTTTTATTTGTAAATTACTTTTAAGAGCTCTCTTTTTCTCGAAACACAGGAATTTTACTGCAGCCACAGAAAGGAGATCTGACATAATATGGAATGGAGTTAAATGAAAAAAAGCGGTGATTTCTGATTGTGGCCACGCAAAAGAGAGACCTATTTCTATTGCACTGAAGACGCCGCTTGTAAAACACCTCGCTGATGCAGGTGAGCACTTGATCCTATATAAATAATACACACACAACCAAAAAAGAAAGTAAGTAAATAAACCATACCATTAATAGAACTATGAGCATGAGGGCTCTGAATAGGTCCTCTCTGACCTTGATTTAAGACAGAAACACAATGTGACAAAAATGTGAGGTGTTTGAGGACGTTATTATTTTTTTTTCTTGTTATAACACTTATGCACTCATCCTCCCCCCTCACGTTTCACTTTCCCATTACCCACAACCCCCCTTCGTTCCTCAGAGAGATGCACCTGAATAGGAATAGCATGTTCTTTAGATTTGCATCTGCTGTTAGGCACTTGCTGCATCACAGGCTCTGAAAGCTCTCTGAATGGAAGCTCTTCAGCGAGCTGCACACCTTGTTCTGCAAGGCTAATTAAGGCCCAACAATTAGCCATGCAGGAATCAGGACCGTTGTTTCCTCGCTGACATTTGTAACTGATAAAGTCGAAGAGAAAGGCCGTGTCACGCTGATGGGAATGAACAAATCGGTCTCATTTAAAATGCACCAACCGAAATCTTACTTCGCTCGCCGCTTTTACAGACAGAGCTGAACTTTGGCCGTTAGCTCCCGGCCTCTTGTGCTGACACCTAATAAGCATAAAATCAGATAAGACAGGGAGCATGAGGAAACAAGTGAGGGTGTCGAGCTAGAACACAACAGGACAGATGTCTTACTCAGCTGGTTCAAAGGGAAGCTAAAGAACACTGGGGCTGCTAATGTGATTTAGCTAGAATGCATTCAGGTTAAAGGTTACAGTGAGACCGCCGGGCAGCAGCAAAACAGATGACAACTGTGAAACTAACCATGACAGATGGGAATTAAAGTGACTGACTGAACTCACACAGAACCATGTCAAGAGTCATTTCCTCTGGTCTTGCAAACACTTATCTTAATCTCTGACAGCAGTGGGACTGACATATAAAAAAGGATTACATTTGTTTTATTCTGTCCTTTGGATATGTATTTGCACACAGAACAACGCAATGGTTTAATGGTTTTTATCGTTCAGCTATTAAATGTATAGTCTTAAAAATGTAATCCTTGGATGATTTTATCAGACGAAAAGTGAAGATGAATGTGAAATCAAACTGACGATGCTTACCCTTAATCAAATTTAGACTTTCCTCAGACAAGCTATTGTAGTCTTTTACCTATTGTTTCCTTGTCAAATCCTGGCAACGTAAGCACTTGATGAGAAACAAATTCAATACATATCAGGCTTTCAGACCAATTACTCTATTTTTCTAAGACCAATCAGAAAGTCATCAGTCACAGTATGAAAACTTCACAACAAGGTCAAACAAACCAAAACTACATCTAGGTTTAGAGTTCTGAATAAAAGAAAAAGGTGAGGTTTTTCTACTAAAGAAAACTGATTAAAAATACTAACAAATAGCCACATTTCAGATGTCATCATAATAATATTACAAAACAAATCAATTACCACCAAAAATGGAAAATCCAGTACTATGTCGAAAGGTCATGGGGAAATGCATTTAAAACCTACACGCCATTACATATTTCACACAAATCAAGATTATACCATTCATTTCAGAAAAGATATTCAGAAAAGAAATATTGAGAGTTAAAAGATAACAAAAGATTGTTGTCCGTCATATAGCATGGTTTTTGCATTGCATGCTTGTTCTGTTTTTTTATCATCATATTATTGCACGCTGCTTTTTTAAATATTACATTCGTTTCAGATTTAACAAGAAAAACTGGGATTAAAAGGAGGAAAAATAATAATGAAGAGATTGTGAATCAGAAAATAGATTTTAAGGATTTAAACAAACCAGGAATTTGAGAGAGAGAGAGAAAGAGAGAGAGAGAGAGAGAGAGAGGGGCCCCCTGAAAGGGTTAAACTCGAGTCTCCAGCTTTTATGCTATCATCCTTAGTTAAATTGAAGAAGAAATTAGCAGAGCAATTACCACTTTAAATTGGACTAATTCCTCTGGTCTTGTCACAGCTGTATTCCAAAATATGTGTTTTTTTCCTTCCCCATCTAGCACACTGTTATTAATTTTTCTAATTTGAATCTTCGCCTTTTCACCAACTGACACCTGGGGCTGCTGATGGGGCGCCTCTGTCAGACCTCTTTCAAATTCGCACCCCTCCTCATTCCCTCTTTTACCCTCCCTCCCTCAAAGGAACATACTGTATGTACCATATTTAATCCAATACACCATTTTCAGCCCTTTATCTTTTCAACGTTTACATTTTCTAGCAGCTGTTCGACATCTACCTCTTTCTGCACAAACCCCAAAACACATTAGAACTCAAAATGTGCAAAAGGTCAAAGGAAAGTGTTCTGGATATATTTACTGTGTTATGTTCTTCTTCTAGTGTTTCATTTACAGTATTTGATGAAATAAATATAAATGTTATCTATGTATTGCTGTGCTTTTTACTCCTCGAGAGCTTCTCATGCATCCAAATTGTGATTAACCTCAAGCGTACTTATTGACTGGTTGTCTATTGCTCCATTCCCCAGGTGCTGGCTCTGATACACTGCGTCTAGAGACCAGGTTTATAGGATTAGGTCTGACAGCTTATTCTGTCTGCTCACTGGATCTGGATACATTCACCTTTGCCTCTTGTTGTTTCGCCGTATGTAACCGAAACAATCAATCTGATTATAGGAGTCTTACAGAGGATAGGACATCTGTCACCCCTACTGCTTAGACTTAAACCAGAGCAGACAGTGATGTTTGATGCATAGAAACCCAGATCATTGATCCCCCCCCACACAGGATTTAGGATCGTAATTAACTCTTGATTGGAATAACATCCAGTCAATAGTCAATAATAGACTTTGCTCATCAATATCGCCACAAGGGTGGCGATATTACTGTGCTCAGAGATAGCATGAGGCTTAATTAACCCGATTCATCTGTACCCTCACTGCTTTCATCCTTTAAGGACATATCAGATTGACTGTCTGAAGCTGCGCTCTCTAAAGTATTGGAAATTCATTGTCATTTGTTGAGAGTGAGCGTTTGGTAATAACATTGCATGACATAGGTTCCAGCACAAGTTGTGCAGTGTGAACAAGTTTAGTATCTTCAAACGTCTATGTGTCTAATATGATTGTGGTAACAGGTTGGGTATTGGTTGAGGTTCAGAGGACATAAACTATAATAAGGAGCAGGTGGTAGTCAGTATTAGCTGAACAGGCCAATGTTTAGAAAGTGGCTTTATAAAGCTAACTGTACATTTATATTGGGCTCAGAGATGTAGAAGATGCTTTCAAAATCATGTACATTTACAGTAAGTAAATCTGCCAATTCTATACTCAGACTATGATCCTCAATTATTGCTAACAATCCCACCTTTTTTTGATAGCCCATCCCCAATCTTCACCTTTTAAAACAGCATGTTGCTGCCAAGGCTGTTGCATTTATACAAACCTTCTCCATTTTCCAAGAAGATCATTTACCTGTCTCCAAAACAATTTAGTTTTCAAACCAGAGATGTAACGTTGGGTTATGAATCTGCCTGAGACGTTTGTGAAATTATTAGCATTTTCTGAAGAAACCTCTGAGAAACCTCTTACAATATAGCTATAGGACCCTGATCTGCCACAACATCTTTACATCTCGCCCAAATTGGTTTTAGATAGGCTCTGCTAATGCTTACAAAACTTGCTTAAGCATCACTCACCAACTCCGTATCAGTAATCGTCACCCAAAAGTAGGGGCAGATTAGCTAGGCAGGAGAAATCAACTTCACATTGTTGAAAGATCTGAAACATGCAGATTTATATATCAATATAAACTTCTTAGTTAATACTTTAGCTATGCACTCAATTATTTTCAATTAATAACCTCTTTGTGCTAAAATCATTACTGCAATAAAGATGCTTAGTTGACATTCCAGTTCACAGATAACTCTTCCATTAAACAAGGTCTGGGCTGATCGGCTCAGTGAACCAGAAAAGACATTTGGAGTTTCTAAAACTGCCAATTAATTTCACAGTCTGAACAAAAAGGTTTTGCGAGTACTATTACTCTATTGACTTAATATGGGTTTAATTAATGAATTTACTTCATGATTAATTTTTCTGAAACATTTATAATTAAGATAAATATTATTTTAAATAAACTGTGCATTCACACAAATTAATTACATGTGAAGCCATGCCATTTAATATATTCTCATGCGCTTTGTTTAGTATATTACAAAAGCAAGCGTTTTGGGTGCTGCATTGACGCTTATTATTTAAATCCAGAATGAACAGGGGCACAAGATAACATATTTTTAAAATCATATTAGTCCATGCAATTTCAGGATAAGCACAAAGTTTTAAGGTTAAGGACATATTTTTCTGTTACAATTCTTATTTACATTTATTTTTTCTAAAATCTAGATGACAGACATTTCATGGAATTTCTTGGCAAAGCCTTGTACTGTCCATACCCTGTAGTGACTGTCAATAGATGGGAGGCAATTGTTCCACAGTGCAAGCCAAACTCTTTTTTATATTGAAAATTCTGCCTTTTGCGTCTCATATATGAAGAAAAACATGAAGTAAAATTTGTACACTTACAGGAATAGGATCGATGGAGGAGTCAGTACACAATGAATTTAAATGTGTGCATGTGATGTATTTATTGAGCGCTCTTATTGTTTCCTTTTAAGAATGGCAAGCTGGTATTGTGGGTGGCTTCTGGGTTCTTTCCATATCTAATTTTTGCCTGAATCTGCAACATCTAGATGTTTTTAACATTATGCAGTTTTCCCTCTATAACAACGCAATCAAGTTTCATGACCACATTTGCCACCTTAACCAGGAATTTAGAAATGAATGACAGCGACATATCTCTGCCTCCATAAGCACTCTCTCTCTCTTCATCCATTCCTCTTTTTCTCTCACAGCTGACATAATAGAATCAAAAAATCATTAATTCAATATCTAGAAGTTGAGTTTGACCAATTTTCATTTTCATAGATTCTTTTTCTTTTCTTGTAATCAGCTCAAACAGCAGATTACTTTCACTGCAAAGAAAGAAAGTCTTCACAAAACACTGATGTGAAAAACAGAAGAAAATATTCAAGAGAAACAGATCTCAACCAACTGATAACTGCCAAATTATTTTGATTTGAGCCAGAGAAGGCCCCCTTCAATAGGTCAAACTATGTGTGTTTGTTTGTGTGTGCATTTGAGTGGCCGAGCTCTCGTGTCAGTACTGTGTGAGAGAGAGAGGTGTGGTGGTGCGGAAGAGCGAGCTGAGAGTACTTACTGTCAAATGGAGGATGAGAGGGGCGTGAAACACAGCGCTGTCCCTTTAACCTTTGACCCCAGCTGAGACAGAGTTTGAAGTACAGGAAATGGGAATAACCTCTGACACGCACAAATAAACGAACGCACTAAGACAAATGGAGACACAAACACAATAGAGATTTATAAATAAGAGAGAGAGAGAGAGAGAGAACAGAGAGCTACAGTGCTTTGAGTGATGTAATCATCCTCGAAGCAAAATCCGCTCCACCTCAGGAAGCTTATCAATTACAGAGAGGCATCTCATATAGCACACATGTACTCACAGCTATGATCAAACAGACTATCACACAACAAAAGAAAATAAAGGATGGATTGCTTTTCCCCGGCTTTTCCTAATTCCCTGTCAGCTTTGACTAAAGGTCCTGCAATGCTAATCTCTCATGCTACAGAAGGAAAATGTCAGTTCTGTATCCGCTTTATCTGGAATTACAGATATACTGGAAAAACTTCCCATCAGATAAGAGTCCATCTACTCCATAGGGAAGAAGTCGTTGCAGCTGCCTTCCTCTATATCTAAGAGGAAGATAGCGGCTTGACTCGACTACTGGCAATCAAAATGGTCCCCGACTCATTACAACATATTACTGCTCCCTTTCTTTCCTTAACCCCTCTGCCTCCTTCTCCGCCTTTCTTTGCTAATTCCAATTCCGTCTCTTGTCAGACCGGAGGCTCCTGTCAGATAGCGCAAACTTGCTGGACATATCATCAGATGTCTGTCCTGATTCAGGACAGCCTTATTCAGTACCCCACCAAAAATGATGACGGTGCAACAATCTCGTATAAACGAAGCAAAACAGAGCTCTTGGGTTTGGAGATGGCGCAAGGTTGTTCTTTTTCTTTTCTGGCCAGTTCTCCTCTTTATCGTCGTCACATCTTAATTTATAACCGAGTCGTCATTATCACGTCTGTCAGCCTTGTTTAACCTCTCCTGATCTCCCATGATTCCCTGCTGGCTGACAGACATGATTGCTTGCCTTCTGTCCGCCTGCTGATAGGAGCTGAGTGATTAGCCCGCCTTCTACAGCTAGACAATGATGCATTGGAGTCAGCAGTCTGGACTACATATTAATGAGAGGGGTTGTGAGACTTTGATAAGACTGGGCAATGATACACTTTTGGAAATTTGGGGGTGGCAGCGGGGAGGTGGGGGCAACAGGGAGGGAGGAGAAGAAGAGGGGTAACAGTATGATGCTTTCAGGGCCATTTAGCTATTACCAGCAATAACTGCTACATATACTGCATAAATAAAATAAAACATGTCTCGCATTGCATATCACCTTGCACATCTGAAAAGGGGTAACAAGCATTTAATACTATGTTAAATGCTATACTCCATATCATTTCCAGTGGCTCCACCACAAAAGAAAGATCAATTTGTATTTTTTTCTTAAAGGGAAAATACACAAGAAGCTACGATGCAGCTATAATGTAACTTGATATTTTTATAAACACACTTGATGAATGATAATGATGGCATACAATAATGCATTTTAAATAAACTCATCCGTTTTGTCCTGCAAAATGTTAAATGTGTCCTGCATCAGGATTTTTTTTTTTTATTAGAAAAGTGTACAAACATTATACACTGATATTTACTGTGTTTAAAAAAAAATATGAAAGAAAAATGAAAAAAATGAGACCATAAACTAAAATTCACACTTTCCCTTTCATATCCATATGAAGTGCACCTGAAATCTTTACGTAAAATCAAAAATGTCCACAGACACAATTCTGCATGTCAGCTACATACAGTAAATACAGTACAGTCCATTTTAATGCCGTCTCATGGAGTGTTTATCAAGCTTTTTTAAAGCTTTACACACTGTGTTATATTTCAAAACAGTGAGGAATTCAAGTGAGCATTCTTGACATGCAGAAAAGATTTTG
>JAUYWG010000042.1:12022788-12055904 GCA_034779775.1 Enteromius afrohamiltoni
AAGCTTTACACACTGTGTTATATTTCAAAACAGTGAGGAATTCAAGTGAGCATTCTTGACATGCAGAAAAGATTTTGCTCTCTCCAGAAAGCTCTATTACGTCTGAGAGTAAAATAACAATAAGAGAGTGAAAATGTTTTCTGGCCACCCAGGCCTGCCTCCCATCTATCCTTTCAAAGCAACTAATGGCTACTTGATCCTAAATGCTCTGTTTGTACAACTCTCTGCCTCTGAATATGTGTATGCTGCAAGATGGATGAAGAGAGAAGGAAAGAAAAAAGATGAGAGAATGGCAGACGAAATGAGACAGAGATATTCTCCAAACGATTCTGTCAAATGTCACATCGGTGCACAGCGACGGGAGAGAGGGGTGGGCTGTGCCATTTCAACGAGAGGGGTCACTGGATTTCTGGGGGGATATGGAGAGAAGTTAATATCACTCGTCATGTGACTCCATCCTGCTTTTCTGATTCTCTCTTCTTACTTAAGCATAAGCTTTAAGGGAAGCTTGTTGAAAATTGTTTACTAATAAATTTAATTCCTTTATAATCTAGATAATCACAAAATATTTTTTATAGTATATTAAAACCTTAAAGTAATTTGCTATCTATATCCGAAAAGGATTGTACATTAATCTTATATAGTTTCTGTTTATCTGTTTTTAAACAGATGGCAACAAAGTATCCTTCTCATAAAGCACTGACTAAAATGAGTGCAAACATTTTTAAAGCTCTCCTACAGCATGTTTGTTATAGCAACTCAAACGTGTGTGTGTTTTTGATATAAATAAGGAGGGGGCAAAAGCCACCCCAACCCATACGCACACACACACACACACACACAGGCCTAACAAGCCCCTCCATCCCTCCGCCTATCCATCAGCAGGGCTGCATGCCAATAATTTCTCCTTACATTTGAGTGGGCTTCAGTTAAACTCAGGCACTAATGGGGTTTTTTCCAGATAAGAAATTACCAGTGCTGGTCGCTCCTTTGTCTCTCCCTGGGAGCTCAACTGCCGTCGCTACGGAGAAAGGCCTCGGTTACCAGAGAAACGGCGAGTGTGCTACCCGGGTCTCCATGGTAAAGAACAGAGCATTTTGTCACAGACCTCTTTTCAAACCCTGAACAGGCTTTAACAGTTTGGCCACAATCAGGACAAAATGTAGGCCTACACCATTATTTGTTACGGGAGAACCTACCATATGCTTTTACTTTTCACGGTCCCAGAGTTCACAATCATTGCAAAATTCACAGTATATATCGGGCAATTTGCACAAATGTAAATAAAGAAAACACAAACTCTGTCTCACCCTCAGAGTAAAATATTTACTCACTACAACAACAAAAAAACTGCAATGAGAAACATTTTGCATATACACATTCATGGTAAATTTCTGGTAATCTAATTTAAATTATTTTACAGCTAATCAGTTGCATGATCTTGGAACAGTTTTCTTTCTTTTTTTAATTACTACAGTACGTGGCACAATGCTCAAACTACATTTTCTGCAGTCTAAAAATGTTCAAATTGGCTAAGAAAAGTTTGACATGATATTTTAGCCATGCCTCAAGCAACACCTGTTTGCAAAAGTTGTTTGTCTTCTACCAAACATTTAGCAATACTAAGTGATTCTGATTGTCTTGTAAAAGCTGTATTTCAATATTGGCTTTACAAAGTCTGTTTCATAGACTGCTATCTGTTCTCCAAAAAGCACCCAATGAAGGTAAAACCGCCTTCAAACTGCCATTATGTTGATGCTAAATTTGACTAAATTACACAAATATGTTTTACAGATTGAGCTCGAACCCAGCCACAATGGCTAAAACTATTTTAGAAATACCCAATTAAATAATAAATAGTGGGTTTAATAGACAGAAATAAAAAAATAGACTGTTATTTTAAAGGAAACGCAGAGGCGTTTGGTTTTCTCGCGTTCAGTTTCTGTCTCGGTTTCCTCCGAAGTAACACACTTGCACTCACTCTCTATTTCTCACTTGAAAAGAGATGAGAGGTGAATGAATTGAGGTGGAGAGGCAGGAGAGGAAAGGGGGAAACTGTAAGAGGCAGCAGCTATTCTCTGAGAGAAAACACGGGCGCCGGTAGCCTCCATTTCACTTCAATCACGGCGAGGGAAACAGGGAAATTACAGCGCACACAAAGACACTGGCGCCGTAATTTCAGGATAGACAAACCCTGCAATAAAATTACCCAAATTACCGGCGTGTAGTGAAAGTGCTGCTCACCGCTAATCTTCCAGTGTCAGCAGCAGCCGCTCCATCACCGGCGTCCCGCCGCAAGCGCGAGCTCATCCGCGCGCCTGTCATTACCGCGAGCGCGCGATCACTTTTACCAGGTGCTCACTCGTGAGAGCGAGCGACTACCGATGCACCTTTCATTTCTCTCGGATGTTTAAATCATTAGCCCATTTCACACAAATTATGGGGTACAATTTAACAGATACAGAAAAGAGGAATAAATCGAGCATTAATAATAATAATAATAAAAATTAAATGCTCAAACTCAGTATTTAGTATAAGACACTTGATCCCAGAAATACAGAAATAATTATCGGAAAGCAAAACAATTTAAATACACTGAAGTGGACTTAAAATAAGGTTTCATTTTTAATTATTATTTCCCTTTCATGCATTGAAACTTCAATATAATTTTTCAAATGTCATAATCAGCAACATTCACCCAAGTAGTGAAATAAATTCGATAGACACGATAATTGAAACACATGACTATTACATTAAATGTTTATAAAATATATTTTTAATTATATAATTATATATTGTTATTTACTTTTTTTGAAATTATGGGATGCTTAATTTATAAAAAAAAATATTTAACTCTTTTTATGCTTACAATTACTGTAATGCCAACCTCAAAATACCAAATCATAGGCATTTTTCCCTCCTGAACTGCAGTAAACATGCTAATATTCATTTAAATAGTTGTTTCATGTGCCTTGTTGTGCTCTCCTCATAATCTTCTCCGTTTCTGCATCTGAGATATAGATCATCTGGAAACAAAAGCAGATTTTCGGCTGTTCAATTATTGGTAAGATGGCACTACAGTTGGCGTGGGAATTCAAGCCCCAGGTCATGATTACTGTATAGATTTCAGCTCTAACCTAAAAACATCAGCCAAACTCCTGCTCAGTAAAAACAGCGACGGAGCATCATATCAGGGTTTAATTGTGTTAAACAATTAAAAATTCTGCAACAGCCTGAAACTGTTATTGTATCTACCATTTTTTTTATTTCCCTAAAATGATCTTTATAGGACAACAAAAGCCTTTATTAATTTCAATATTCATTTATTTATTTATTAAATGGTGGTTCCCCAAAAATATTACGATAATCACTTTTTAAAAATCTGTTTTCTCTCTCTCAATACTTTCTTCCATATTTAATGTAGTGCAGCAGGAGGTTTATCTGTTCAAGAACAAAGATGTTGTGAACAGACAGAAAAATAACTGTTCTTGACCTCTTTCTTGAGTTGAACTCTGTTTCTGTTGTCTTTCATTCAAACAGTCCTCAATGCTGGATGAAAGAAGAGCTGTATTATCAAATGCAAAAAACAAACTATTATTGAACTACTGAATCGCATCAAATCTGATTGGGTGACCACAAGTATTATGATCTGATTGCAATACAAAAAAAAACACTTTCAAGGAGAATCACTGCCATTTTTCACGCTCCTCTGAATGTCGATGCACTGCAACTCTGAAACAAAAAGCGACAAGATGAATACTTGCTAAGGATTTTTTTCAGCACATCCTCAGGAACGACATCAAAACAACAGAGCACTTCTGACAACTCCTCTGTTTCCAGACTTCCTGCTGTGAAGCAGGAAACGTTCCAGCTGCCCACAACCAAAGTGTATGCTGAAGTTTTACTGACAGAGCGCACAAAGGCGGAAGCCACAGACACAGAGCGATTTCACCGTCTCCATCACCTCCCCAGCATCTTATCCTGCTGTTCTAGCTAGTATCTGCCAGAGTCAGGCCGTCCTGATCTCTAAGCGGCTTTATGAGTGGACTTACCTCACATTAAAACAAGTGGAATAATTTCATAAAGTATAGCTACTCACAGAATTGTGCTCAGTTTAAGAATAAGGTTCCAAAAGTGGGGTTACAGAAAAACAATTTAAAGAACCTTCCAGTAAACAGTTCTTAATAGAACCTTAGTGTGAAGAACACTTTACAATATAAAGATTTTATTGTGTAATAGAAGGATTCCATTAATGAAACCATCAATGTCAATAAAAAGACTTGTATTTTTAAGAGCGTGCTATGGACTGCCAGGGTTATTTGGTGAAATGAGTTCTATATGAATGACCCTGGGAGTGTTAAAGTGCACATTATCAGCTGTAACACTGCATGATATTCCTCGCAGTAACATCTCGCCCGTTTTGTGGTCATGGTGGGAGAACTGCACAGTAACATAGTAATTTATAGTACGGTTAGTGTGTTGTGTGGTGTTAGCTGGGTGTGACAAAAAGGGTGAGTAATTGGATTGTGTGTGTGTGTGTGTGTACTGCTCATGCTCAAGGCCTCGCTGGCTGGCTGCAGACTGGATGCATTTGTTGGGGAAGATACGGAGGAGCTGCTCTAAGAGAGCTAATCACCAGAAAGGGGAGAGACCATGACACACACTGTGATTGACACACAATGGCCGTGGATTCTCTCGCTCTGCTCCACTCATCTCTTCTCGCTCTTTCTAAAGAAAAGAGAGAATGAAGAGACAGGAGGAGGGGGGAGGGGGGTTAGAGGAGGAGGGGGACTGAGACGGATGGAGGGTTGTAGGGAGGGGAAGGAGAAGTGAAATCAGTCCATCAAACCTGTAACTTAACCGGGGTAAAAAACAACAGGGCCGGTGTAAGTAAACACAGCCTCATTTACAGGCACGTGCACACACAAACACACAACGCACTCTCGTAAACACTGCAAAGGGCAGGATTTGAGAGGATTATTTCCCATCAGCTGTTTAAACAGGCCCTTACACCAGCCTACTGATGGGATTGTGCTCTGATACTGTGGTAGGCAGATAATGTTCACAGTCTGACACACATGCTGCCTGTCTGATACTGTAACACAACAAAGCGTGGCCGAAAAAAAAAGTGAAACCTTGCTAAATTTAGCAACATATAGTTACATATAGGTAAGATGCCCCAAAGGAAGCCGTGAGTTCCATGTTGTTACTGATATTTTTCAGTTTAATATTTATTATAATTATTCAGTAATGCCATGAATTAAATGTACATTGCGGACATTTTCGCTTTTCATTACAAGTTAATTAAGTCATTCAAGTTGAAGTCACAGTGTTGTTATTGAGACATATCTTCAAAGAAATACTGGCAGTTGAATGTGTACATATTTATATGCTTGTATATAAGTCATGGACTAAATCTACCTTTTAGATGTCTCTTTTACTAGGACTGTTTCATTGTTTAGTAGTAGCTCCAAACCCGCAAGACTTTAGTTCATCTTCGTAACAGAAATGAAGGTATTTTAATAAAACTGACCCTGACCCAGTAACGCAACTGAAATGTTCAAAGCCAATATGGGTAGTAAGGATATTATTAAAATAGTCCAATTGACATCAGCGGTTTCATCTTAATGAATCCACAAGAATACTTGTCAGTACGATAGGAAACAAAAAAACAACTTTATTCAACAACTTATTCTCTTCTAAGTACGACACGTGTGGTTCTGCTGATGGAGGAGTCAGCGTTCTGATGTAAAACCTGGATTCGTGACTGAACGTGTGTTAAACACTGACACGGAAGAGAAGAAATTGTTGAATAAAATCATTCATTTTGTTTTCTTTGTGCACAAAAAGTACTCACATGGACTATTTTAATGATGTACTAACTACTATCTTGGCCTTGGCATAAATGTATGCATTTGAATCCGAACATCTCTCGCCTCGTCATGACACATATGCTAAACATGTATTTAAATCTGTTACAGTTTAAAAGTAAATGCACATTCATTCAACAGAGGCAACTTCAACCATTATACCTAACAAGATACACTGGATTTCTGAGTTTATTTGTAAGCTGCAAGTAGAACCTCTGCCTGTGAGGACTAATTTCTCACAGCTCCTCAAATATGACTGTTTTAAATCATATTAAAAGCATTTTGACCAAGCACTTCTTGCAAATGGACAGGACACCTCTCATCTGAGTGCAGTTTTCCAACTCTATCATTTCTCCATCTGCAGAGTGCATGTGTTTGCATCAGGAGGATCACAGACACATGGGAAATGATTGGATAATGATATAGAAAGGAGGAAAAAACGCCTCTAGATCTCTCTCATCTTCATGGCATTGTATAGAAGAGAGGGAGGTAAGAGTCAATCTGACGAAGATTATAGAGGACTTGAACAGGTGCCTGTTGTCGTGCCCTATTTCAGTAATGTACTCTAATGTAGGCTCCAAAGTGACTGGGCTGAAAGGTGTCTCACCCCCTGTGATCCAAATTATGGAGCGCACTGATGAAGGCAAGAATCTAACAAAGCCCCCTGAGCTGCAGAAACACAGATATTTAGTCTAGCTGATATCAAGCTGACTTTAAAGACGTTTCAAAAAGTGGACACACATGCATACACACATTCTTAGAAGAAACACTTCTGCATTTCTATTGCACTTTTACTGGTTTTATAACTGATGTAGACTTACAGATACTGTAAAAACAAGCTGAAAATACACATTTCAACCCAGCATGTTTACCTGCTGTGCATCTGAAAGGTTTTGAAGACCAGACCAAAGAAAATTCACCCTCAAATTAAAATGATGTCTTCATTTTCTCACCTTTATGTCATTCCAAACCTGTACTTCTGAAAACAGAAGGAATTTTAAATAAACATTTTGTTCGTCAACTTTTCTGTGTATTCATACCTGTGTTTTGACATTGTTGGCATTGTTTTTTTGTGTTCCATCTTGTAATTTCTTTGTGTTCTGTTCTTATTTTTCTCAGTTGCTCTGTATTGTTTAGTATTTTCTTTTGTTTAATAATAAATCATAATCTGCACTTGGATCAAGTTCTTATTTGTGCTCATTTTGTTGAGTTGCAGCTTTTTTTTCATTGTTTTGCGGCTTGTTTAGTTTGTGCTGTGCTAATTTAGTTGTGTTGTGGCTTGTTTCCATTTTGTTGTGCTAATTCTCCTGGAATTACTTGCACATACAGTATGACAGTCAGTAGAAGTGAAAAAAAAGTATTGTGGCGAGGCAGCCGCCTCCCCGACATATAATCGCCCCTTCCCCTTCACCAAGGTTCCCGACGTGAGTGGGCAGGTGAGAGGAGGGGCGCAGAACTGGACATGTCTGGTGGCGTTTGATGAGGGACACCTGAACTGAACTAAGCCTCATCACCGCCGCCATTATAAGATCAATCGTGCCTCTCCTCGAGAGACCAGTCTCTTCCCCCATGCGTGCACGCTGGTGTCCTCGTGGGTCCAGGAAGGAGGCGTAGAGAGATTGCTATGCTGTTGGAGGAGAATGGCACTCGTTGAATGGCACCCAGACGCATGACGGTGATAGCACAGACTTGCACCCACCTCTGCCCGGGCCGTGAAGGCTCCCTCGGGGATACAGAAGAAGCTAGAATTAACGGACTCCGCCCCTTCTCTGGACCCTTTTCCCTCAACACTCCACATCCCTAGGAGCACGACGAGGAAACCATTTCCCCTTTTATTTTGGACACCTTTTCCCACTTTGGACACTTTATTTTGTTACTTTTTGCTAATAAAAAGCCTTTCCGAGGTCTGTCACCACTCCCACTGTGTCTATTGTTCGCTCCTCGCATGACAATTGGTGGAGAATGCGGGCAAGGCAGAGCCAACCAGCACAGTGGGCACCACCTGATGACGTCATCCCCTCTCACTCCAAGAAGACCAGGAGATCAGCGCCGGGACAGAGGACCGGGAGGAGACCACCTCCCAGCCGTAAACGGGTAAGTGACTTAAAGCCTATAATCATGCCCTGTTGCTAGTTGAGGCCGTCAGCTAACTCCTGGTTTTCTCTGTCCTGGTACCAGAGAGGTAATCCTGCCCCGCCCTCTCCGACTTTACGGAGCCTGGATTGAGGAAGGTAGCACTCCTGTGTGGGGCGGCACATCATCGACTGGGCTGTCGCTTGGGAGAGGGAGTGTGGCAAGGCAGCCGCCTCCCCGGCGAATCATAGCCTTCTTGTCTCTTCAACGCCGCCCTTCACCAGTCTCCCAACGTGAGTGGGCGGGTGAGAGGAGGGGCGCAGAACTGGACATGTCTGGTGGCATGTGATGAGGCGCACATGAACTGAACTAAGCCTCATCATCGCCGCCATTATAGGATCAATCGCGCCTCTGCTCGAGAGACCGGTTTCTGCCCCCGTGCATGCACGCTGGTGTCCTCGTGGGTCCAGGAACGAGGCTGAGGGAGATCGCTACGCTGTTGAAGGAGAATGGCACTCGTTGAACGTCACCCAGATGCATGACGGTGACAGCAGACTTGAACTCACCTCTGCCCGGGCGGTGGAGGCTCCATCAGGGATACGGAAGCAGCTAGAATCAACGGACTCCGCCCCTTCTCTAGACCCTTTTCCCTCAACACCCCCAGACATTCACATCCATAGGAGCATGACAAGGACACCAGTCCTCCTTTTATTTTGGACACTTTTCCCCCTTTGGACACTTTATTTTGTTACTAAAAAGCCTCTCTGAGGTCTGTCGCCACTCCCACTGTGTCTGTTGTTGGCTCCTCGTGTGACAGTATGGATATTTCTTACAAATATGCATAGATTCGGAGGCATTTATTCACCCCCAGAGCCGTTTTATTATGTATGTGCTCACTTTATTTGACGTAATTTGGCCTTTTGAAGCAAAACACCCACTTACTCTCATTCTACATTTCGAAGAACAAGGAACATTTTTAATGTAACTCCGATTGGATTTGTCTGAAAGAAGAAAGTCATATACACCTAGGATGCTTTGAGGATGAGTAGAACACGGGCTTATTTTCATTTTTGGGTGAACTGATGCTTTAATCGATTCACTGGTTCATTTAATACAATATATATTTTCTCAATTTGACTTTAACAGTTTCACAATTTTATACTGTTTGTCACACAAGTAGCATAAAAAACACCTTTGATTATAGTGTAATGTGAGTTAGGTTTGTGATGCAACCCCAGTACTCATTAATTCCATTATACTGAAAAGGGTGGCCAAATATTATTTTTAAAAACCCACCTTTTATGCTGCATGGACAAAAAAAAGCTCATAGATTTTTGGAATGAACATTGCACACGTCTACAGACACTGACCAAATGATATATTTTACTACATCAGTATGTGTGTTGTCTGAATTGGGCCTTGAGTATTATTGAGCTACAGGAGCTCTAGAACAGGTGTTCCCAAATACACCATAAAGCTGCAGGCGTACAGACACAAAAACACAGGGCCCATCAGTATATAACCGTGATAAAATAAAGTGCTCATGGATGACCTCTGATTGCTTGCGGGTTATTTTGCTTAGGGCTGTGAATTGTGGGGTTGCAGAGCTCCCCCTGTTGATCAGTTCTTAAAGTACACTATTTTCATGAAATTTGCTGACAAAACTTTTAAAGTAAAAAATATTTTAAATATGCATAGCCAATACATTTAGGAAGCTAACAGTCTATGACAGGCTTCGATATTATGCAGAATCCTCACTAGATGCAAGGGAGCAAGTGAACATTCATGTCAGTAGACTTCAGCCGGTTGGAAATCCATTTATAAAAACTTATTCTAGAGTAAATACAGATGTCAGTCTATTTTTCTTTAAGATACCCTGAGGTCTCTCTCTCTTTCTCCATCTTTCTTTCTGTCTTCGCTCACTCTCCCTGTCTCTTTTTTTTCTCTGTGAGCTAATTAACCTGGATGCTCTGTAGTAATGAGTTCTCTCTGGTGGCAGGCAAGCTCTGAAAGGGGAGGCGCAGGCTAGCGATCCTCTCTGGCCGTATCATCAGGACATTGTCAGGCCAAACAATGGGCTTATCTGCCTGCTTTTCGCCACCCCCCAGTACCCCCCCATCCACCCTCCCGATTAACAGGGAGGAACCGGGGAAATGGAGAAAAGGGCATGTCCTTGTCCAGGCCCAATAAATGTCAGTGAAAAGGCCAGGGGAGCAGCCGTACCCTATATACATTAGGATCTAGATTAAAGCACGCAGGTCAGGATTAAGGTGGGCCAAGCGAGAGACAAAACACGCATTTAGACATATTTTAGCATCAAAGAATAGGGGTTAGGAACATGGCGATTGTCAACAGTAGGACAACTTCACATAACATTAATGCATACAGCAAACATATGTGTTGTTATATAAAACAACACATACTGCTTTCAAGTTGCCCACCTTATTTATAGCTTAAGAAGGGGCTTGGATATTTTTCAATTGAATGTGCTGAATGTTGCAAAGTTGTATCTGTTGAAGTTTGTTATCGTAATTCACTGCTAAACATCTTCAAAAATGAGACTTCATGTTATTGAGATCGTTATACATATTATCTATGTTACAGCGGTTAAGATATGTAATTAAGTGCTCTATATTTAATTTATGGTTACATATAGTAGAAACTGAGTGTAAATGGAAAAATGACAGGATATTAGAAATCAGTGTGGGAGTGTATGCATTTCTGAAATTATAAATGAGAGAACAGAAAACAGCATGAAAAGCTTTTGGAAATATTAGCAAATAATGCGACAACAAAGGTAGAGATAAACAACTGTAGTCCACCTAAATTTAAAATGAAAATATGTCTAAAAAAAGCCATATGTAATTCCTGAAATGTTCAGGTTGCTCTGCTACCGTATGACCATCTTGAATCAATTTCTGAAGCAATATTTTCAATAAGGGCCTTGAAGCAACATGTGTCCAGAAAGGCCTCTCGCTGCTTTTCTTCTCCTGAATTTCTTAGTGAGGTAAGAATGAAGTAATGAGAGGAGGGGGAGGTCTAGAGATCCAGAGCTCACCTCATTTCCTCCATCCATTGTACGAGTGGCCACTTAGCACTGTGTACAAGGGTACCAAGCTTGGAGGAGGAGAAGGAGCAGAGAACGAGTGAGAGAGATAGAGAAAGAGTATGTGCAGAAGAGTGGTGGAAATGAAGACGACAGGAAAAGAAATCGAAGAGGCTAAGAGGATGAGTTTAAAATGCTCCATTCCCATCTTAAATTGAAGCAGATTTTAGATAGACTTTTCAGAAGCAAAAGTGCGGTTTGGACGAAGTAGAGACCAGACTATTGGGTTTGAGGTACTTTGATAGGCTCTGTAAAATGCTGGGAAGTAAATGTGTCTCTTTCAGGTGCAGCTGGCCACCCACAGATCAACAACCCAAACAAAGATGCCTCTGTTGGGGCCTCCTGCTCTCGAGTGGTTGGAGGTCTGCAAGAAACCTGCAAGACCCATTAATTTGTCCATTCACACACACAAATCCATGTACATACACACATATACACACATTACACAGCACAGCTAATTAATCCAGAGATTACCAAACCAATTACAACCACACTCCATCTAATTAGAAATTATTTAAAGCATTTTCCAATTAGGCTTTACACATTCATTTAACAAGACCACCATGCATCAGGAACAGCTCACAGAGGGAAGAGTGCGCACAAGTGTATGTAGCTGTGAATGTATTTGAACGATTCCGCTAGCCCTGTACATCATTTACCTTCATATTATTTCACACCTGTACGACTTTCCTTCTTCTGTGGGATACAAGAGAAATGTTTTGAAGAACCTGCCTTTTTGTCTACTGTATACAATAAATGTCAGTGTGGTGGAAACATGGTCAAAAAAAAAAAAAAGTAGCATATAAGTAATCCAAAACTTGATTTCTCACTCAGATAAAATCAAATCTGCTCTTATATAACGATGAAACAACATCTGTAATGAAAAACTGTTAAAGTACATTATCAGAGTGTAACACTTCTCATTTTTTAAATAAATAACCCAGTTTCTTCTCTTTTTTGTTCTCAGTAATGTACATTAGGGTATTATATTTTATGTTGTTTTTAGTGTCATCTGTGTCACCCTGATGGTGTGTCGTCTTTGTGTATATGGTGTGCACTATCTGTATATGAGTATTGTCCATGTTTTATGGAAAAGCCACTCAAGTGAACTCTGATTCATCATGTTGTTTTCTATTGCGCTGCCTGTTTTATTATGATGGCTATTAGTACATTTAAGTTACAAAGAATTTTGGTAGGTCTCGTAGAATTAAATATTAACATTACATCCCTTTATATATAGTTATAATTTGTAAAAAATACAGGCACTAATACAATATGCAATCCTTTAAGACCTAAAACATTGCCGTCATATTTCTTTCAGTAAATTCCTGGCACAGCTGTTAGTTTTTGTATGTATATATATATATTTTTTGTTTTGTTTTGTTTTGTTTTACTTTAGAACACTTAGAGTAAACCATAAAATAGTCTGGATACTTTTGCACTACTTTTATGTCCTTGAAACACTTGAAGTGTGCTGTCAAAAACAGCTGAAACATTTTTTTAAACATCATCTTTTGTTTTCTGAAGAAAAAAGAACTGATTTGGAACAACATGAGGGTCAGTAAATGATGACAGAACTTAAAAATTAGCATGAACTCTCCTTTAAATAGTCATAAACATCAAGTTGATGCTCCTACAAACAATATCTGAGTTATGGCTGCAACCAGTGGTTTTTTTTACGTCAGTGATGAGAAAATTGTCAATCCCAGCAGCATTCGACTAAAACGCTAAAGAATCTGACACCATGACAGGCATGTCAATATTCAAGACAATTCAAGACAAGTCCTGTGTTTTTCTATTAAATAAATTCCTGTCATAAAACAATACGCTCCGCGTCTCCCTCCACCCACTACGGCTGTCTCCTCCACCTTTCCCTTTCTCTCTCCTACACACACACACTCGCTTCTAACCACTCTCTCTCTTCACCTATTTGAGATTGAGTCTGTCTCTGAGGGATTGCTGTTCAGCGGTTGTCAGGCTAAATTGAAAAGATGATCCACAGAGCCATGGGGTAAACACAGGAGCCTTTTGATCTGAAGAGTCCACAGTTAAATAAATAGCGAAGTGAGCGCTCTGCGCCACACAGCCCCTCCGGGCTTCATTAGTCTCCAATTACAGGTTCATTCATCTGTGAAATGCAGAAATGCAACAGCTGTATAAACCGCTTATGGAACGGCAATTTGCTTGCTATCCACAACACTGATGTTATCAGGCCCTAATATGGCACAGTATTTATCATTACATAATGTTAGAGGGCTTGTCTACAGCAATTCTGATCATTAACTCCAGGTCTGCTTGTACCTCTGCCCATGTTTTGGTGCTTCAGGAGTTCAGTCGGCAGATTTGGACATGTTGAACATGTTGCACACAGCTGCTGATATCTTTCAAATAATCAATTAGCTGATCAGGTTTGTACAAAATAAAAGAAGCTTTAAAAACATGAAATGAATAAAGAAATAGAGATGGCAAAGTATCTGTGAGGAAATGTCGAGTACAGAAAAAAGAAAACACAAAGCTATGGGGGAAGGGACACCGCATAACCGGCCTTCTTAGTCTGACAACCATAAGTGGAATTCTGATTATTCTGCTCAAAAATATACACACACACACACACACACACACACATAGTGTATCCCTTCGGACTGAGGCACAATGGCTGTGTGAAAGTCATCAGCCCCCTCCCCCCTTTAAGCATCCCTCCACCTCCCCTCTGGAGTCTGTTTCATCATTTTAATTAATTTCTAATCAGGCGACAGTAAACTAATCAAGGTCTGCATAAAAACAGGGGCGGCTGTTTTTGACTGAAGAGCAACCGCAGAGTCTTGACTCCGGCTGCATACTGAGCACTGCAGCCGTATCATACGAGACACATTCACCACTCCAGGACTGAGGATTTAACGGCTGCTGCGGGATCTCAAATTCCAGATTAGTAATTAAATCTGCCAAAAATGTAAATGCACAATCTGCAATTTCTCAACGATTGCGGAATACACTAAACCCGAAATATAAAATCATGCTAAACAATCTAAATATGAAATATTTAATCATTCTAAATAACTTAAACCTGAAATATAAAATCATGCTAAATCATTTAAATATGCACTGAAAACAAGTGTTCTTTTACACAAATAAAATGCACAAACAGAATTAAAAGCAACTGCAATTTTGTGATGAAATCTTTTAATACTGTTATTGAGACTATCCAAGTTAATAAATAGTTACGTTTAGTCACTTACCTGCCATTGCAAACTGTATGTTAGTTTTTTTTACTGTTAGTTTTGAAATTGTACACACTTTTCTGTCCTTCATATCCATATTTGAAGTTGCAGACAGTGTTGTCTATATGTTTGCAAACCGTTTTCAGTAGATCTGCTGCTGAATATTGTGTGTCATTCCAACCTGATCTCATGGCAATTCGTACATATTTTACGAGGTGGCTTATTCGTACGAATTTGTACGACCTCACTCGTATTTATTCTAAATCGTATGTATTTTACAAGATTCCAATTCGTATTAATTTTTACGAATGACCTAAACATAACCCCCACCCCTAAACCTACCCATCACGTGGTTTTAGACAAATCATATGAAATCGTACGAGCGAGGTCGTACAAATTAGTACGAATGGGCACAAATTTATTACTTATTTTTTACTTATTTTTTAATTTTGTTTATTGATTGTTTTGTAATTATTAACTCTTTTTTTTTTACTTTTTATTCTGATTCTAATCTGGGATTCTAAGCATTTTCTATCTGGAGCTTGCACAAACATTCCATTGCCTGGAATCTTGTAGGCTGTTATATCTAGGTTTTTGTAAAATAAACTATTGATATAATAACAACACTTCACTGACTTGACTTAACTTATTTCACTTTTAAAATATATGTTCTATATTAAAATGTTTTTATTTATTGTACACAATGAGTTGGCCCGAAGTCATAACAAAGCGGCAGTTATAATTTTTCTCCTGTCCTCTCCCTGATTTGGAAAATGCTAAATGTTGAGACCAACTTTAAAAAAAGACCTGATTATATGCCAGGAAAACGAACAACATGACAAGCGGAGAGGACCCACTTGCTAACAGCCAACCTGAGGGAGGGGGAGAGTGGATTAAACATGGAAATCTCTAATCTCTCTCAGGCCTGTAGGATTATTCTGCTCTCTCTCAGTGTGAGCGGACATATTTACCCATGGTGAGTATATTTAGACTCTAAATTCCCCTGCTGCCTCTTCTACCCACTGGCTGGCACTGGGAGAAGCAGGGGAAGGACGCCAAGCATGGGATAATAATACAGGGAGAGAGAGACGGAGCAAGGCAGGGAGAGAGAGACAGAGAGAGAGAAGAGAGTGTTCCCCCTCCAGCAGAAAGCAGAGGGAGAGGATTAGGCCTCTCATCTCCCGGTGCATCATCCACTCCCTCCAATGATGGTGTTTTGTGATATCCAGCAGCACAGAGGGATGATCCCATTACACGCCAATGAACAGTCCGACCAATACACAACCACAGCAACCACATTACACAATTACAGCACACTACTCGCCAATACACCGCCACTCTGTGCCAATAAATACTGCTGGACTAACACATTATCCAATAAACAACCCCTCCGGTCAACAATTACAGCATGCTTATGAAGTATACACCAAAGGTCAAGTAATACTCTTACACTACGAGGGGTCTTCTAGACACAGCGCTCAAACTTTTTTGTGGAAATTAAGCATCTCAAAAAACGATCGTGCAGTTATATGTGGTGAAACTGCATTAAATATTTGTTTTTAATTTACATTTCATTGCACTGTATTGTTTGGCACTGAAACAGAGTGTTATGTCAATTGCATACAGTCTTTTCGTAGGCCAGTCCGGAAGTTTGCATCATCCTGGTTCCCTCAAAAAAACAAAAAAAAGCATTTTTCCATTGGCTTTTGGATTATTGCAGAAAATATGTTCTGTGACTAATAAAGGTTTATGATTATCACATGTTTTGTTCATTATGATAAGCTCTGCAAATAAACAGGTTTTATGAATTTTAAAGGTTAAATACAGTCGCCAAAAGTAAAAGCTAAACTGTGGCTATAAAAGTTTAGCTTTTACAGTATTTATTTAAAAACATTTTAACTGAAAGTGAAAATACAGAAAACTGATTGTGTTAGGAGAGGTTTTCTGCATGTTTTCCATGTCTCCTTAATCAAACACACCTGATTCAGTTGATCAGCTCATTAGTAAAGACTCCAAGACCTGAAAAGCATTTGTTAGACAAAGGAGAGATGCAAAATGTGCAGTGTTAGGGAGCCTCTAGGAATAGTGCATTTATAAACACAATGAGTAACAGTAGACTATAGAAAGTATCAAAGAGTTATTGGGGTACTGATGTATTTTATGTCATAGAATAAAAGATGAAAATATCTTGAGTTTTGTTAACCTATCAGCTGAATTATTATTATTACTAGTGCATTAAGTGCATGAAATGTCTGAAATAAATAATTTAATCCTTGCACAATCACACAAACATGCCCTACTCTGAATTAGTCACAATTACAAGCCATCACACAAATAATATAAACCAGTACTATCGCCAGTAAAGGAGGATGTGGGTTTCTAATAGGACAGAGATGAAATAAATGTGGGTGTGGAGGAGGAGGAGGAGTCATTAAACCTCATTACCGCCGCACCTGTCTCCTCTAACAGGTGAAACTTTACCTCGTCTTCTCTACCTGTCTCGAATGGACCCTTGGGTGACTGTTGACCTTACACGTGAACTTGAGAGGCATCACATAACAGCTTTACATTCATCTTCTATAGATGAAAGGACAGTGGCTGGTAAGGGTGTCTGACTTTGATGTATGAGCCGGAGTGACTGAATGACAGCTCCAATGGTCATTAGGGGACTAAAACTTGCGAAAAGCAAAGCACAGGTCATGTGTCTGATCCACGGCCTTATTTCCAGTTCACAGTGGACAAGAACCAGGGGCAAAACAAGAATATTTTTTATTGTTAACCTCTTCCGCCCTAATATGGAAAACTTTAAAAAACGAATAATTAGTTTTGAAAAATTTCTATTGAAGAGCAAAATACAGTAATTCTAAAGAAATACAAATAAGAATGTTGTTGTTGCTTTTTTTTTTTTCATTATTTTATTTCACCTGTTTTACTGTAATTTAATCATTGCGTATTACTTTAAGAGCACTTTGAGTCAACTTCTGTTAATGTTTAACTTCTCTTGTATATACATATTTGTATTTATACATGTTGACTTGACTAAACGTTCCTTGAAATGTTCCTTGTCTCTTTTTTTGATTTCCTAACATTAACTGTTTGTGATGATAAACAAGCAAAGATAACTCAGGGATCATTATATGGTATCATAAATCAGACTCAAAATAATTAGTGTCAAAATTAATGACCAGAAAATTATGATTAATAATTTAGTGTTTTGTCGCACATCAAGAAAAATGCTAAGCATATTTGTTCTGTATTTTGAATGTTTGGAAGAGCTGATTGATTATTCAGTTCATTTTTGGTCTCTCAGCTCTGATGATGACAGTCCTGTGATTCGGCAGCCTTGAATCAACTCTCATCCTAAAAATACCAAAGAAGCCTGAGATCTGAATTTATTAATCAATGACTGAAGGTGATGAAGACGTGAATCAGACCCAATTAATAAAACAAGTGCTTGCGTGAGCACTGCTGCTTATAAGGTAGGAAATGTAGGTTGTGAGCGTGTTGAAGAAGAGAAGGGGGTATCTTGTAACCAGCATGCGGGGGCAGGAGCTGAACACCCCTAATCATGCCTCCAGCACTGCAGAGAGGAGAAGGGAGACTGAAAGACAGGAATATGGGAAACAGACCAAGGAAATCCTGTTCTTAAGATTGGCAAGCGTAGAATCGGCATTGGAGTCTAAAAAAAATGAAGGGATTTGGGATTTTACCAAGACACTAAACCCAGGAGGAACGGTGTTTGTTCAATTTTTCCTTTATTCTTTAAGTCATTTCCCTTTTGCTCTGAGAGAGGCCTGTAGGGCCCCATGTGTGCTACGGAGGTGAGCATGTTTCTGACTGCACTCAGAAGATGCTGCAAAGAGCCACAGGAAACAGCACTCAAACGATTTTACAGTCTGAGTCCAAAGAAAGCACATCTCAAAAAAACAGTCATGCGTCTATTCAGGATCAAACAGCCTTAATTATTTTTCATATTCACAGTAACAGGCCCAACAATACCCCTGTCACTAAATATATCATTTCCTCAGGCAAAGATTACATGTTGCTTTAGCTGAGGTATCGAATTACCTAATAAAGACGTGCGATACAGAACGAAAACCAGCTACTCATACGCTCAAATAAGCAACAAATTAATTAAGAGTTCGCTATGCGATGGGGGGAAAATCGTTAATGGCTGAGTCACTCTTGCATGAGAGCACAACATAATTGCAGATTATTGCATCATAAATTTCTTGTTTTCATATAAGCCATTTGAGGTGCCACCGTGAGTTTTGGCAACACTTCAGTAAAAACACACATCGGTAAAATGTTTAAATAGTTACACTAAATCGTGTAAACAAAATCTGACTAACTCCATCCTCTTAATAATTCACCAACACAAACCTAACATCTGGAAAGAGATGATTTTTGATCTGAGTGACTCGGTCATCGGGTGTCGCGGAGCTCTGCGCTCGTTAACCCAAAACAAAGCACCGTTTGGATCGGTTTCATTCGCATGTGCTTTTCTATCAACTGAGAGAAATTAATTAAACTTGCTTTTCTGACTAACTCAGCGTGAATCTCTAGTGGGTTTCTATAGCGGCATTAAAACAGTAGAAGAGCTGTAAAAGTCTATTCAAGTGTTAGATTTCACATTTTCATTTTCAGCTTTAGGATGAGCACTGTATTAATACAAGCATTTCTTTATTATTTTGCCTGCATTCAGACACTGCAAAATCCTAATCAGTCATTTAGCCCCGTAATGCGTCTTTGATTTAATTAGGGTCATCTTTAAAAGAGGAAATTTTCAATTAAACCTGAAGATAATTCATCTCTCATCTACACACTGATACATTCTGCAATACAAATACTTATGATTGTTTTTACAATTTTTACAAAGTAAAAGGTTGCCATTTTGTGGTTTATGGGGATTAATAGAAATCTAATTTATGCTTAAAAACCAAAGTTGCCAAAGATAACACGGGTATCTAATAAGAAATGTTCATATTGAAAACATAAATAACTATAGTATATTTTTTCCTGTCTTTTTTGTCCATACCACAATAGTTAATGGAGTCTTCTATCTATATAAGCAATTCCTACAGGTTCAGAATTACATAAGAGTAAGTAAATGTCCATTTTCTGAACTATGTCTAGATTATGTAAAATCTTATTTGTGATACAAGAAAGGCTAAAACAAAGCATATTTCATTATAGGGTAAACATTAAGGAGTTAAAGGCACAATGCAGAACTGCTAGAAGAGAGTGAGCTGAGCCCCAGAGTCCTGGGATTGTAAATGTGAAGGCACAGTCATCGTGGAGGATTACAACACTGTTATTGTTTGGCTATAATTGTTGCATCACCAACAATGCTTGCCAGTTACAGTAATACCATGAATAAAAATGAAAATAAGTAGAGCTCATTGTCATCATTTCGTCTTAATATCTCTGTGCAGTCCAGGATAAGTCTGTGCAGTGGTATATATGTCACGCCAGAGTGGATAAATTAGAACTGACACTAATAGCTTAGTAAAAACATGCACAGACTGTAAGCATCAGGGTATTTCAGATCAATCCCAGCATGCCCCTGATCCGCCTTTTGAGGTGAAGGCCTGGGAGGTTGACGCCGCTTCTCCTGTGATGCAACAGGACCGAGAGATATCACAGCTCCAAGCCACCTGTCAATCTTCCATCCGCCTCCCCGCGGACTCCCCACCCACCAAAGCCAAATTGCAGCTGGGCGTGCATGTGCGAGTGTGTCGGGGGGCTCGAGGGACAGCGCACAAAAGAGCGGAGAGCTGACCAGCGCTCAGGTGAAATTGAATTGGAAATCTTCCACGGCTCGTTAGCATAAGAAAGGAGCGTGTGGCTTTAGACAAAGACTCCTCTTCTCATGCAGAAAATCAATCTCTCCTGGGGCCCGGCTATTGTTCGTCTACGCAGTACAGGTGTCCCTTCAATGGTCTTTAATCAAAAGTGTCAAAACAAAGTTAGGAGTTATCTCCACGCCGCTGTCTGTTGGACTGCGTGCACGCGCTCGAGCTCTTCCATGTGCTGCGGAAGGATGCGTGACTGCAACCACAGCTGACGTGAATAAATGGACATATTGTATCACGATACTTATTGATATTTACCTCGTTGTGCTTTCCAGGGCTGACACAATAATTGGTTTCCAGGATGGAGAGAAACAGAAGTGTCCTTATGCTCAATAAATGTCCCTCAGAAAGCGTTACTTCTCTGTTGAACCCCGCCACAGGGGCCATGGCTGCCCGTATGTGTTTTTCTTTTAGCAGGGACACCAAAAATTGGCTGAGTGTATTGAGGCTGTAACACAATAAAGTGGGATGGAGAGCAGTGGCCCCCAGGTCTGTTTGCAAAGCATAGATTAAATAAATCGAAATGAAATACAGCAACCTTCTTTCTGAAACAGAGCCAATGTCTGCCATTGTGTGATGGCAACATCTATCCAGAAAACACACATTAGCTGATCTGAATCGAAAAACTAGGGAGTTGAAATTGACATTTAATGCCTTTCTCAACCGTGATGTTTAATACGGGGGAATTAACCTTTTAATTATGGCGTCTCTGGTAGGACATCCTCATCTTGAGCATCTCCAGAACTGCTGGAGTTAAATCTCCCATGAGCCCACCCTTCCAAAACCCATCGCCTTCTGGTCAGCTCCCCTGGGCATGCAAACATTGGGTTGATTAAAAATCACTTAATAGAAGAGGAAAAATAAAGCTGTCTCATCAGCTTGACGGTTCTACAGAGACTCAAGGGACATCGGCCCTGAGTAACACAGTGCTATATTATCCAGCACATATGGCTCATAAAGGATGATTAGATGGACATGTTTCTGTCAGTGCTCAGGTTACACTTCCTATTTCTTTCTCTTCTCTAGAAAACTTCAAGGCTAAGGGAAAATCCACCTTCATGTCCTTCCAGTTTTTTCTTTATTTTGTGTGACACAAAAGAAATTTAGCAAGTTTTGTTGACCACTGACTTCCATTATACATTCCTCAAAATAATGTCTTTGTGCCCCCACAGAAGAAAGAAAGTCTTTGGAACGAAGATGAAATAATGACAAAATGTCTGTTTTTGCTATGTTTTGCTTTAAATGCTATGTGGTTCCTCTCATTCTTAACCAACTAATACTGGTGACAATGGATGAAAAGGGTGCTAACTGACATCCCATAAATAAATGGGTCGTTTTGGGCTCATTTGCATCAACCGAGGATGGATAACAAATGTTCTAGCTTTGTGACAAGAGTGTCAGCCTGTGATGGCGTAAACAGGTGAAGGTGGAGCCATGCAGCTGGGAATGACAGGACAAACATGATGTCACTAAAGTCCTTCAATCCATCATTAACAGATGACGGATCTCCTCTAATATTCATTAACACCCAACATACAGTTAGTGCAAAGACAGCCCATTAAAAGCACACACTTCTTATGGCAAAAGCATTTTAATAAAAATGATTATTGTAATAATAATTTAAAAATAAAAATAAATACAGTATAAACAAATAAAACAAATGGGGGAAATGTAACTTAATAATACCCCAAAATGTTGTGCAAGTGATTACAATAACACTTAATGATACTCATAGAAGTTAAGCAAGCACAGTAACTTAACCACTATGCCACTGACACTCCACAGACTTCAGTGAGAGGGGTCAGTGAAGAAATGCTTGAGAGCAGAACAGGTGCCGAATACGTTTCTCCTACACAGATAAATGTGTAAGCAGCAGCACTTCCAACAAAAAATTGGAAGTCAGCATTAAGACCAGTAATGTGAACATAGCCTTACTGCGCCCAGACATCTGACGTGAGACTCAGGGGGACACTTCCCAACAAAAAAGGGATCAAGGGGGCATGACAAAAACAGAGCCGCCAGTAATCCCTCTGGCAGCTATATTGGATCAACCCTAATCTGTCTGAAGATGAAGAGTCTACAGTACCTCAGAAGGATTAGATCTAAAAAGCCTCTCTATGTTACCTTCAACCTCTGACTCCAAAGCCTCAAGGGCTCCGTCTCAGCCTTCTCTAAGTGAAACTGACCCTAGTCTAATGGACACACACTGTCAAACCAGCGGCTGCGAGCTCTGGCAGCACACTAAAGATGCTGATTTCTTTGTACACATCAGAGTAGATTATACAAGTGCGTCTGAACTGCTTTTCAATTCTTGATCTCATAACTCTCACCCATGATTGGTTGCTTATTGCAAGAAAACTTAACACATTTCTTCAAGAGATTTTTATAGTTTGCAAGTATGCTAAGGAAACTAGTAGAAGTATTCATTTAAAGGCTGCAATGCACATGATTTGTGCCTTGATTTTTTAGCTTGGAAAAGTCTCTCTACTTGACTGTTTGCAGATTCTGAGTTAAGTTTTACAGAAATCTAAAAATCTGATTTCATCCAATCAGAGTAGATCTAATATTATACTTTGTGCCAGTTTTTAATCGCATAATGTTTTCATTTGACACACATCTCCAAGCAATGGAGTCCATGATGACTATAGTGTACGATCCTAAGTTGTTTAGTGTATGAGGCCTGTTTTTTCTCTGTAACCATTTATAAAGTTGACAAGTGTTTTGAATGCTGAGGGTTTTAAAATCTGTTTAGATTTTAAAGTCATGCAGTGTATTCTATCCATAAAACGTAACCATGGCAATCTGAAGTGAAAAGATGAGATGGGCATATTGAATCTTGACTCATTAAAAAAAATGAATGGCATGCCATAACTCCAACGTAGCAAACGAACCTTTAAAAAGATCCAATGTCAAAGTTGCATCAAAGACAGTCAACATGCTAAAAGCCAAACTAGGTTAGTGAGTAGGAGCACAAACATTTTTCAAAGATGGTGATGAAGAAATAAGGGGTGAAACATATTTGACTCTGCTTGATTATTCTCATGTCAGAATGACACTGGAAATGACAACTTCACTGACTGACTCTGAGAGATGGACAGCTTTGACGGCACCACAACAGTCAACAGCCGATGAGTTCACCCTCTCCTTTAAAACCAACGTGACTGACAGGAAACACACAGCAATGTTGTTCCATTCACTGAGCTCACAATAGAGCATGAACAATGGAAAGAAACCAACAGAAAAGAAAGAGGACAAAATTGCCAGAAAACAACTCTAGTGTGCCGTAGAAACCAAGGTAAAAGACAGACAGTGGCTGAGTGCTGCAGCAAGGTTACTGTTGATGTTTATTATATGTAGAAAAGATACTTTCAGTTGTAGATGTGTGGCAAACCAGAACCTTAAATAACGGTCATAAATAGTTCACTGAACCACAGACAACCTGTATTTCTAAGGATGGGGCAGGAGGTGCTCTGTTCAAACTCTGAACCGGTCAAGGTGAAACTGTTCCTCATGAGGCAATGTGTGTTGAGATGAAGGGAGAGATACTGCGTGCTATTGAAAAACAAGGAGAAAGAGAAAGCAATCAGAGACCAGATGAGTGTGCGCTGTGACAGGATCTCCCCAGGGTCAGGAAACAATGTCACCTCCCACACAAAAACACTCTTGGGGTCAGCAGAAAATACACCAGGCTGGCCAACATGTTGTCTGACTGAAAATACAAGATGATGGTGGGAGAAAGTGAGTGAAAGTGGAACGCATTAGAAAATATGAACTGAAATGATGCATAGAAATGAGCAAAGCATCATGTGGTGTATGTGTGTCCACAGTAAAAAATCAAGGGATTTTTTTTCCATTAAAAAAGCATGGCTGACCAGGATAGTCTAGAGAAGTCATATTGGCAGAGTTAAAGTCTGAGGGGGTTGAAGGAAACGGAGATGAAGGAAATGAGAAAGGGTGGAGATGAATAGGTGGGACAGAGAGGGCAGAGAAAATGAACTTCAGAGATGGAGAGAAAGAGAGACAGGTGTACTGCGGAGAATAAAATGACATAATGATGGAGCCACAGAGTGATGGAGGGAAACGCTAGATAAAAAAGGGAGTGAAAGGAGAAAAGAGTGATGGGTAGAAAGCTGATTTACATCAAGATGGGCATGACTGTAAATGAGAGGCTCCTCTAGGGATTGTGACTAATTAAAGTGTCCTCTTTTAAAGGGATCGAGATCACACTGACAGGCAGCTGTTGGGAAATGCTCAGTGTCAGAGGAAACATCCCATTATGCATTGCTTTCACAGACCATCCAACCCGATCCCTAATTACAGTCTGGCCTAGTCAATGTCACTTAGATTCAGAAGTGCCAGCACTAATGTGCCATACACATATACATTTATACATATAAACACGCAAACATACATATAAATATATACATAGAGAGTATGTAGAGTAGAGTAGAGAGATTCTATGTATGCACTCAGACCCTTGTCACTCAACTCGTGAAAAATCAATTGAAAAACGACCAAAGCTACACAAACACACACCGGCATACAAACACAGGGTTGTTATGATACGTTATGGTTCTTCATCTCTTTCTGCTGACCTCTGAGGGGAGCAGGTTCAAAAGGACCCGTACACAATCTCCCACAATCTAGAAAAGCTGAAACTAGAGGGGAATTGGATCACCTCTGAGCTGACCCAACCACAGTGACCTCCAGCTCTGCGTGCCCTCTGGCGTTTCAGGGCATCCAATCCTGACCCCTCGTCGTCACCTCACTCATTTCCCTGTCTGGTCTGTGCCCGAAATCTCCATAAGATCTTGTCAGATCCCATCTAATACACCAAAGCATTGATGAACCATCTCTAGCGGCTGCCTAAATGCTCAAATAGGCAGAAAACATCCCATCTCTTGGGCCGCTCACCGAAAAGTCATTAAGAGTAGTTATATTGTTTTTCTTCTAAAAACATGCTCTCATAAACACACACACACACCTCCTCTTAGTATGCAGCCAACAACATCATTTTCATCTGCATGCCAACGCAACAATCAGTATGCATGAGAGGACTTTTGGATCAGTATGCTGGCTAATACTTCACGTAACCCATGTTGTCCTTCACTGTATCAAGCAGAAATGTTTTGTCAGTCAGATACTGTTACAAACGTATCAGATTACACACATACACAGCTTTGTATATTCAAAAGGCTTTAAGAAAGGTTTACATTATATAGCATACAGTATGATTAGATTTGCATAATGCTGATTCATTTCAACACTTGTATGGGCAGAGAATTAGAATCCATATATAGGCTATATAGATATTTATGTGTGTGTTTGTGTGTGTGTGTGTGTGCTTTAGATTGTTACCATAACAGTGAAGAAAAAGGAATATTCTATTTCAATACAAGTTAAACTTAGCACAATGTTGATTACATAGTTTGAATGTTTCATTTTGTCCCTTTTTTTTTTAAAAAAAAAGGAAAATTAATTAGGTTACAGTGAGACGTTTATAGATTTAAAAAAATAGATTTTTTGGAGGATTTAAATGCAGAAATGTTACGTTTATTGTTTTACATAAGCACTTACATTCATTCTTCTGTTGTGCAACATCATTTGATGGTTGTTTTATGGTTTTACCCTCTGGGCTCTCACTTCAAGGTTTTTATAATGCATTTTTTCTAGATTCACTAAAATCATGTAATCATGCATATTGATCCCATTTGTTTAAACTGAGCGTTTTAACACTTATGAACTGGCCCCATTCACTTCCACTCTATGTGTGTTTCACTGTAAAACAGATTTCAGTTTCTTCCCATTTTTTTTTTTTTTTTAATTATGCGGTGCGATTGAGCATAACTTTGAAAATTCAAAAAGAGTCAATTTCCAAAACTTTAGAAAAGAAGTTCCCAAAAAAACCATTTGTCCCACCGTGGACCCTTTCACAGCAACTCGCAACTCTCCATGTGACCAAAAGCTCCCTCTGTACTCACACGCTTGCCTTTAATAATCTGAATGAATGGTAGGCTGGTAATAAAACGGGATAGGTGCAATACAGGGAGATACAGTCACCTCGTGGGTCAGAGCGCTAATATGTTTTCTGCGCAGCTCTACATATTCAACAAACCTCATAAAATGAAAGAGAGATGGAAGATAAAGGGCCGAGCACAGGCAGTTCAGCATTCATCCCGTCATTAACGCCGGCGCCTTTGAATGCGAGCTTTTGCGCAGAAAGACGGATCCTCTCGAAAAATCTGGCGAAAACTAATTCCATTAAAAAAACAATTACAGAACTGAATCCATGTCCCGCTCTGAGGTCATAACTGTCGCTCACCTCTCCATGGTTACTGTTTGTCTGCGCGTTGAGGTAATTATGGGCTGTTTAGGCGAGACCCCAGTGTTTGTGTAGCAGGCCTCAGTCTCTGCATCTGCATGTTACCACGGCTACCCCTGCGGCTTTGTCTCACCATGACCTGTATAATGAGTGTCACATTAGCAACACAACAAATCAAAACCCACAGCTGTCAGCCATATTGTGTCATCCTCTTTTAATTAATATGATAAGTAATGCTTATTAGAGGAGTCTGCTTCTTTATCGCTTTTCAATTTGCTCAAATTTAGGCAAGGCTCGAAAAAAGGGGAAGCAGGGCTTTAGGAAAAAGAGCGTCAATACGCGCTGATGTTTTACACCATCCATTACGCTCCACAAACACACGCGTAACGCCAGCATTAGTGCTCATTCAGAGCCATCCCTCAATGAAAACTTCCCATTTCCTGCAAATTGGGAATTCTTGTTTTTCATGCGGCAGGAAAAGTTGCTGGAGCTAATCGCGCCTCATTTTTCTGGATGACATCCTGATGTCTTTCAGGAGACGGAAACGTAATCACTGGCCTGTGTCACCTCCACGCTGACACCCGAACCTTTGCTCCTCGAAAAGGAGTGGAGAGCAAGCCCCAGCTGACAGCGACACATGAGCTCATGAGAGACAGTGATTAAGTGAACGCTGCTAATCAATGGAACATTCACTTGGTTTCCTGCACCACAGCTCATTCCCGACTCGGCCTTAATTGGCCTATTCTCTGGTAAATAAGATGAGTTTGCATCCCACTTCAGCAATTGGCAAAATCACTCACATCTCTGTCTCACCCCACGCGCATGTCGAAACATACAAACACATGTCGACTGGATCTGCGTCGGTTCTTCACAGAGAAAGTTCCTGCCGTAGAGGGAAAGAGGGAGAAAATGAGAGCTGAAATAAAGTGTATATTTACTTTGGAGGTCAAATTGAATTTGATTAGCATTGAAAAACCGAGGGCTGTTATATATGGCAACGTTTGCGCAAACAATAGAGAGAAAATGTGATCTTAGGTAAGGACAAAATGAAGTGAAATTAAGGCCTCCTCGAAATTAGATTTCAGTTGGCTAAGGCTTTGAATATATTCCATAATGGAGTCAACTGTAAATTTTCTTCTAGGCCAAATACACAGCTAAAGCACCACCTACAAACAAAGAAGAGAACTGCACATGGCTTATCTTTTCCTCACTACTTCATGCAATCCTCATGCACTGCACTAGAAGCTTTATTCAATCACTGACTACGTCCTTAAACACGTAGACCGTCCTGATCTATTCATTTATTTAAAAACACATTAAAATACAACCCACACAAAAATGACGTATATATGTTTATTATATTATGAGCTCATTTCGTGCTCTACATTTAAATTCAATTTCATACATAAAACCAAAAACTCAAGATTGTAAAAATATCATAAAAAACTAATTAGGTCTCACTTTATATTATGTGGTTTCAACTGCTATGTACAAAATAAAAAGTACAATTTGTGAGCATAACACACTGTATTGCAAAGTAGTTAAGGTTAGGGACGGGTTTAGAGGTATGAGTTGGTGTACGGGTGGGTCAACAGAGTAACTGTAAATGTGATTACAGAAATTAATTACAGATGTAATTATAAGTGCAATTTAAAAACTTGTTTGTATATAATAAGTGTATTGTATCAATTTAGTTATTTGAATGTAAGTGCATATGAGTTAAAGCTGCTTAATATAAAGAAAGACAGAATATTATTTTCTGAAAGAAAACCTTATGTTTTATTATCTTTTGTTAATAATTAAAATAATGGACTGTGTCAAGCTCAATATGTCTCTTACAATATCAGACAAATTGACCTTTTTAGAACAAGAAAATGTTCGGTCAGGTTTTAAAACATGATATGGTGCAACTCCTAAAAAGCTAAATGATACTTATGAATTATTTATTTGGGATACTTAATTATTAAGATGTGTATTCATTGTGTTTTTATCACATATTATTTAATAGCCCCAAACAAACAGTTGTTTTAGAGTCATTGAAACTCTTCTTGAAAACAATATTAAAGTGTTTCAAAGTCAACATAAACACGAGAAAATCCACGTCTAAAAATGGCATTTTCTTTTTCTCTATTGTGGACACTGTCGTTATGCACCATTGACCCTTTGACCAGAACAATATGGCTTAAGACCGACTCAAAAGTTCTCCAACCTCTTCAACCAAATAAAGCCATTTAGCTTCATGTGAGCGAATCGTCCAAGCCATCAATTAAACTCCATGTTGTTTAACCAGTTTTGAGATAAACAAATAAATGAAGCGAAAGTCACCGAATCCTGTAAATTGCACTGTCTGTGCTGCAGTGACAGAAATGTAAGTGTCACTCAATTTAAGAGAACAGCACTTGTGTCGAAATAGACGCCATTACAGGCCTCTCCATGTAGCACCATTGACTCAAAGCATCCTCTCTGACAGGTTTGTGCGCGAGTGTGTGTGGACGTGTGTATTTGCTCTGACAGGTAAAGTGATGGCAGCGCACACCTCCCCTCTCACTGTCAACAACCCTCAGTATTCAAGAGCACACTAAACACCATTACAGATAAAACACACGTAAATATTAGTGCAGTGAGTGTGAGTATATGTGGGGTGCCCAGCGCACTGAGCCGAAACAAAACACTGGCAGACTGTAAGGTCCACACAAGTAAAAACCCTCCGTTAAAATCTGCACTTAGCTTAGTTTCCTTAAGCAGGTCAGTGTCAAACTTTATAGCTAAGCTTCGGTGGAAGTTGTGGGTGTTGATATAGTGATATCATTTCAAATAATACGATAGCTTTAGCTAAACATGCTATGAACAATTTTGGACCATTTTCCATTGATTTCCTCTTTGCAGCTCTTTGATATATATAGGCTTTGTCGAATTTCTGCCACTTGCACTTAATACAGGCTTTCTCCGTTTTGCCCTCGCATACGCCAAAGTCAAGCTGAGCACAAAAAAATATATAAATAGCCTAACTAATAAAATTTATTAAAAAACATACCTTTTCAAATTTGCTGAAAGATATCTAATTTCATAAGAGGAAAGGAAATATCACAGCACATTCAGAAAAATAAAGCAAAGGACATCCAGGCTGACCATCTGTAAAACTTGCCTATGATCAGACTGTGAACTCAAAATGCTTAATTGACTGTACTTTGAATGCCAGATTCAGCGTTCATGTGAATGAATATTCTAGCGTGAATAACAAAGCAGAGCAGGTATTAGCCAGAAATAGCATGAATAACAGTGGGGGAAAACATGATTAATATTAACACCTTTGTGTGAGCTCTTATTAAAATGACTGTCCTTGAAAAATAAATAAATAATTGAAAAACTCTGAGAACAGCAAAGGCAAGTGCCATCCAACACTAAAAGAGAAACGCACCACTCTTGTTCTCACTCTTTCGTGTCAAAAACATTATGACTGAACTCTCTGATCTCTCACCATATATATAATATATATGCGGGTGTGTTGTAAATTTAGATTTGTGTGTTTTAATATTTTTGTTACCTTTTACATTTTGCAGTTTCTTAAATTCTGTCGTATATCACAATTTCTGTAATGTTTAAAGTGCTGAAAATCAATTGCGACAAATCACTCCGTGGTGTGACGACATGCCCCTGCTATGTCAACGTGCACATAAAAAAACCCTGTTTTAGGCAATAACAGTAGAAATATTTGATAGCTTTTTTGTAGCCAAAATATATGCGAGAAAAATCTTGAACGAGAAAATCCTTGTTATATGCTAAATATTATTATATTTACCTGCCTGAGTACATTTCAATATATTGATCAATTTGTATGCACAAATTACAGTGTATTAGAGACATTATAAAACATTATGTCTAAGACTATGCAAGTACAGAAAACACTAAATGGAATGTGTGGCTGAAACAGATAAACCTGTAATTCATTGTGTTACAAGATAGAAGAAAAATTGCAAGTATATATCATCCTAAACCGTCTCAACTACAAGAGGAGAGACAAATTAAGGAAGCAATTCACACAAACTGGCAAATAATGCTATCAGCGTCACATCAGAAAGTCAGCAGACCTCCACTAATTCTTTCCCTAAATACGAAAAGACAGACAAAAGGAGATAAATGTTAGAGAGGTAATAGTAATACATCATCTCCTTTGCATACACACACCGTCAATAGGACTGCAAGGTCCTGACGCTAATCACTACCGTTAGATAAAACTGTGAGGGTTAATGGTCCATATGGCCCTGCAGCACATGAAGGATCAAGATAGCAGCCAGGCCTCTGTATCACTGCCCTCAACAAATCCATCGCTCGCTCTCTCAGTGTTGGAGGACAGAGGACTTGTTAGGTGGGGGCAATCGATTCAAGCAGAGAGCACTTTTTTACAGCCCAACATTCAAAGCTGCAAAACTTATTGTAAAGTCAGCGGGTGAAAGGGAGGGAGTCTCGCCCTAAAGCGCTCCCTTTTGTACCGCTGTCACCTTCGTTCCAGATTTATAATGCTCTATTACAAAAGTGTGCATCGAAGCCCTATTCAATTAGCCTATCAAATTCTTTATGGCCAGATTGTGAATGGGTTATCAGAGCTGGAGATAAGAGAATTTACAGAGCTCGTAATGATTCACAACAAAAGGGTTTACGCACGCTGGGTGCTGCCTGTATCTTTATTAAAATAAATAAATAAAATAACCTGCCCAAAATAAAATCAGCCATAATATTCCTTAAAGTACAATAAAGCCAAAGTTAGATACAAATTTGACAAATTCTTCATTCGAGCAGCAAATTGGAAAATAAAACTGCACACTCACACACACATTTATAAAATGTATTGAATTTATATGTTATATAATTTATATGCGCTATAAAATACGGCCGAAAAATTATGATGTAAAGTTCTGAATAAAATACACACACATAAAGTTATATAGAATGTATATAAGTATATAAAATAATTCTATGCCATTCGATTTATGCAAACATAATTTAAATACATATACTTAATATTTAATATATATTTAATATCAGATACTATATCAGATATTATTTAAGGTTAATAACAATTTAATATATATTAGTAATTGATCTTCTTAATTTGAACAGCATATTAGACGTCTTGCGTGTGTCTGTATATTAAATAATACAAATACATAAATATCAAGTGTTTTAGATATTATTAGTATTTTACATATTGTATTTTATAATATGTGAGATGCACAATTTTGTATATGCAATACTTAGTTCTAATATGTTTTTAAATTATATTATATTTATATATAGTATATTAATAAAACTTAAAAGCATACTGTATCATAATATAATATACTGAATATGGAATTCTCTCTCAACAATACAAAAATATGTACATACACATTTATAAGCAACGGCTTCAAATATTCTTATACACACACACACACACACACACACACACACAGATATGGCCAGCTTTGACATGCATAATTCAAACCATAGACCTGCATGTCTCAATTCTGAATGACAAATAGATTGTGACGACTAGAAAATAGCACTCAATTTCCTTTTCACTAATGCAGCCAATACACTGTCCTCTAGATCGATGGAGATGCGCCGTGAGACGCTGACCATTACTGTGATTGAATCTCCACTTTGACGCTCTAATATGGAAGAGACTGTGGTACTTTAAGTACAGCGCCTCTTTTAGGCCGAGGAGATGGATTAATACAGTCTCTTTGCTACAAAAGACGGCCCGGCTCTGTATAGCAGATCTGTCTCTGCTAATGCGAATCACATATAAAAATCCACTCGCTAAGTAAAGCAGCGAGCTTGCAGTCACAGCCGATGTCAATCCAAGAGAAGTAAAAGCACATACAAACACTCATGCAAAAAAATAAGAAGTGTGGATGGCCTGTGACCCTGCCAAGATGCATATACAGTGTGTGCAAGAGGAGGATAAAAAATGAAAATGTAAAAACGCCTGGACTGTTTACCTGAGAGGGAGTGGTTGACATTTGGACATCTGTCAATCAAATTTCAATAGTAGAGGCCGGTAGTGGGCATGGGACTTTGTTGTCATGGATATGGCTGTAGGTGAAAATGTGCAGCCTGCTGGGTCATTCCTTTGACTGCAGAGGCCCTGTGTCCTCATTCAGGTAGCAGCCAGGGGCATGTTCCCATGCCAACGCCCATCTATTTGTGAAATGTAAAACCAGGTAGTAAGAAATCACATGATTCTTTCCTTTCACCCACGTCTGTAAGTCACGTCTTGTGTTCAACACTTTTTTTTTTTTTTAACATCTATGAGTGTGTGACGAGAAGCCATGGCGCAGACAGAGATGAAAGGGACATGGCAGTGAACAATTGTACATATAATGGTGAGAGAATTTTCTGTCATAAAACTCGTTATTTTTGAATAAATATCACTTAGAGTAAAATGTTTATTAAGAATATTGTTTTGCTTATGCATGGCGGGATGTCGGTAAAATTAAAGTGCTTTAATTCAATCTGTTTTCTCCTGATAGTCTGTTCACTTGTTTTAAGGCACAGTGTTTGTTTGCGGGATTATTGATTCCACTTTTGATGTTTAATTGTAAAATAAATCTAATTTAAAGACTTTTTTTCTACAGAAAAAATAAATAAATCTGAGTTTTAATTAATTACTCTGTGTTTAAAGCATATATG
>JAUYWG010000042.1:12056004-12078115 GCA_034779775.1 Enteromius afrohamiltoni
TTTAAAGACTTTTTTTCTACAGAAAAAATAAATAAATCTGAGTTTTAATTAATTACTCTGTGTTTAAAGCATATATGTATTACATTTTAAAACTGCCATTTGTCAACCTAAATAGACAACTGTTCAACCTTTGTGAAGCGACTATCTTCAGAGCGCAGTTGCAGCAGATATGTGAACAATGTTATGACGGTCTCGCGCGCCCTCTAGAGGACCACGACAGCTACTGCATATTAGTAGTTCACCAAAAAAACTCACTCACATGCTGTTACAAACCTTGACATTCTTCCCTGCACAGAAGCTTCATTCACTTGTTCTTTGTGTGGAAAATAGACGCAATGAAAATAAACAGTGACTGAGGAGCCAGTGCATAAAATCTGCTTTTCTGAGGCAGGCGAAAATGTTAGTTTTTATGAATACACAACTCTGTATAGATTAATATATAATGTACGTTTGAATTCAGAACAAACATTTAAAAGAGAGTTTATAAATTCATGTAAACAGACTAAAAACATGCGTTACTATGTTGAAAGTTTTACCACAGTGAGGCGGCACAAATACATTTCAGAGGTTTAATTTGCAAAAAACTGCACAAATTAATATTTTTTAAAAATATATATATATAACGATTTTTAACTATGTCTGGAGAGGGTGCAGTACTTGCCTCAAGATGATGTTACTATTATTTTCCATCCTCGACTGTCTCATGGAGCAACGCTGCCACCTGCTGTTGATCTGCAGTACTGACTCTGTGACTGACTGCGCCTTTGATCGGGTATTATTACAACTTATGGTTTTAACGAGAAAACAAGTAATGGGGCTTGGATCAAAGCAGCTGACATGATATTCTAGGATATTATTAAGAGAGAGGATCAGAAGATAGTACAACGTGTGGTCGTCTGACATAACGTTACGAGTTATGCTCCAACATGAAAATTACCTGCGAGACGTCTCTCGGTCATAACAGTCATTAACTTCACGTATTTACATTCCAAGTCAGATATTTAACTGAACTTGAAATAACCATCCTTAATTGTTAAACTGTTCATTAGTTTGAATCTAAAAGTTTGCAAAGTTGTAAAACATGAAAACTAGACGAGGGGGCGGAGAAAGGATCCTTGGGGTGAAGAACTGTCAAAAACAAAACAAAGGAAATTAGCTGACCCTTATTTAAATAAATGCCTCAGCGTCAGTAAAATAGTCACTGGCGTAAAGAGGTAACGCTATTTTTGAATAGAAGTAAAGAAACTTCACCTATTTTCTTTCGTCATTTTTAGCCTCTAAATTTCATGAAGTTGTCAAACTCTTTTGAAAACTCACAAAAGGCTGAAAGACTCACGTACTGCTGGTGATTTATTTGAGTGTCATCAAGCAGCAGCACCAGAAGTTCTTATATAGAAAATCAGAAAATCCAGGAATATGACATACTAACAGTCTTCGTAGCACCAGTTGCTGCTCTCAAATTTGTTCTTGGGTTTTTTTTGTTTGTTTTTTTTTCCGGAAAAGTATCCATAAGATGAAAACAGCCTCGACAAAATCTGCCATAAACATTTATCTCCATGGCTAATAAGTAGAAGATCAAGTGATGACAACAAATTCACGCTGAAAATTGTAATGTCCAAGTGACACGACAGATGTCCAGGTCCACGAAAAGTATTAAGCTAATCCTTAATAATTAAGCAGGCACTTTTTTTCTGGTCAGTGACAATCCTGTCCTGGTCCTGAGGTTCAAGATCCAACTCGCCGACATCCAGTTGCCCTCTGACCGCAGCTCTTTGCCCACATACGCACCTACTTCGCATAATCCACTACTTCTCCCAAGAGAGAAGAGTTTGTGAGTAGAATCCAACACCGTCCTGAAGTTCTCAAGAATATATAGCTTTGCTCAGATTAAAGGAGAGGGGAGGGGAATGTGAGAGCAAACGAAAAACCTGACAGGTCTGAACACAGGGGAAGAGCAAGAGGCCTTTGAGAAAGGTCGAAACGAGCCAGCAGTTGCAGAAAGAAGAAAGATGGAAAGAAAAGAATCGTTGAAGAAATGAGGAGCACGAGGAGACCATGCCAGGAGCATGAGATATGGAGAGAGACGGAGAGAAACTGGTGGTTACCAGAACCACCCACTGTGCAGACTGCAAATGAAGAGTCCAGGACCAATCCTTCCCTCCCCTCATTCACAGAGCCATAGTCCTGCACTGCCTTCTAGCCTTTCCACAGCATGAATACATTACTAGCCACACAATGACGTTGCTTATTGTTTATGAATTACTGGCCTGCCTGACAACAAAGGCTATTTTCATAAGAAAACTCTAATTCATTTCAGTTCCTATTTGATTAGAGGCAGAAGAAAAGAAGCCCTTCGGTCATAGCCCCCAGAGGACTGTTTTTATTCAGTCCGTATGAATAGGGCTTTATTGCTCTTCTTTTCAAAAGCTGACGGGGAAAAGCTTTTAGAGTTAAACATTGACGAAAAATTATTGGGCGGCTGTTTTTGTGCAATAACAAACCCCTTCAAAAGGACACTGAGCTCTTATCCTTCCACCACTCACTCACTCTTTTCTCTTTCTTTTTTGGCAAATTGTAAAGCCTGGAAATTAATGACAGACAGTAGCAAAAGAGGGAGAGAGCAAAAGAGAGAGACCAGCTCAGCCACAATGCATGTCAAATCTAAATGATCACAGTCTACTGAATAGACCAAAGGAGAGAAAGAAAGGAAAAGACAGGGTCTTAGACAAGCGACTGTGTGTGCGTGTGCATAGACTGGTCAAAAGCTAATTGATTCCATGTCCACAGAGTCCTTCCGTCCCATTTCAACGACAGGTCGTGTGCTTTAGTCAAACTTTCTAACAGTAACAGACGGTTGAACTGCACTACTGTTGTGTCGGGCTGTGAATGTCAATAATGAATGTCTGAAGCATCTTCAGTCACAAATTCTGATTTATTATAACGAAGATGGCAAGGCAGCACTACTCGTGTCCTTTCCACGAAACCAAAGCGCCTTTAAAAGCGACACCCATCTTCTAAACTCGATTTGCTGTAAAAAGGGAAGCGAACCGCAGAGAACAAAAATGAAAAGGCCAACCTGGCATTTATCTGCAGGTTTTATCTATACACTAAAGGATAAATCAGGATAAATCAGGGCTTCCTTTTATCAGGAGGGCATTATGCTCCTTTGTATTTATGCAGGAATATTTAACAGGAGACAAAAGGTGACTTTCTCCTTATTCATCTGCGAACAAGGCAATGCTGGCATTCTGAAAAGCTTGACATTTGAGCTTTTTGCCAACACCAGCAAAATTATATCCTTTCCATTGTAAATCAATGAAGTAGAATCATCGCCCACAAAGGGACTAGATTGCCTTGTCACTGTAATAGAGCCTGGCGCATGCACAACCCAGAACTGTTGTGTGCAGACGAAAGACAAGGGCATAAAGTCACCCCTGTCACCGTGCCCTTCCCCTTGACGGAGTACAGAAACTCAAAGCTTAAACTCCTGAGTCGAGCACCCCACATGTCTGTTCGTTCACACAGAGTTAATACATCTGCAAGATGCGTTATCACATTGCTCGTGGTAAACATCGGAGGTCAGGGTTGGAGACTCAAGGTTTTCTCAGTGGGGAAAAATGCATACTGTTTTAGTGAAGTATAAATTAAAAAATAAATGTGTGGACGTGTTAAAATGATCAGAACATTGACAGTAAAGACACTTTCTATACATCACAGAAAATTAAAATATTAAGCAGTAACTTTTTTTCTTCTTCTTACTTTCCAGTTTCTTTCCAGCAGCAAATCAGACTATTTATGTTATCTCTGACAGGAAAAACTAGTACATTAAAATAGAAGTTAGTTTAAAATTTAATAATATTAATAATTACATGATTTTACTGATTAACAAATAAATGCAGACTTAGTGAGCACAATACACTTATATATATATATATATATATATATATATATATAAATAATATATATAAGTTTATTAGGCCATAGTTATAAAACCCAGCTAATGACAATGAAGTACAGAAGCAAATAAACAACTGTCTTTATTTACAGAATTAATTTACAGTAACATGAAGTTGAGGTAAAGAACACTAAATAAATATCCCACATAAATTCTGATGAGGCTATTCTATTAGTGTTGTGTAAGAGCTATAGGAATAAATGTCAAGTACAGCAATAAGTCACACAGTAAAGTCCATAAATAAACAGTTTGGCTTTTGTTTTGGTCTTACTAAGTGACACTGAAATGTATAATCATAGCTTGCATGACTAAAAAAATAATCCTGGGAATCATAATATTGAATTTCTGTCACAGCTTGAATTACAATGGCACCTAAAACATGTACTAAACACACTGACATATAAGCATAAGCTCCATGTGCCATATTTTAACATTTAGCTTGAACACACTCACTCTGTTGAATTCATGATTAGGTATCAACATCGGAGTCATTCGTAAACAAAAATTTAATGGAATGAAAAAGTTCTGAGTAACTGAGAAATATTCACAGATTCAACATCTTAAATCAGAAAGCATCTGAATAAAATGTCCTTAAAAATGAAACATAACAGTAATAATGATATTCACATGTCATGATTGTTCAGCTAGAAATTAGTGGCCAGATCAAAAATGAAAATAAAAATCTGCTTGGTGTAGATGCACTAAAACAGGCACCTTTCAGAGTTTGAACATGAGAATGAGCCATATGAGATCAAATTATGTTACCACAGACTCACAAACCCACGAACATCTAAAGTGTTTCAATTTAATAAAACATGATAACACACGGTTTGAACTTGCAGGTCATTTTAACCACTAATGTAAAATAACAAAAAACAGCACGGGGAGGAAATCAGTTGATATCATAAATTGGTCTCATCCCAAGAAGGATCGTTTATATTCTTTAACATTTTTCTAACTATCCTCTCCAGATCTTTCCTGGCTCTCTGTTCTTCCTCAAGGGATTTCTTCATTTTTTTAAAGTCCTGTTGGAATGGCAAAAATTGTAAAGAGGAAATGGGAAATATTAAATATAGTTTTCTATTAAACGTAAATATTAGGAAAACCCTCTGACCCTCACAGACACTCACCTGTTTAAGTTCTTGTACCTCATCTCTCAGAGCATAAACAACATCCACAAGGCTCCTAGGAAACATGGAATACATGTCAGTAAATATATTTTTAATGCATTTTGTAGCTCTATTCAATTTGTGAATGTTTGTCATTACAAACATCCCTCTTATTATTCCCATTATAAACCCTGTTCTGGAAATGGACAAATATGTGGTCTTACTTCTCCTCCAGAAGAGTATGACCATTACTCTTCAACTCGTCTACACTGAACTTCTCCTCCCCAGGAACTATCAGTGCTGGACTGGCATCTTTCCACTGTCCTGTTTTCAAAAGAGAAGCCCGCAGATTGATTTCAGGAGGTTTAGTCAAGTTGGACTTATTGATTAGGTCAGTGCAGGACCACTGTGCCTCGAAAAATGGTTTGGACTGGATCAAACTTACACAGGACTGTGCGTGAGTGAGACAGGAGTTAGTCATGCAGAGAGGGATCATCCAAGAAAACTAAAAGCATTCAAAAACCAGAGGATCATAGGTTTCCTGAAGGCCAGTAAAACTAAAATATATCCTTAACCACTAAACAAAACCCGAACAAGACAAAACAAATCAAAAACAAAACCCATAAATTGAAAATAAGCATTTATAAAAAAAGAAATACGCATAAATAAAAAGAAAGATCAATTTCTGAAAAGATAAACGTACTGTAAAAAAACAACCCAAGATTTATTCAAAATGTATATTACAATGTGGTATTTAGTCATATATTTGACTCTGCATATTTATAACAAACACAACAATGTCTTGATTTCAAACCACACAAACATCACTGAATTTTCTCTGTTGAACAGTTTTAAGAATATCTGAATGAAACAGCCGACAAAAAGGTAGTCTTCTTTTTTTAACCACAGATAGAACTTGGTCACAAGAAATCACATAACATGAGGAATTATACTCTTTGTCATTACTGAAATAATTGGCAAGTTGTTTTCTTGTTTGTCTCATAAACACATCATACATAAAAGAGGAAAAGCATCAAACACTGAGGCTTTGACAGAGTCTCGAATGAACAGTGAAGAACTCTTGACTATTACCATCCACACACCTGATTTGAATGGATTCTAATAGAATTTAAACCAACATTAAATTCAACATTTTTTGTAAACTTCCATACGTTTTTAACCATAGACGCCACTATAAACTTACATGTTAGATACAAGCATACAAAAAGTCCAAAATCATTCAAAATACATTTACAAATTGAAAATAAATACATTTATATCACATAAGTATGAACAAAACGTCCCCAGTAATACTGTCCGTGGTGCCATCTGAGAACCATAGTTTTGAATTCCTCTCATTCGTGAAGCTTTCTTTTAAAAGATCCAACTTCTCATTTCAATCTAATGCTCACATTCAGTAAACAAAGTCCAAGTTAATACCACACATTTCAGATGAATGACAATACTCTAATATTTACAGAAACATTAAGAGATTTTAGCATCTTTTTTCTTTTACAGCAGAACCTGTCCTTGTTGCCTTCAGAGTGCATCGTACCATCAAGAGCGTTAATTATTCAACACATCCGAGGATGAGGGAATGAAAACATCGTTTTTTTTTAAAGGACACTTAAAACAAATACCAAATGCGAGGCAAACAAATTAAAAAAAAGTCAAGAGTCAAGTGAGGTTGGTGGTTTTAGGGGGAGTTTCAGATGTCAAGGCAACAGGGAACTCTTTTGGGAAAGTGCATATATATGCAGAAAATAATGAGGTGTGATTAATAAAACACTAAGAAATAAATAAATAAAAATGAATTAAATAAATATGCATTGCAGTGACAGCTTAATAAATAAATAAATAGATTAAAATAAATAGAAAGTCACTTGAAATAAAAGGAGTGAGGGGGAGTTTAATTTTGGTGGGAAATGTAGGAGCTCTTACGGGAAACAGAGCCCATCCTGTAACTGTGGGCCGTCCATATACTGTCATAGTCAGAGTCCTCTGAGAGGTCCGAGGTGGTCTCAGGCCTTGAGATACTGCTACGGCGGCCCAGAGAGTCCACACTTGATTGATCCAAAACGTGGTTATGCATGAGATCAGTGCCTTGCCATGCTGAAGAGGCCGTTCGTTCGCAGATGATGAGAGGAGGGTCAAATCATATGAATGAAGGCAAATGGAAAGAGGGGTCGAACAAAGAATGGATGTGGGTTGTGCAACCACACAGATGGGTGAACCAATTATACCCCAAGAGAGTATATGAGTTTTATAAATAGATGATCAAATAAAATAAAATGATGTGTGAACATGTCAAAATCAAATTATGGGGAGGAAGGGGTCATGATAAACAAATGAATGTTAAGTATGATGAGGAGAAAGGAGAGAGGATATTGTTATTAGAGATCCCAGAATAATCTTGTTAAGATCAACAGCCTTTGGTTTATTTCTATGTTACACATAGAAAAGTAGATATGAAGGAGGAATGTCTTAGAAGAAACAAGACGGAAGCGAACAGGCCTGTGTACGAGACTTACTTGAGTTCAGAGTCTGTCTGGTTTTGGCACTTGTGCAGTAGGCCTCGATCACTTTCAGGATCTGAGCATCTTCCTCCAAAGCTACAGTACCTGTGCAGGTAAAAGGATACATCAGATGCACGATCTTTCAGAAAATATCAATATCAGAAACAATAAAGACCAGCTGACTTACTCTTCCTCAGAGCAAATTCTTCATCGGACGGCTTCCTCTCTGGCTTCCTCTTAGGCAGCAGCTTTTTCATAGTTTTGGGGCTTTTACTGAGGTCCTAGAAGAAGAGAAATGGAAATCACAGAAAAGGGACTCAGAGCCATGAGAGAGAGTGTATTTTTTATTTAGATAAAGAGTTGTTTTAATTTGTGTTCATATATTAGTATCAAAATAATAGTGATCACAATATCAAGGGAAGTAAACAACAATTACAATGCTTGTATTATATTATACTTTTTTTTCCCCACAATATTTTATTTGGAAGTCCAGCGTGCTGCATAATTAGCTTTAATCTAAGCCCAGAATACCTCTTTATAGCAGAGAGCAGCTGAGGGCCTGAGTGGAGGTGCTGGACGCAAGCAGCTCAGGCTCCAGGGCTTCTGGGTTTTCGGGGGCTCCAGGGGGCCCCACATCATGGTGCTATGAGGGGCCCCGTGAGAGGAGGGGTGTGGTAAGGTGTGGTAGGTAGGAGCAACTGTCAGGCCCCGGCTTTCTGCATGTCTGGACGGCGTCAGAGGGTGAGAGGGGAGCTGAAGGGGTAAACATTTTAGTTTAGGTGGAACATAATGGACATGCAAATCTTAAACCCTAAATACATTAATTAATCAATGTGATTTACTTTTTTGCAAAGCTATTGGTGCACCTACAGACACATAGATTGTGTATTTGAGCTTTTTATTTCAGAATAATTATATTTCAGTTCGCTTCAAGGAAGTTCGCTCTTCTTTATGATAATGATTAGGCGTATTTGGTGTGCTGTACGGGGAGCGAGCCAGGATGTCTGCCAACACCGAGACCTAGAAGATGGAACCCTAGGGAGTAGAACCCTAACCAGGGCTGAGCTCAACGTCCAGCTTGACCCCCGCTCGCCCCCCGGAGGAAGATGCGAAATATCAAAGGAGAAGGGCTGGAGAAGGGATGCGTAACAAGATGAAGACGGGAGGAAGAGGTGGCCTATTAAAGGGAAAGGCTGATTAATTTGATTGGCTGAGACTGATTGGGGGATTAGAAACAGCTGTAGCTAATCACTGCGTCAGAGCTCCTCCGGAAACTTGTTTGTCAACATCACTTAGTTATTAGTTAGGATATTAAAAATGTCCTGACTCTTCCAAGATTTATAATGACAGTGAATATTTGATATTTAACAATACAATAGAATACAACAGTCCAATAAAGTGCACTCATTTCACATAAATAATAACAATAAGTAAATTGATGCATTTTTGTTAGACAAATATGCCGTACACATGTTCTTGGGAGAGTGGAGTCCAGTGGGTGGTGTGGAACGTAGTGTAAGCTCTGCTGAGAATATGCTGGTCTTGTGAGAACCAAGTTTTGTTTACAGGAGCAAAGTTTCCTTTGTTTAGCAAAAAAAGGCCTCTGGCCTTATATTGAAATCCTCAAACATGTTTCTTTACTAAACCTCGTTTTATACTTCTAATTCCTGACTGGTGTTTTGTTTTGATCACTCCACTTCCACATTTGTCACTTCATTCGATAGTGAAGGCTACAGACTTTTCTTACAAAACTGCATCGATTCACTCCAGGAGACCTTTATAATAGGACATTTTCTAATATAACTCCAATTGTATTTGTCTGAAAGACAAAAATCATTTACACCTAGGATGCCCTGAGATCAGGGTCCAGTTGACCGGTGGATTAAAAAAAAAAAAAATCAACTGGCCAAGCTTATTTTTTCCCGCCAAAATTCTGAACGATTTAAACAACATAATTAAAACATCAATTAGAAAAACAACTTTTTGGTCATTTTAGATTTTTTATTAGAACTTGGAAATGTCTATTACTTTGAAATGTTTTTAACAAACTATCTGATCTAGTCAGACAACTTGTTTTCTCTGTCCATGAAATCTGGCCTCCTGCTTCTTTGTGCCACAGCATTACAGCCGCATTTGGGTTCCAGCTTCCGGTTAAAAATCTCACCACTAGCATGAAACTACCGCTACATTGAGTGTGGGATAGAAGTAAATGACGTGAGTGCGGCTCTCACGCTTCACTTACGCTTCAGTACGTCGCATGCAGACAGGGGCGGGGGAGCATCACAGAGATCCACGAGAACTGATACTGATTAACACTACTCGTGAAAAGATTTACTCGCCATGTGGCGGGTGGCACTTTAAATTTAACTCGCCAGACAGAATTTGCTCGCATTTGGTGAGTGTTAATTTCGGACCATGCCTGAGGTTGAGTAAACCATGGAGTAATTACCATGGGACTAGGCTTAAGCCTTGTCTGTGAAACCTGGGGTATATGTGTGGTTTTCTAAGATGTAATGTTAAACAGGTGACTCACTGTGTGGCAGGGAACAGTGAGTGGTTTCATGCTGGGAGCCGCCATGGTGGTGTGCTTGGTCTGTTGGTTCAGATACTCGAGCCAATCCTGCAGATCCTGCTTGTTATAGCAGATCACCTGAAGTCTCTCAAACATGCTTCCTGTTGGATGGAAGGTCAATTAATAACTAAGAATGATCAAAAACACTTCACTGTGTCCTGAGCACAAACGACGTGAGTCAGTTTGTCCTTACCTGAGAGCTCAAAAGCATTTTTATGACTTTCACAGTCTTCTAATGGGGTCACCGTCATCCCGCTCAAAGGCAGCTTGCCCTGAGAGAAACAAAGCAGACATTTTCTCTTTGTGCTCGAGCCGAAAGTGCCATTTTAATGTTTGAAAAGCTGTGGTTTGAGTGGATTTTAGGGAGTGGTGGAGTGAGGAAAGTGAGAATTATTTGGCTGTGTAGTAATCAGTTCTGACAGCGGCTGGTTTCTGACCTGGTAGATGAAGCCACTCATCCTTGGACTGGCAGACAGGATGAGCAAAATATGAGGAAACAGCAGAAGGTAACGTTCATGCTTATCCTAAGAAAAAAAAAGAAAAATAAATAATACTACATAATCCATTATAACCGAAGGACTGAAATCACAGAGAAAAACTATTTTCGTCAATATGACAGGTCTAAAATAGGTCTTTTTGAAACATGTTATTTACTTCTAATGCACTTGCGATGTAAATAACATGTTTCCACTACTTTTTTTGCAATAAAACGTCATCCAGAAAATGAAACATTATTGATTCATATGGAATTCTGAGCCATAAACACCCACTGCAAAAACACATCACTACTTACTCTAAACTTATTAATAAGTTATTATACAATGCCACCTGAACAGTACGGAGAGTTGTGGTTGTATCAACATGTTAAACACTGCCTTTCAAAAGTTTAAGATCAGTAGTTTTAATGTTTTTAAGGTGATAGTTCACCCAAAAATGAAACGTTTTGTTTTTCATTACTTACTCAAATAGTTCCAAACCTTTAAGACTTTTGTTCATCTTCCGAAAACAATTATAAATAAAATCTGAGAGCTTTCTGACCCTGTATAGACAACAATGCAGACCCAGAAAACAAAAGGGAGGACAACAGTAAAATGGGCACAAGGTTCTCACATTTCATCATAAATATATTTGTGAAGATGAACAAAAATGAACATCTGAATAAGAACAAAGGAAAACAGAAAGGTGAACTAACCTTTTTATGGTATCTCTGCTTATCAAGGCTGTATTTGTTTTAACAAAAACACTGAAAAGCTTTCATATTGTGAAATATTATTGCAATTTCTAATAATGGTTTTCTATATTAATATACATTCAAATATAACTTATTTCTGTGATGCAGCGCTGAATTTTCACTCCAGTCTTCAGGGTCACACAATCTTTCAGAAATCATTCTAATATGCAGATTTACTATCAGTGTTGTGCTGCTTGATATTTCTTGGAACCGGTGATATTTTTCTTTCTTTCTTGAATAAAAAGTTTAAAAGAACAGCATTTATTAAAAATTTCTTTTTTGAAAAAACACTATTCTTTTTACCTTTATATTCATCAAAGAATCCTGAAAACTCTGATAACAGTGATAACTCTTTCAACACTGATAATAAATCAGTATATTTTGATTTCTGAAGGACTATGTGACACTAAAGACTGGAGTAATGATGCTTCAACTTTCAGTAATTCACAGTAATACATTTAAAGTATATTTAAATAGCAATATGTTATTTTGAATTAGAGTTTTTTTTCTGTATTTTTAATCAAATAAATGTAGCTTTGATGAGCCTAAAAAACTTTTATTTTATTTATTTTTTAATATCACTGTATGTCACCAAAGGGAAGTGTGATGTTTAACTGAAAGATTGAGTTATGACATTTTGATTAAAGGAACGCTCACAATTTTCCTATTTAATTATTCCTATTCTATAGTTACATCGTGTACTAAAGCTGAAGGAAAAAGAAAAGTTGTTATTTTCTAGACTGATATAACTACGAGGTATACTCTAATTCCGGCGTAATAATCAAGGAACTTTGCGGCAGTACCATGGCTTCAGCAGGCGCAATGATATTATGCATCTCCTGAAAATAGTCCCCCCAATAAAAGTGCTACCACTAGACCTACAGAGATTGACCGAATGGATTTGAGAATGGTAAAAATCAGCTCTTTAACTCTAGGTGAGATGGTAATGTGCCCATTTTTAAAAATAGTGGAGTGTTCCTTTAAACATTATCCAAAAAATAAAAACCTGCATGAATAAATCATTCACAGTATGATTAAAAACACGCATTTAGAAAAGGGTGAATTTTCATTTCGTGCTGACTGTTCATCACATGGATCAGCCACTGAGATCTCACCTCACAGCCTTGGTTCTGGACCATGGCCTGGCTCATATACAGCACTGAACCCAGGGTCTTAATATCCTCCCCCTCCCACAAGCGAATCGTCTCAGTCAGGATCTGAAGCTCCAGCTCCTTGCGCTTCCGCACTTCCTGACATTGTGCCTGTAACCATGGCAACACAATACGTTAAGAAGGCTGGTTGCCATGAGAATGATCCACACCTAAGTGCAGCAGAAAAGCCACGGGACGCCAGTCTGCTTTAGCATATTAATTAGGCAGTTAACACTCACAGAGAGATTCTTGAAAGCCGTCATACATTTCTGAATTTCTGTCCTATCTGGATGACCCTCCTGAAGAGGAAAGAAGACAGTGTCAACACTGAAATGCTACCAACCATTAAAACCTTCACAGAAATCACATAAACTAATCTCTCTCTTTTACCTCCATGTGTCTCTCCAGTTCCTTCAGTAATGTGGGATATTTGTCCAGTCTCATGAAGGCTTTGCTGAGGCCAGAGGTCAGCGTGAGAATGCCTGGTATCGACGCACCCCTCCCCTCCATGAACTCCCCGAGCTCCTCACTGAAGGGACAGAAATGAGAAGTTATCACCAGTTATCAGTGGAGAGGCTCTCTGTGAAATCAGGACACAATGTGCTGGTGTACCTGTGATCAGTGAGAATACTGACTGCCGATGGGTGGTTGGAGCAGTAAGACACATAGAGGGACCTCATCTGGGGCATGAGATTCAGGAAGAACCCTCCCACTTTCTGCTGCAGCTCTGGAAGCCTTCAATCACAAAACATTGAGGTAAATTATTATACAAAAATATTTATTATCACGCAATATATTTTTCAAATATTCCGCTTAGGATTTTTCCGAACCTAGGATATAAATCTATATTCTCAATTCTGCAATTAATTAATCCCAAGCTGCCTTAATTTAAAGTCTCCACTTACGTTGTAAATAAACCATCATTCAGCCAGTAGAAACATCATTCAGCCAGCTACTTTTATTCAGCAAGGGTGCATTAAATTGATCAAAAGTGGCAGCAAAGATTATATAATGTTTATTATGTTACAAAAGATTTCTAATTCAAATACATGTTTATGAAACTTCAATTCATCAACAATTGAATAGATGCAATTTATAATCAATGCAAAAAAAATAAAAAAATATTTTACGTTGCAACAAAATTTCACAATTTTTATTTTAAATTTTTTTTTTATTTTTTTTAAAAATTAAAAAAAAAAACTACGATAAAACACCATAATGACCCGAAGCATACTTTCGGTCTTAGTTTTGATATATTTTTGAAAAACAGGACTAAAAAGGGCCTGGTATAATATAATAATATGAAGTAAATAATTACATCTCTGTTTATTTATGCATTTTAGCAATATTAAAATTTTTATATGTATTATTATCACAGAATGTTTTTCCTTTGATCCTAAAATATATATTTATTTCTCTCTCTCTCTCTCTCTCTCTCTCTCTCTCTCTCTCTCTATATATATATATATAAAATATAAATATATATGACAAATATAAATACACACACAAACAAATATATATATATATGTATGTTTCTACAAAAAATAAAATAAAATAAAATAATATTAATTTATTTTATAATGCTCAATTTACTTTCTTTGAGAGGTATAAATTCATAAATAGTTTTGCTGATAAACTTACCACTAGAGGTCAGTGTATACATTAGAAACCTAGTGATACTTAAATCCTTTTAATGGACCTCAGGTTACTGCCCAGGTCTATTTTCATCATCTAAGAGTCGAAACTTGATACATTTGATTGAGTCTCAGTTTCACTAAGTGCTTCGGCCCTCCTGTCGTAAATTACTCAGGGGCTATTAAGAGCAGGGCCGGGAATCACACGGCTGCTCACGGTTAGCATAATACTTACTTGGTAGTGTCCTCCAGTGACTGGACCAGAGTCTGCTGGAAAGTGCTGATTTCCTCCAGGTTCCCGAGAATGACACTTACACTCGAGGGGCTCAGTCTATGAGAAACAATAACAAACAGTGCTCAAACATTACACAAACTTGACACAAATGCTAAGAAACCTTCAGAGGGGAAGATTATATATTTTTTACTCACATTAATTACACTAAAATAACACATTAAACCCAAAAGCCAGACAGAGAACACAGAATATGCATGAATTTGTATGTCTTTCTTAAGCAAAGAAACAAAAAAAAAACTTAAAAGTAAAGCTTTTTACTTTTCTGTCATCTGTAGAGGTCTCAGGTAGTTGGTCAAAAGGTTCTGCAGCTCCTTTGAATACTCTGTTTCAGTTTCTAAAATGTTCTGTAGCACCTGAAGACAAACAAACAACAGGTGTTTTTAGATATTTTTAATACAATGTCAAATGAGTCTGATTACTGTTTATGTGCAGAATCTCAGAAATTAAGCAAATCAATCAGACGAGCCTTGAAAAGGCTAAGTGAAGGAAATGTGCTTACCAGGTTGTAATAGGTTTTACTGATGGATGCGTTGTCAAAACCTTTAGGACTTTTAAGATTTCCAGATTTAGGGGACACCTGTTTGTCTGTAAAGACAGAGTTTTAATAACGGTGCAGTGTGGAACAAGAGAAGGCCGTGTTTATATATTAACAATGGTCCACAGCAAACTGACACTTACCAGACCCTTTAACCTCTCTGACATAATTACTTGGAAACCAGCCTGTCTTGCCGTTGAGGGATCCTTCCCACCAACCCCCTTCTTCCGTGCGAGTAACATTGATGATGTCACCCTTAGTGAAAGAAAGCTCATCCTCATTGGTCTGCTGGAAGTTGAAGCGAGCTTTAACCACTAACTGAGCGTTACTGTTCTCCGTCATGTCCTATGAGAGAGAGAGAGAGAGAGAGAGTACTTATGTATACATGATGCAGACCTTTAGTGTGCTAACAAGTTTTAAAAATCAAAATTTACGCATTTACATGAATTAATATGTATGTGCAAGACAGAGTCTCTGGACACTGTCACACAACGCCAACAGTTTCATTCACAAACATCAAACGAAAGTCATCTTTGATTATCTATTGTAGTCAAAAACACACTAACACTGGGGTGTCAAGCTGCTCTTCACGTACACAGAAATGCTACATACTTTTGTTCAGGTATTGAGATCTGTATATTTTTTAAAGTTGACCAAACGCAACAGCAAAGGCTTTTACAATGTTTCAAAAGATTCATTATACTATTTATTATAGTATTTTGAATAAATGCTGCAAAAAATGTTTCCCAGTTCAAAAACATATTACACCGAACAGCATATTAATAATAATAATAAAACATTTCTTGAGCACCAAATCAACATATCAGAATGATTTCTGAAGGAGCCTCTGAAGAATGGAGTAATGGCTATGGAAAATAAGCAACAAATTCCATTTTAAAATATATTGAGATAGAAAATGTTATTTGAAATTGTATTTTGTAAATGTGCTGCACATGAATATTTTGATCGAGATCTGCTGTGTCTGGTTAAGTGTTCTCACCCTAGTGTTACTCACAAGACTACGGAACTGGTTCTGGAGCAATTTAGAAGATCGGCCCAGTGAGGACTGGGAGGCCAGTGATTCGAAGGACTTGATCCGGTGCGCAGAAGAGTGACGGGTACATACAGAGTCGCTGCCTATACCAATATCTACTCCAACAGAGAGAACACAGAGGAGAACGATGACCAACGGTAACATTACACTGTCACACACTATAAGAAGAGCACATTAACAGCTTTTACTGTTGATAAGACTGAGCCTTAAAGTTACCATTTATTGTTTCTCTTTTTTTATATCATGTTTTAAAATCTAAATAGAATCATTCTTACCTGCAGTAACTTTATTGAGGGCAACCAGTGTAGTGAGGACTCTGCTGAAGTTGTGGCCCTGAAACAGGTCACCGGCCTCGAAAGGCTACAGAGAGAGAAAACCATTATAGAACATCATTAATCTAGACCACCTACATGTCAGTTAAAACGGTTTTAAAAATGCATACAGGACTCTAGCCTATTTCAAGCAATTAAAGCTTATGGGAAATTTCTTAAACTGCGCTACTTACACAAGTTTGAAATTTACTGTGCCATGTGCACACTTTATTTACAAGCTCCGGGCAAGCAAGAAAAAAACATCAACACTGTACTCCGATAGACAATATCAAAGAATGAGGAAAAATCTCTATATTATATTTAGATTTTCAATATAAAAACAGAATTAATAACTATCTTTATTCTTTTAACTATTATTTATCAATATGTGGCCCTGGACCACAAAACCAGTCTTAAGTCGCTGGGGTTTATTTGTAGCAATATCCAAAAATACATTCCATGGGTCAAAATTATAGATTTTTGTTTTAATGCCAAAAATCATTGAAATCACATGTGAAATCACTAAATTCCTACTGTAAACATATCAAAATGTCATTTTGGATGAGTAAAATGCATTGGTATTCATTTGGACAACTTTAAAGTTGATTTGCTCAGTATTTAGATTTTTTGACACCCTCCGATTCCAAATATCGTCCTAACAAACCATGTATCAATAGAAAGCTTATTTATTGAGCTTTCATATGATGTATAAAATTTTACCTTATGACTGGTTTTGTGGTCCAGGGTCACAAATATCAAATATGTTGTAAACACAAATCCATACAGTTAATTGTAATAAAAACTCTTGTGAAGGATCCTAAAACTAATCTAGTCTTACAAAATGTAATGGACAAATATAAGGTGCTTTGTCATATCGTTGTCATATTTACAATATTACTTGCCAGTTGTCAGCAAAAATGGTGAATAAGATAAATATTTCATATATATGTATTGTTCAGACCTGTTATGAACAATTAAAATATGAATGAGTCCACATCCATCACCATGCATTCTTTGTGTGTGCCGTTTGGCCTCTGAGCAGGTGGCGTGGTTAGCTAGACGCCACTGATGTCTCTTTGCTTTGCTCTTTGTTCAGCTCTGTAACACTGAGTCCAGTGTTGATCTTTGCTAGTATTATAACTGTTTAATGGACAGCTATGCGTACTTCTATCAGTGGCTGTGTGCATGAGAGCTTCAGGAGAAAGTATCAGCTTCCGCTCTGATTCCAGTTTATGCCCTGAGAGAAGCAAGAACAAGTGTGTGTGGATGCGAATAAGTGGCCAATGCACCATCTTGAGCGCTTTGCCTTTCAAAGTAATTCTGCTCCTTCAGCGATTTATTAGGATTTTTTTTAAATGATGCCCTATGTAGCTAACATAGGTTTTATAATAGATGTTCTTGAATCCTCTCCCACCAGCATAATTATTTAATAATAAAATGTCCGGTTTCAATTATTGTGGTAAATTGTAGTATTTTGGTAAGTCTGGAAGAAAAAAAATACTTTTGTTCAGTAAGAATGCATGAAATTGAGCTTTTGTAACATTTATAAATGCTGTCTTTCAGAACTTTCTATTTATCGATCTTGAAAAAATCATGGAAAAAATATATAAAACTAGAAAGCATTTATTGTTAACTGTTATATTTCTCAATGTTACTGTTTGTACTGCATTTTTTGATTAAAAAAAGCAGTCTCGGGAAACAAGAGAGACTTCAAAAACAATCTTTGAACAGTAGTTTTGGCACATTTATCATATTCATAATAATAAATACAGTTTCAAGTGCGCCATGTTGTGAAGGAGGACATGTTAATTTCTCATCACACGTTATCATATGTTCAAAAAAATTCCAAGACAAACAAAATGAATTCAAATCTATTATTTATTGCATATCACTCATTAAATGATCGAATTATGTATGAATCATGGATATTGCTTTGCATTATTTAACTCCAGCTAAAACAATGCCATTTTGGCTCTACTGTGGTGTGATCCTATTTAGAGTTAAATTAAACATTAACAACAGAGGGAGTTGCGTGATAGAGTCTGAGCAAAATTTATAGCCAGACTGCAGATCTGAAAATGCCATCATGTCGTTAAGCTTGAGATCGCATCATCACAGCTGAATGAGCTCGGTGCTTCATGGTGAAGGAGCTTCAGAAGAGGCTGCTCATAAGGCAGAGTGAACTGGACACAGATTAGCGAAAATCCTGTAAATCACAAATTTGGAGCAAAAGGATAAGCTTTCATCCCCTGGGGGTCAGAGAGTCTTATTTTAATACAAAAAAAGTACAAAACAAACTCTCAGACAATCAAAAAAGCCTTTCAAACAGGCCTAGTTGTATCACATAACCTACATGCGAGGTTTGTCATCTGGGAATGTGCACACAAATCATGGGCTGGAGGCATGACAACAAAAACACATCCTTGCAATATCTGTGACAAGCGCTCACAGCTGTAATCTTTCTCACATAAGACTAAGAATCAGTGTTTACTAACAGCTCGTATCTATTCCAAAATTTAGACCACCGTGACGGTGCCGGGTGTTGACAGCATTGGACTCCAATGGAGCCTTGGGCACTTCCAGGTCAAACGAATACCTTTTAACAGGTCAGAGAGGAGCAAATTACTGTGACAGAGGTGCAGCAGCAAACGCCAAAGCAAGGATTCGCCATAGGAGAAAACTCAAGCCTAAACCCACACAATGAAGAGGAGGTAAAAAGCAAAGCGAACTGTGGGAAAGTATACGAATGCGAAAAAACCTTAACACAATCTCCAGCAAAACAAACACCCCTAGTGATCCCAGCGCAGAAGCAGACTTAGTTGAACACCAGGCATTAATCTCAAAGACGGAGTAATGATATCCACTGTTCTTGAGAAAAGGGTTTATTTTCCTACGATACTGTCAGTACTTGTTTAGATAAGGCATCACACATTATGCGGCTATCAAAAGCTCCATATGTGACACGGGCCTCAACCTCAGCACATCTAGATACACTTGACAAGACATTAGCATTACCCCGAACCATCTGTTCCTTAATAAATGCGCATAGATCAAAATCCCACTAGCCCTTTGTATGTCTTTCTATCCATATTCGTGACGATTTTATGTGAAGTCTCCAATAATGGACAGAAGGGGGGAAAAAACTGTCTGAAATATGGACATAATTCACTTTATAATACAATCAATAATAAACTATAACTTAATATTATTTTATCCTACAACAGCATTGAAGGAAAAAAGAATAATAATGAAACCCAATTATATAATATTAATAACATGATGATGCTTACTATTTACCCCTTACTGTATAGACCTAAAAAATATTATATACATATAATACAAAAAAAACATATTTGCCTTTATATGTTTGGAAGGACATGCCTCACAATATTGGGGGTACTTGAAAAAAAGTTGAAGCACACTATGAAAGTGACTTTTGTTTGCCAACCAAGCAAAAAACAAAGATTGAATCTATACCAGAGCTTGAATTCATGCTGATTCAAATATACTAGGCAAACTGTACATGAATGGACAAAGCAACGCCATTCATAGAAGACACAGCCCCTATATGCTGTAATGCACAAACTCGCCAGCAACATCCCGATATTGTATTGGAACCACAACCAAATAAACCCTAGCGACATTTTCAGAACATTACCGAGCTTTTGTCGCATCAGAGTGTGACAATGCACCGATGTACAGGGGAGCACCTCACTCACATCGGTCCTGAGTTGCGTCTCCTCTGAATACTGCATGTCTCTTTTGTTGATTGTTTTCATTGTGGCGCCAACGCAGCAGCATGCAGTACAGTTAAAGGACCATAAACACACCAGCTTACCTCGACGCGAAACACCGCGCAGCCCTTGAGAAACTCCGTGATGTTGCTCAAGCACTCGCTGTCGTTCTTGGGATCTTGATAGATCTGAGGGAAACGGGGAGAGCAGTGGAAAAGTGTGAAGGCTTTTGGGAGTGAAGGACTGGCTCGAGTATCCCGTATGAGAGTCCACGGGCTGCCTGCCTGACTATAACCACATCCACACACACATCGCGAAACAGATCTGCAGCACCGTGGAGATGGACAGCAGGAAGCGGGAGGAAGTGACGTTTGCAGATGGACGCCGAACACAATGGGACGTGATCAACACACCCCTGCTCTGGCGGGGGAAATTAAAACTGGCCTTCAGTCAGAGCAGGTATTTTGAGAGGTGAATGAGATACACAGCAGGAAGTTGTATACGTGACACTGGACTACAAAACCATTTATTTTTTATCATTTATTTATTTGTTTTTAAATTGAGATTTATGCATCATCAGAAAGCTGAATACATCTTTCTGTTGATGCAGGCTATGGTTTGTTAGGACAGCTTTGGCTGAGGTGGATCAACTATTTGAAGATATGGAGTGTGCAAAAAAAATCTAAATATTGAGAAAATTGGCTTTAAAGATGTATGAATGAAGTTCTTGGCAATGCAGATTACTAATCAAAAAATATGCTTTGTTATATTTATTGTAGGAAATTTACAAACCATCTTCATGAAACATGATCTTTACTTAATACCCTAGCGATTTTTTTTATAAAGGAAAAATAAATTGATCATTTTTACCAATACAGTTATTGTTGGCTTATTAAAAATCCATGTGCTAGGCTACTTATGGTTTTGTGGTCCAGGGTCACATTTATCACATTTTAGGTTCTGGCAGTGTATTTGCCACTCTGTGAAGCGTAATGTATGGTCATCAAAATCGTCCAATCTCCAGCGCTGATGTCAGTGACTGAATTTGTTGCATAGCCTACTGCAGCATGAATCAATATATTACTTTATTTACAATTTCTGTAAAAAAAAAAAAAAAAAAAAACAATAAATTAAATGTTGTCAGATTAAAACCTTCTTGAAAATCACTAGGCTCTTTTTTAAACTAGCTTGGGTATCTTAATGTGTACTTAATAAGGAACTTAATAATAAAATATATATTTTGAGGTTTACTGGGGGTTACAGTTTTTAATTTTTTTCAGGAACTGGAGCGTGCTACATTTTGTAAGTTCCCCAGAGATGTGTGCCTAGAGGTTCTCCAGAGGCTTCTGCCACTGTGGCAATCTGTTTCTCATTTTTACACTACAAAATTATTAGTTTAGGTTCAAATGAATCCGTGTACATTTTCAATGGAAGGTGCTAGACAAGATATTTGTCTGAAACCGGAGAGGTATCTGTCCTACTTTTGAAATTCCATTCAGCCTAAAATTTTTATGGATTAAAAATGCAAAAGAGCATGCATATGAATCAAGTGATAATTTAATTTAAATCTGCATTCTGAAAATGAACACATGTCTTATGGGTTTGACATGAGGGCGAGTTGTTGTCTTGTTGATGACAAAATGTTCAATTTGGGTAAACATCTCTTTAACATAAAATACATAACCTACAACTGCCAAATGTCATTCTAAACGTAGGCCAAACCTCAAATGCCTCTACTGAGTTGGACAGCATGAAGCTTTTTTTTAATGGTTTTTTTAAGTTACTGTTATTCCAACCAGATACTTTACGATACATTACAAGCTGACTTGCTGAAAGTATCATCAAATCGCAATGTCAATAACGCTTTCTTTCTTTGCAGTGTCATCGTATTAGGAGCTGCAAATGATACCTAAGACTGTACTGTAGCTAGGAAATGGATTCTTCATTTGTAAGTCAGTGGGCTTTAGAGCTGCAGCTAGCATATATTTACATGTTGTAGTTGAAATGAATCCTT
>JAUYWG010000042.1:12086439-12102044 GCA_034779775.1 Enteromius afrohamiltoni
TAAATACAGTCTTCGATATTACAGTTTTGATAAGCAAAAGTCCTGTACATTTGTTATATATTGTGTGTGTGTGTGTGGGATACAGTACAATACTGCACTGGTTTTCTATTTTCTGTCTTTTACCGTAAGTCTGAATTCTGTGTAGGTGAACGAGCACATGCATAGATGTGTAAGTCAGGGCTGGTGTTGTGGTCATAGGTATTTTTAGAAAGGGCGCAACAGGTGTCTCTGCAAGCATTAGTGTGTGAGTCTGTCTATGACTCTACAAAACGGTGTTTTAGTTGCACTCTTTCAGTTGTAGAAATCCTGAGATCCTGAAACAAAGTGAATGATACTTGGCTGGTTAAATGGTCTTAATGTGGTAGCACTCAAGTCACCTCAGCTCCACATAAATATATAAACAGCTATAAACAAATAAAACAGCTTTTATTAGTCTTATGTGGCTTACATTAGGCTTATTAGCTCATGTTATGCATGATTGTAATCTTTTAATCTAATTAAGTTTAAGTTTTTTTATTATGCTTATTTATAGTACTTAAAATTAGAAAAGGTGGGAAAGAGAGAGATTGTTTTTAATGTGTTGTAGACTGGCATTTGAAGAGCGAGAGGGACATTCGTAGAGAGATTTAGAAGCAGTTGCAGGTTCACCTGGGAAGCCTTGTTGTTGGTGAAGAGAGATGGGTCCTTGGTGACTTTAGGCAGCGAGAGAGATAATGAAGCAGGTGGACGAGAGGGAACGGGGAAGAGTTATGCTCTGGAGGGAGGAGTGTGTTTTCGAAATATTGCTACAGGCTAGGAAGAACGATTGATGTGTATAATATATGTTTACGATATAATACTGTTCTGCAGGTCGACTTTGAAGTCTGTGTTGAAGACATGGTGGAGTTTAAAAATTAAAAACTATTGTTGTTATCACTTTCAAATCTAGTACAGTTTATGTGTGTAGAGTGTTAAGGCATCTTTAATTTTGTAGTAATTTAAGGAGATTTAGGATTAATAACTGGTTTGCGTAAAGTGGATATGTCTGTTGCTGTAGCATCTGCATAAATGTAAATTAGACATTCTTTCTCTTTTCCGAGTCCAAAGGAACTCTAGGTAGGACCAAAGTCAGATAATGGAAGTGTAACCAGTATTTTATTAATATTATTATTTACTGACATTAGCTAATATTGCAGTTTTTTGAGAACATTGCAAAAACATTTGACCATAGAATACATTTTTGATCAGCAGTTAGCCATGTATCATTAATTCCAAAGAATTCAGGAAAAAAATGAATGCTGTGTGCACTTTTTTTTAAGACAGTACTGACTCAGTGTTTTACACTTAAAACAATGGCCGTGATGATAATGATAAATGAGCGTCAGTCCATGAGAATTTCATTTTAGTTTTTAATTAGTTAAACACTGCACATCTGTTTTCCTGTGAAGACTATCAGAGTAGATAGCTCATGACCTTTTCACAGACTGCTTCCTGCTCCGTACCACATACGCATGCTCTAACCAAAACAGCTCCAGCCACGGATTACACAAGAAATGTTTTACTGAGGAATTAACTTAATCACATACATTATCAAAAATGGCTGGCACTTCCTCAAACAGATACTGTAAGTTCTTAGTCAAAAGGTCATGAACTCTGGCATGTGACAATAAGTGGATTAACAGTCATTCTTTAGTAACACACAGAACCTACAGTAAATAAGCATTACTTACCAGGTCACAAAAGGTCTTCGTGGTGGCTGACGTTCATCAACCAAACCTGAAATTACTGTGGATTAAGGCTAAATAATTTCATATTATGAAGGTTAAATCAAGGCTAAATCACGCTTAAAGTCTCTCAACTAATGGTGTTCTGAGTAAATCAGGCCTATTTATAATTGATATACACCAATACAGACAGTTACGTCTCGCGAGTTGAGTGTTGGCCAGATGAGTTGTTTTAACAATTCATTCAAATGAATCGGTTCAAATGAGTCATTAAATTGTGAATCGATATTAAAAGATTCTTAAAAAAACATTATACTCAATGCTTCTGTAGGTTAGGCTGGATCATGAATGATTCACGCGAATATAAACACATTTTGGTTGATCAAGGGTGCGTTTCCCTTCAGAACCAAACGTAACGTTAATCCTCCGCGTCTTCAGTCACTCAGATGTCGTGGTAAATCACTACTGCTATGTTCATTAATACATTCAATAACAAAACACCTCAATCTCTTAGGAGTCTTGCTTGTCTCAGTCTGATGACGGATTACTCAGGGCGGGTCTGAGGTAAGACACCAGTTCAGTCTGTGTGACACGCTGCTGTCAATCAGCTATGGCCTCTGTCGGTGTGACGCCACATCGACATGCATTTGAGAATGGCTTGATTTCAGAAGGGGCAACTTATTTTTATTAAATTAAAAGAAAACTACTGGTGGATCTTTATCATTGGAGGGTGGCTGTGTACACACACTCCCAACACACATTTCAGTCCAAACAGCTTGTAAAAGTGCATGTGGCACCGGATGACCCCTTTTAGACACTTTTCCACTGTCGGCCCAGTGTCTACCAGTGCTTTAAACGGGCCGGATGGTGCTAATAGCCTCGGACCTGTAGCACCAAGCCTAAAATCACAACGCCTTTCCACAATCGGGCCAGAAGCTCCGCTGTGCTTCACTAAAACCCACCCTTTACACGTCTCCCTGGAACAACGTCACGCAATCCTAGCTTTTCACCAACGAAGAGAAGTTAACAGAAAACTAATAAGAAAAAAGGATCTGGAAGTAGCGTGATCACAAAACGAACATGATAAATGCCATTGTTTGTTTGAATGTTTTTTTTGTATATATCCAAAAGCGTCAATGTTCTACAATAATAAGTGATATTGATCGTAAAGAATTAATTTATCAGGACATATTTCAAACAAAAATAAAGCGGTATAAACTGCTATTTCACAAAAGAAGCCTTCTTATTTGGTCAAGTCTACTGTTTATTTTTAGTTAAAAAGAATGATCAATTTTAGTATGACCTGGATAAGTTAGCAGAAAGGAGCTCCTCCACAAAAACCATTATGATATTTTTATGACGTACGTGGAACCTTTGTTCATAACCACACCTCTAGCCCCAGCTGGCCCACTTTGGCCAAAGGTTTTCACCAGGAAAAAAAAGCCGGGCCGTTGGCCCTGAGGAAGCACAGATGAGGCCCGATCAAGACCCGGAAGTGACAGTGAAAACGTGATTGGCCAAATTTGGCATATGGGCCTTTTTTTTTCTTTTGTAACTTATGTTTTTCTCTGTTAGCACAAGCTCTGCGCGTAATGTGATGTGAATCCACATGTTCTGTTTATGCTGCTTTTTTTTTTCAAGTATAAAATTAATCCCTGGAAACAATTAAGCTATTTTTAATGGGTCACAGCCACGTATCAATTTAAATTTAATTTACTTGTAATTTAGCATAATCTAATAATGGCTTAACAACCATCGTTGTAGGTTAGGAGAAATAAAATAACCTAAATTAACATTCCTATACAATCTAATAAAATGTAATCAAGAAAAAACAAAAAACAACAATACACCTGCTTATGAATTGCCTATTGCTTGATCCTGGAGTATCTAAATATAATATATATATATAATCTAATTGTTACCGGGACTTAAGACCTAATGAACTAAATGGGAGACAGCTGGTGAACATTGAGAGAAACTAAATAACTAATAATCACGTGAACACAGGAACAACCAAATATGGGCAAACAAGAAAAACACAACTAAAACAGGAAGACATAAAATGAAACCAAAACTAACAACAAACGTAACATTAATAATGGGTTAGGTTTTTTTTTTGTTGTTAAATAAATTAAGAACAGACTATTTGCTTATGATTTGTGCACTAGGTAAATTTATGTATGAAAACAGCTTAAGGGCAAATTTTTTTTTTTGCGATACACCAACAACTTATGCGACAATTACATTTTTTTAAGGATGACATCATCACACACACCATTTTATCGGTAAAAGACCAGTTGGATGGAAAAAAATATTTTTTTACACACATTTTCTTTGTCGATAACAAAATAACGTAAAAACTGGATGGAAACTAGGTTACTTACAAAATTCTATCGATAATTAGCATTTCCATCAGCTATATTGTTAAAAAATTGGAAGCACTAAAACTTTTTCAGCAAAAACTCCTTGGATGGAAACCTGGCTAATGAAATCAACAGATATGCGAAGTGGTTTGAGCGATCAGATTGCATGAAGTGCCCAGGTGTAAACAGGCCGAGAGAGTGTGTTCTCTCCGTTCTTTCTCTCCCTCAGTTAACAATTTACATCACATGAACCAATCAAATACGGCTTTGGCGGGACAAAAGTTTGACAAAAATGCAGGAAAAACCCTGCTTACTTTCAAGTAATAATGCGTAATTTACTGTTATTACTATTTTGTACCTTTCTCAATCACTGTTTTTTTTTTTTTTAATCAATACAGCAGCTATGTTAAGAGCAATATGTGTCTCAAAAAGAATAGGATAAATGGAGCTAAAAAATGTTTGTGGAGATACATTTCAGGAGTTTGTTAAAGATACAAATTACATCTGAGGACATCTCTCAGTTGTAGATGGTAATGACTTTAAAAGTTAATTTTAACTATTAGCCTCTGTCCTCTCATCTCTCCATAGGACATGACCCAGTCCTGGCCTTACCAGCAGCCCCCAGGGGAAGGGAGCACTCAGCATTTCCTGTACTCACACTCAAAGGTACGCACTGGGTTTATTACAGACTGCAGGCAAGTGTGATAAATTTGACAATATAATGCACCAACTCTGCTTTGTCTCTGTACGTTTCTCTCTTTCTTTTTCCTCTTTTCTTTCCCTGCCGGGTGTTATGCTTGTGTGGTTTATTTGCACACACTCATAAATCTGTGTTGTTTTAGTCACTACAGAAATTATGCAAATTCGGTTGCAATGCCCCAAGCACAATGCAGGCCAGTTCTAGGGACTGTACAGTTTTTTTCTACCATAAAATCAAGAGTAGCTTCTTTTTTATGCAGAAAATATTCTTTAATTTAATGAAACCTGGTTGAAGTGGATTTCAGTGGCTTAAGGTAAGGTTAGATGCTAAGATACAGTGTGACTGTTTAGTACAGTTTAGTGAATTTACCCCTCTGCTGTTTTTGTGTGTCGATTTGACTGACTTGATTTATTTTGTTTATCTGTTTTAGGAGGGAAAGCAGCAAAATTCACGACACAGACATGGTAAATATGCTATATTGATGTTTAAAGCTTATGTCTTAGATATGTGTCACTCTATATGGGATCAAAATTAATTCTGACTGATACCAATACATTTATTCTCATGTTATGACCAGTAAACAAATGATAATAATATTGTTTACTATTTGGTGTTTTTTTGTTTTTTGTGTGTGTGTGATCATTTTAAATGTAGAAAGTGAAATTAGGCACCACAACATTGTAATATACAATATAAAAAATAGATATTTATTTTGAGATTATAATAAACATTGTTATGAAATTATTCACATCTTATTAAAGAATTGTTTTAAATGTTTTAAAGAATAATTTTATGTGAATATCAGATGTAAAACTTGAAGAATTGTATACTACCTTTCAAATGTTTGGAGTAATGTTTTTTTTTTCTCAAATGCTCACCATGGCTGCATTTATTTGATCCAAAAACTGATATGGTATAGATATATTGTGCATGCCTGATGTGTGTGTAATTTGAAGCTTGCTCATCATCACCTGCTATGTTTACATTGAGAAAGCTGCGTAGTTCTGTACATGTATACACAGCTGTACTAATACAGCAATGTTTTTACATTCTGCTCCATAATGCTGATGTATTTCTCTCCCCGTGGCTCTCTCAGTGAGGGATGGTGTCTCTATGAGGATGCCCTCACGTCCACTCGTGGCCCCTCATAAATCGTAAGTGGGGTGCACAGCACCTAATCCGTCCACGGTAACCAAGCACCAGGCTGTGGCTGAACTGCTTCTGCCTCTTTATTACACCATAAACAACTGACTTTACAGAATTCAGTGTTGAACGTCTGTGAATATTGGTGTGTATAATTAGATTGGGCTTCCTGGAATTTAACTGCTTTGGACCAACTGCTGTTTAAAACCAGCTTCACGTGGAGGGTTAGGCCGGTGTTATATCTCAACCGTCTCTAACCAATGTACCAACTTCACTGACCTCATAAACTTCACTGAGTTAGTATCTAATTACAGAGCAAGTTAACACAGTAGGGTAGAGCCCAGAAGCACATTACCATCACATAACATCACTGTTCAAGCTCTGTTTTTATGACTTTTTTTCTTTGAAGCTTGTAATGTGATACAATCTCATATGGTTAGACTGTTTGAGGCAAACTCACACATTTAATACATGCACAGATGTGCTGCAGATTGGCAAAACGAATGTCTCTTTGTCAAGTGAGTGTGACATTCTCTCATGTTTGACTCTCTCTCTGCCCTCCCAGCATGCTTGCTGATGACCTGAAGCTCAGCAGTGATGAAGATGACAAGGACGAGGTAGGCCTGTTAAGATTATTGAAGGAGTGGATGGAAAAAGCAGATATTTGTTTACATTAGTTTACTATTGTTTGCATAGTATAAATATGACTCAATAACTATTAATCATCAAATTATCTGTAAACACTGTAATTATTAAAAGAGGTGACATTTAATTTAACTAAGCTGACGGGTTGCTAAAAAAACATCACATTTTCAGATAATTTTGTGTGTGAGATATTTACTTTATGATTAGTTTGTCTATTTTGACCAGTTGAACCAATTCTGGTTAATTTGTGGAGCTGCATGAGCCAGACCGTACAGTATTTAGCTGCTCCTCCCCATTCACTTCAGTAGGAATTCTATTAAAAACAAATTATGATCTCATGTTACACTATTTTTTTAAGGAGGCACTGCCTTCTTGCCTCCTCTGGAAAAACGCCTCTATTCCATATCTTTGCTGCTGAACTTGACATGGTTTTCAATTGAGAAGTTTGATATTTGACTCTTACGTTAACCTACAACACCAGCTCCTTGTGCGTATGTGTATTTCATCACAGGATTCCAGGTTTATGAGTCATAATAGTCTGAGTCATAAAATACACCAGACTCATGACCTTTCTGCCGTTACAGCAGGACTATGGCTTTAGCTTTGGTCAAGATGCAAGTAAAGACCATGAAGTTGAAGATTCCAAGATAAAAAGCTCTGATTTATTAAAATCTATTTTTTTGTCCTTATCTGTTAAACAGGGAAGTGAGCAAACAACTTCCTGGGCTGATAATGACCGGTAAGTTTCTGCTTGTGATGTTTTGCCTGCTTTATGTTTAGAACTGTACCAGATCTCCTTATTATCCAGGGTTTGTCTCTGTATGTGTGAGTGTGTGTATTACATATTGAAGAGGTCAGAATATGTGGAATGTGACAGCAGGATGATAGACCAGCCTCTGTTTCTTTTGGCCTTTCAACATGTTCAACCCTCAAAAACACACCCACACACACATACACACACACACACCCCTTGTGGTGTTTAGTCTGTACACTTTTTGGAAGTAAGGAATTTCTTTGAACTTGATATTCAAGATTGTTGTACATGCAAATGCATGTGTGTGGCCTAAGACGTTCCTATGCACCTCTCAATCCCTCTCCATTGTTTGTATGTATTGACTGACAGCTTATCGGGCCAGCAGCAGCACCACACACACACACATGTCGGAAGAGTGAGACATTCTAGCTCAGGGTCTTCAGGATCAGACCCCTCCAGTGAGTGGGAAAGCGATCACAGCCAGCGGTCACGCAGCCCGAGCCCAGGGACGCACAACCGGTGCAGGACACCAACCCAGCAGCGGACCCTAAACTGCAGCACAGAGGTATGCTGTAGCTTTTTTTTGTGCAATCTGTTATTTCTCATTGCCTCGCTCTCTGTTTCCCAGTAGTTGTTTTTAGCGGATGAGGTAAAAAGGGATGGGGGGAGGGGGGTAGAGAGAGGAATGTGGAGGGTGCGGCCGCTAAGACTTTAGAATCTGGGTGTCATGTCAACATGTGGTGCCCCAGATGACTAACTAGATAGGAAGTAGTACATGTCAACATTGATTTCATCACAAAAAGGATTAGTTACCCAAAACCACGAAAATTGTGTCATCATTCACTCGCCTTCATGTAATACCAAACCTGTATGATTTTACAAAACAATGTTAGACCTCGCTAACTTTGAATGTATGGACAAAGAGCACAGACATCTTTCAAAATGTCATCTTTTGTGTTCCACAGAGGAAAGAAAGCCATACAGGTTTGGATTAATGTGAGGGTGAGTAAATGATAACATGTTCTGTCATCAAAGAATCCTGAGCTGATAACAGCTACTTTTAAAGGCTTTTATGCTGCTGTATTGTTTTAAAATGACGTTTGGAGGTTCTAGCAAGTCTGAATTTTTTTCAAGAGAAGGAGGGCTTAAAAGCTCTAGTAGCATAGCATAGGGCTACACCACCATATGAATGAAGGTGTCTGTGTGACACAGCTGGCTCTATTACTGAACATGCCATCTATTTGGAACCTGTGGAGAAGGGAGGAGGGAACGCCATGTGTTTTTCATCTATGTGTAGTCATGTAGTTTCTCTGAGGAGGACGGCTTAGAAACGCCACACGGTTCCAGGTAGAGGGGGGTTTGTGGGGAGGGGCATTGGGAAAAGGGCACAAGAGATGCAGTGTCTTTGCTGGAAAGAGAGAGAGAGGGGAAGGGGGAATGTTTGAGTGGAGGAGTAAAAGTTTAAATTAGCTCTGGTCAGCTACTGGAGGCAAGCAAGGAAAGCTCAGTCTGCCCTGCAGCACAAGTGTGCTATCAAGTGAGTATTTGCTTTGATTTTGTGGAGTTAATTCTATTGTTTTTGAAAGTCAAAAGTGTGTAGCTTATTTTATTAATCTATAAAGTGTGATTGTGTTACCTGCTGCTTATTTCTGGTTTGTAAAACTTTGGAGTGAGTGAACTGAAGAGGTATTGTAATGGTGCAAGCAGTGTGAAATTGAAAGAAAATATTTGTTATGGTTTAAGAAATCTCCAGTTTTCTGGCCTCTCTTGGTTACCCTCTCACCTTCATTTTTTCTTTTCCTCCCTCTCCCACTGACACACTGGCCTGTTTACATAAATTCTCGTATTTCCTATTCATTTGTTAAAAAAGTGTTTCATTGCCATTTTCAGTAACTTTTCCCATCATACTTTTTTAATAAATACATTGTCATTGGTGTCAGATATTGGTTTATTAAATTTTCTGCTCACATACAATGGATAATTTACATCAGTAGGGTAAAGGATTGATATGTTTAATATCTAGAAGTCCTATCTAATATTTATACAAATAGCCTATAAATGCTTTGACTGTGCATCACCACTGTGATTTTAAATGTGATGTTCACTTTGTTAAACTGCCAGCCACACACTTCTTTGTTAAAGAGGTTCTTGAATGTATTTATGATTACACTTTTGTCAACCTTAGTGGAGTTTATCTAGAGCAGATTCACATAATCATCATCTTGTCAAGTGTGGTTTGTTATACAGATGTCTCCAGATTTATATTGTCATGTTAATATTACTTCACCTGCTTTACCACCTTCATCTGTCTTTAACTCATATCCTTTCTTTGTTTAGACGGAGAGTCCACCATCCACACAGTGGCAGCTGGACAGGTGGCTTGAGAAAGTCCCTAAAAATCATCATTCATCTGACCACGACCCAGGTGGAGGACAGCAACGGACTGCGAAATCTGACTGTGGCCGAGGACCATCACCTGGAAGATACTGGAGCAGAGATTCTGAATCCAGACGGGATTATAGTCCATGTGAAAGTCCAGTCCCAAGTCCAAAATTTGAGTACAGCCCCAGAAACAGTCCTTGCCCAAGCCCAGAATACAGTCCATGCCCCAGTCCAGGAATTAGCCTTGTTCCAAGCCCAGTGCCAAGTGTGTGCCCAAGTCCAGGAGACAGCTTCCAAGGAAGTCGAAGTCCCAGCCCTTTACCTTTACACCCTCCCAGAAGCCCCAGTCCAAGTCTCTCATCCACCGCAGTACCTAACCTAGGTACATATCCTCAGATCCAGCCACCTCAACAAGAAAGTCCCAGGCATATTGCACGGCCAACTGTTGCCTCTAATACAGCACATCGTCCCAAAGTAAGGCCATGGGTGCCTACAGACCATAGTGCCGACCAGCGAAAAGAGTTTAGACACAAAGACTCCAGATCCAGAGACTCTCAATCCAAAGACTCCAGACCTGGTCCTCCACTACAACCCCATCATTCTGAGCACTGCTCAACAGAAAAGTCTCACAAAGATCCCACACACAAGCTTGAAGCCAAAAACTCAGAATCCACAAGCAGGCAAAGGTTTAACTCGCCTTTGAACCCCATTTCAAAGCATTCGTCAAAGCGGAGACCAAGCGTTAGCCCAAAACCCCAAGCCAAGCATTCATCTACAAATGACCATAGTATTGAACATAATCACAGAAGCAATGAACTCTCAGGAGTGTCGGCCCACAGTTCACACTCCAGATCAGGCCATTCGTCTCATTTTAATACTCTAAAGAGTTCCGACCATGGTCCCTCGTTAAAGTCCAGGGAGTTGTCCCGAAGCGAAGTCAACAGTCAATCTAGTCACAGCTCGAAGACTAAATCTTTAGCAGATACAAAGCAGTCCAGCTCTAAACAGACTGCCCAAAAGAGTTCCAGCCCAAAGCCCAAGGTCAAAGTAGGGGACATCCCGGTGCCCAGAAGTCGGCGTTCCCAAAAAGACCCAAAGCCCAGAGAGAGAGAGAGAGAGGTAGACAACCGAGGTAAGGCACAGGGAGCAACCCTTGTGCAGAACGGCAAGGAGCAAAGACAAAGAAGACTGGCGGAGGAGCAAGTGATAAGGCGTCGCTGGGTTCGAAGTTCTGAGGAAGAGGAAGACAAGGAAGATAGGAGAACAGTAGAAGGGGAAAGAGAGAGGAAACGGAGGAGGAGGAGGGAACAGGAAGTTGAATGGAAGGCAGTGCAGCCCAAGCAAAGACCTCACACCAACAGCAAGCATAACGCTCAAAAGGAATACAATGGACACAACCTTGAGGAGCAAAGGAGGAAGAAGAGAAGGTGGAGTAACGACGACATTTCCTCAGGTCCTCATGTGACTGACACTAGCCCTTCTCCTCCACTTTCTCCACCTTCCCCTACTCCTGTCATTAAGCCCACTCAACCATCATCTTCCTCGTCCTCATCATCCTCGTCATCCTCATCGTCCTCATCATCTTCCTCTGATTCAGAGTCTGAGTCCAGTCCACCCCGGAATATTGCCAAAGTCCCTGCAGATTCAACATCAAACCAAAAAACTGTGTCAAAAAGGAGGCTTGACAAACAGGTTTCAGGCACTGGTGCTCACCCCCACGGATCAAGCTTAAACACCCCTGAGTCAGATAAACAAGGTCGGGGCAGACACAAACTTTATACATTGGTGCCTTTTGGCCGAACTGAAAAGTCCCCCACCGTTGCACATCGAGGCCTAAAAAAGCTTGTTGTGAGAATAGACCTCTCACTTCTGGGAAGAGTTCCTAGCGCAGATGAGGTCACAGAGAGACAGTCCTCGTCTTCAGCTTTGTCAACAGGAAAGGCAAGAGAAAAGAATTCGATGAAACACTTGCACCAATTGGACCAACTGCCTGGAGATGGCAGAAATAAAAGAAAAGTGAGGAAGAAAAAAGCATCATTGTATTATTTAATGCATACAAATCTACAATTCTTTAATGTTCTTTTTAGTAGGAGATTTGTGTTTTTGCACACATGAAAGTTTTGTGTTTTACTTCATCAGGCTGAAAATGGAGATGCTCAAAGAGAGAATAAAAGAAATAACTCTCGTGCAGATAAACTACCGCCGTCAATCCAAAATGAGCCAGAGGAAACCCTTAACAAGCAAAATGGGTATATTTAGACCTAGTCTCTTTATTTGTTTGTGATGAGGATTTTTTTTTTTTTTTATCAGCTCTTTCTCTTCACAGATACAGTTTAGTTAATATTAAAAAAGCTGTTTGCTCTAAAAGTATTACAACTGTAAACATGTTGTTCTACAGTGCTACTTTATTACATTAAAATATATCATGGCAAGATATCTATCACAAGATGCATAAATGGAAAAGGTCAATTCATTGTTCTTCTTGCCTCACTGGGACATGATGGAGTAATCTTATGTTTGCTGTCTGGCCCATGCCCACTAGATGATGTCCTGTTTATTGCTGTGTATGCAGGTGCCAGGAAGATTACTTTTATTCCAAGAGGCCAGTATCCCCACTGTCTCCTCCATCGGGCATACTGGAGCCCTCAAAACCCTCAGTAAAAGCTCAGCATGCAGAGAAGTACCACACACCTCCAGAAAAAGACAAAGATTCAACACCACAGAAAATACAGGTTCTTAAAGTTACGCCTTTCTTTCTTTCTTTTTTTGTCTTGTCTTTTAAAATCCATGTAGCAAAACAAGAACCTTATATGGCCAGTATTGGAGAAGGATACTTACTGGACTGCAAGGAATATAACAATTGTTCAGTTGTAATATATTAACGAACAGGACCATTGTCTCAACAGGATCAGAAGACACAGCCCAAAATAGAGGTGGAGTGTGTGGGGGTGTCAGGACACATCCAGTCACTCTCTGGATCGCTGGTTCCTCCCTCAAACCCTCCGCTTCACTACAGAGGGACCGTACCTATCAGTGATGTGTGAGTTAATGTCGGTTAATGCCTCTGTTGCGGCATCTAATGTCAAATACCTTCCCATAGTTCTTACCTGATTGCTCCTTCCTTCCCTTCATGTTAGCTCTCATCATGCTGAGTACTACATGCATGAGGCCAAGAGGTTGAAACATCGAGCAGACGCTATGGTAAGTATTACAGAGGTCAGAGGTTTGCAAGCATGCCCAAGACCAAAACAAGGAATGAAAATTCTCTGGTCTATATGATCTGTAACTAATTTATTGACTGCATTCTTTTACCCTTTAGTCTCTTTATCCGTTTGCAGGTAGATAAACTAGGAAAAGCTGTGAATTATGTGGACGCTGCTTTGTCCTTCATGGAGTGCGGTAAAGCCATGGAAGAGGGACCGCTGGTGTCCAAGTCCCCTTATACCATGTATGCTGAAACTGTGGAGCTAATAAGGTGTTTAGGAGATTTATTGTCCCTTTTCAGCCTCTCTGTTGCTCTTTTTTTCTCAGTATTTTGCATAGGCCAGATATTACATGACTGGGTAGCTCCTTGTGACCTTCATATCGACAATATTTTACCTTTAGCAGATGTTGGTTTGGTTAAGTGCTGTGACAGGATCAACAACAGGCCACAAAAAATGCAAATACAGTGTCAATAAATTAGATGTTTTCACAATGACTTAAACTGACTGATGTCAAAATAGAAGTGGCTGGAAAAGGCCCTGTGTTTGTTTTGTATTGATTTGACATGTTCTATGTGCTGGGTAGATATGCTATGAGACTTAAGAGTCACGCCGGACCTGGGGCCAGCCAGGAAGACAAACAGCTAGCTGTACTATGGTAAATACAACACTGCAAAGATCTTTAACTGTCTATGTTATCATTTAGATTTTCTCTTTTGACAAAAGACAAATTTTGTTTCTGGATTTCAGTTTCCGCTGTCTTGCTCTTCTTTATTGGCAAATGTTCAGACTTAAAAAGGACAACGCTCTAAAATACTCCAAAGTCCTGCTGGACTACTTCAAGGTAGGCATTTATCAGTTATTATACACCAATATGTAAAATTACCTGCCAATATAGTTCAGTGATGTATTCTGCTTTTACTTTGATTAGAGCTCTCCAAAAGGACCTCACAAACCCCCTCCTTGGAACAATGCTGGAAAGTAAGAGTGACAACTTTAATTAATTTACACAGCCACTATGAAAGACCTTTATGTTGTGTTGTTTGGATGTCAGATGTGTTTGTGCTTTTACAGGGGAACTGTACCTCCTGCCTCTATTTGCTCTGTCAATATAATGGGATCTCACACAGGCAGCTCACAGAGCAGTGTCATCAGCATTCCCCATCGCATTCACCAGATGGCAGCAAATCACCTTAACATTACCAACAGTGTCCTGTACAGTTATGAGTACTGGGAGGTGGCTGATACCCTGGCCAAAGAAAATAAAGGTGAGTTTTGTTTCAATTCAATACAGAAGAATGTATTTTCTTATTTTATTCTGGGGTTTTTTTACGGTTACATTATGTCTTAATATTTATTCACATTTTGTGTGTTTTTATTTATTTATGGTTAATGACAATTCACTGATAATTCAACTAAATGGCAATTTCTTTATTCTCTCTCACTCCCTCACCAGAATTTTTCAACTATCTGAACACACTGACTGGGCCTTTGACTTTACATAGCAGCATGGCCCATATCGTCCAGTACACCAGGCAAGGGCTGCAGTGGATCCGGATCAGTGCTAATCTATCATAATACCATGTACAGACATTCTCAAACTTCACAAATCACTTGTGGAAACAATGTTCTGAATAAGCAAAACATTTCACAGTTCCCTGCACTCTGCGACCAAGGAGTCTGGGTTTTGGGTCAAGACAGTAATGAATAAAATTGTCTGCAATAGTTTCATATCAAGTCACATGGCATCATGTCATCATAAGGTATTAAGGAGCAGACATACTTGTGTTACTTCATGTTACTGTGCATTACATTTTCAAATATCTTAGAATACCTTGTTAGAGGTAATCATGTTTTCTTTAATGCAATTAAGCAGGTCAAATCAAAATAATCGAAATTCTTAGCACTTCTTTAAAAATAATTACTGAACGTTTTAAAAAGAAACCATTGTCAGCTAATTCATCAAATGCTGCTCTTCCAAAATGTGCCACATTTTTATATGAGAAGTTAATTTAAAAAAGGTCTTATTTTTTTGTTTGAATTAAATTGCCATTACAAACCTCTTTACCGGATTAAAATTATGTTTTTATAATGGGGTATTGCATTATCTTTCATCAAAACCTGTTTGTTTTTTTTACATGAGCCTTATTTAAAAAAACATGCATGCACAAAGTCTCTTTAAGATCCGTGGATGTGATTCATGTTTTTTTTTTCTTCTTTGTGCAATAAGTCTGAGATTTTTTACATTATGTGTCATGTAGATGTTTTGGTGCTGTTTTTCCAGTAGCCAGAAAGTCATGTCAGTCTATGCAAGACTTCTTATGGCATTGTGAAGTTGTTGTAAAGTTTAAACTGTAAGAAAAAAATCCAGGACTTTTGTAAATTAAAGTGTTTTTACAGGAGATGGTAGTGGTTTGGACATATAATTAATGATGATGATGATGATGATGAAGCACAGCAATCCATTAGTGACTCACAGTCTCTGAGATTTTATGGATGCAGTTGTTTATTTTTTTTTACTATAAAAAAACAAAAATAGGAATGTCCATGCATAATAGGAACTGATATATGAAAACATATGAACAAAATTATAACCTTTACATGCCTCAATTTTTCAGACTGAAAATTCCAAATGAATTTTGGAGTAATTTTATATATATATATATATATATATATATATATATATATATTTTTTTTTTTTTTTTTTTTTTT
>JAUYWG010000042.1:12102093-12132026 GCA_034779775.1 Enteromius afrohamiltoni
TTTTTTACATATTACATAATCAAACAATAAATTCTAAATTAGCTAGCTCACAGTGGATTAATTAATTATCCACCTATACAAATACATCTTAACAATAAAAGTCAAACATGTTAAATTAGCAAAAGTACTGTTTATTATTAAACAGTTTTTATAATAGTTTTTACTGTTTTCTTAAACTTTTACCTTAACCTTAACATTTAAGGTTAACATTTAACCTTACTAAAAAGTGATACCGAAAATGCTATTTTATTTACAAACAAATACATTACTTGAAGTTATTTGGTTATTTTTAGATAAATATTTAGTTTTATTTATAATGTAAATGAAATATGTTTTTTTAAATGTTGAACATCTTACAAAATTCAAAAGATCTACTTTAGCGAAAGTCACTGCACCTCATTTTTCTAGTTGTCTTTTTGTCGCCTGTGATATATTTAGCCCTGGGAGAAGATAACCTTAGTAATATGAACTGTCACGGTTTACACACGCGCACACACAGGGATATTCCTCCTCCTGTTGTAGTCCTCCCCGTGTTGCCACGTCCGCGTAATATACCCCTCCTTGAGAGTGTTTTTTTCAGCCCCTGCTACGCGTCCTTCTAGCGTGATCTGGCAACACCGAACACTACCACCAACAGTGCGCTGCTGCTGTATCTCTGTGTGTATGAGCAATAGTTCGGCTGCCGTGCGGCCTTCGTTCTGTTAGCACACAACAATACAACACATAGCGTAAATATTGTGCTCATTTAAAGCATAAATGGCTTCCGAAGCCGAGAGAGCGGAGCCTGGAGACAGCGAACAGGACGAAGAAGATGTATATGAAGTGGAGAGGATTATTGACATGCGACTGGAAGAGGTGAGAGAGAGTGTTTGAGACAGGGCTGCGGATGCCATCTTGCTAGCGATGTAGCATGCTATTACTGTCCTTAATAAATACTGCACACACACATATATATATATTTAATTCATAGGATAAGGCCACAGAAATGTGCCAAAGGCATTTTTACGGCCTGTTTGCTTTAAAACGCAAACTTCTCGCTGGGCAGAGGGACTGCGTTCACTTGTTGTAACTTTCTGACGGTTAACGTAACGTAGCTCAGGTTGAGCCACGAGCAAAGGCGCAGTGTTAATTTTGATTTAATCTTAGTCTTTTGACTAAAATGGCATTTAGTTTTAGTCATATTTTAGTCATCTGAATTGGTTTTAGTCGACTAAATCTACAGTAAATTTAGTCGGCTAAAATCGAATAGGTTTAGTTAATGTAATTCCTTTATTAAGCATTTCTCTAAAATTTCCAAACAGATTATGTTTGATTAAGATTTTAGCACAATAGACAGTGATTTAACTGTGGTGGCACACAACATGTCATTATGTTAAAATTAAATATAACCACTTTCAATGACATACCAATGGTTATATAGGCTAACTATGCATTCTTTGTTTATACTTTTTCCCCCCCAAGTAGACATATTTATATAAATAAATTGATATTAGTCTTTAGAACAACTAAGTACTGATTCAGTCAGGAGTTTTGATTGATTTTAATTTTGTTGCTTGATTAACTTGACTTTGACACTAGCAACAAAATTAGGCTGCGGTCCCTTTAAAACCGAATACACGCGAAGGCAGTGTACTATTGTTTACATTCATGTAACACGTAATCGACTCTGTCTACCTAAATGCTAGTCAAAACGGGCAGTTTAAAATCATTTTGTGTGTAATTCTCCATTCAGTTGATGCACACATCTATCCCCCGAGCCGTCTCTTTTCCTAATTTTCGTCTCGCTTTTATCCGCTGACGAAAATGATTCGTCTACCACATTAACGCTGCAAAGGCGCGAGTTCAATTCTGTGTCGACGGCTTTTGTTGTTTACATCTAACATTTAGATATATTTCCATTTTAAACCCCATACTAAATCTGTCCACGGCCTAAATAGGCGCAAAACACTATCAGTTGGTATCTGTTGGGGTTGGGATCTGTTTGTAGTCTGTGTTTCCCTGTTCCTGTCTAGGTGCTTAATGCAAAGGTCTCTTGGGCTCTCATATAGAGAGAGTGAGTGAGGAAAATATCACATTACAGACCACTTTCGTCACCTTCAGGTCGGGAGATCCTGGGTTGCCTGAGCTGACTGAATGATTTCTGGAAGACTGATTTATTATGGTTGTTCCAGCTGTGCAAGAGTGACTGATCACTTCATTCCAGACTGCTTTGGGTTATTTTGGTGAAGCTACATTCAGCAGCACCTAATCTAGAAATATCACTAGGGTGTGTGCATGTGTGGAACTGTGCGTCGTTAATACTCAAAGAACAGGTGTTCAGTTACAATGGGAGTTTTGTTATTAAATAACTTGAAGAGGAAAAGGAAGGCAGATAATAGAGTAGTGTACGCAGAAAAAGTTTACCTGACATGGGATAGTGATAGAAAAGAATTACAGACTACTCGGATGTAGCTGGAACTCTGTTGGTGGAGATTGATAAGTGCATTGAGGAGGTCCGTGTTTAGAGGACAGATAACACTCAAGGCATGTAAAATCCAATTTTGTAGCGCTTAGTGCCCTTTGAACTGTAGTCACTGATTTGCCGTATCTGTAATGAGTGAGTGGTATTTGAATGTGAGAGGATCTTCCTCACTGGGTCTTATAATATTGTCTAGATGTGGGTAAATTTGTTGTTACCACCGTATTTTCGTGTCTATTATCGATGTAAAGGCATCCATTTATTGTCACATACTTTTGAAATTACGTCAAATTCATACTCAGAACAATTATGACGTGTGTATAAAAGTAAATCAATGCTATGTTCAAAACTATCTGATCAGTTCACAAGATGTCATAACACAAAGGCTAAACTATACCCATATTTTTTTAATTACTGGTTGATCAGTTTATACTGTACTACTAATAAATATGCTATACTGTTCAATTGTATGGGGTCAATAAGATCAAAAAAGAAATGTTGAGAACGTATCATGATCTTCACAAATATTAAGCTGCACAACTGTTTTCAACCATTAATTACAATAAGAAATCTTCCTTTACACTAGGTATAGATATATACTAGGTATATACAATCAACTGAGAAAGCAAATATTGATTTCTGTGACTGCTAAAGGTCACCCTGTTATGTTGTCATTAGCATTAAACCCATAGTTACAGATAATGTTTGATTACATAGAAAAATGACAAAATCAGTCATTTGTTCCCCCTCACATTTTGATTATCTGATACATTTTACTCCTTTCCAGTGGTGTTTTTGCTCATTTGTGACCCTGCAAGAAAACTGTGACAGCATACAGTTTTTTGAATGGGAAATATTTTGATCTGCGCCTTTGTGTGTCATTCTCAGCGTCCGTCGCGACTTTATCCAAGTAGTGTCCATTCATACTTACTGCAACCTGAGACAGTCAGTGATGGCTGTGAGCCAGTAACAACCACTCTCAGATCAGCTGACAGCCTGTGCTTACTAGACTACAGCGCTTTGGCACACACACACAGACAATCATGTCTTTAACTCGCTTGTTTACATAAATACAGTGATTAACTGCTTCTCCCTGCTGCTTGTTCCTGCACAGAGGCAGTTGTACAGAAAACGATCACTCTTATCTAAGCCAAGGCTCTTGAAATGGGTGGGAACCTACTAGCAGTATCTCACAATTTAAGACAAAGACAGATTTGGGTTAACATACAACAGCCATAAAAGTATCCTGAGTTGTTTGCCAGTGTAGTGACACCGTGAGATGTAAAAGCGGAAAGAGATCCCATCCACTCTGTCAATTGGGATTTAAAGATATTATGTGGCTTTGATTTTCAGCTATTATTAATCCTCCAGATAGAGTCACAGGAAATAAGAGGAGCAGGGCATCAGCTGTGTTTGTTACTTAGCAACGTAGCAGATGATGAACTTCCTTTTGAAACTAACCTGTGGTGCATGGGATGTGTCTGCTGCTAAGCATTAATTACTGCCTCCTATAAACACGGATTGCATATGCATTTCTGTAAGAGTACAAATACAAACTGCTGTGCTCAATACAAATTGTGTTCAATTATAGCCATAGATAATGCCTCTATTAATTAAGTTGCATGTTCTTTTACTCTATTGAGACTGAGGTAAAACTGACTGCCTTGGTTGTGTTTGCCTTTTCTCACCACTATACAACTTGCCTTATAATTTTGTAGCATTTTTCAACCCTAAACTATAGGTGCTAACTTATATGAGGTTTTAATGACCGTTTAATGATGGTTCAAACCTGTGTTTTAATGTACATTTCTGTCAGTGAGATTGTAGATATCCCTCTGGCAGGCCATGATTTTGTCTTTTGACATTTTTACAGGGAGTGGTGCTGTACCGGGTGCGATGGAAGAACTATTCATCGGACGATGACACCTGGGAGCCTGAGGCACACTTGGACGACTGCAAGGAGGTGCTGCTTGCCTACAAGAAGGCCCTGTCTGAGATGAAGCCAAAGAAGGAAACTGGCATGGTGAGACTGTCAAGATGTGTGGTCACATGATTGCAGTTTTTCCAAAGAGCTTGTCTTTGTGAATTTTGATCGTCCTTCATTGTACCTAGAAGCTGCCCATGAAGAGTGATCTGTTCGATGCTGATTCTGAGAGTGACAGTGATAAAGACAAACACAGAGAATCACCTATAAAGAAGAAGAAGAAGAAGAAAAAGAAGAAAGTGGAGGAATCGGAGGACGATATGCCTGTGAAGGAGAAGAAGAAGAAGAAAAAGGAGAAATGGCGGGAAGATAAGCCTCTGCCTGCACCTGAGTCTGATGAGGAGGAGGTGGAGAGCAGGGATCATTCCCCTGCACCTTTTAAAAAAGACACAAAGAAGAGGCTCATTGAATCAGATGAGGACGATGCCCCAGTTACTCCTAAGAAACAAAAAAAGCTTGACAAACATAAAGATGGAGGAAAGCAGAGGAAAGAGAGCGGAGAGGATCGCAAGAAAAAGAAAGTCAAGTCAAAAAAAGAGATTGATTCTGATGAGGAGGATGAGAAGAGCGACGTGCCCTCTGAGTCCCACACGGATGATACGACAAACACGGAAACAAATGATTCCTTCAAAACCACGGCCGCAAAAAACACAGACAAATATGTGAGAAGTGAGAGTGGAGGTGATCTCAAGCAGGCCAAGCAGAAAAAGGTCAAGTCTGACCTGAAGCTACAAGGTTTTAAAGACCTGATTCAGGAGAAGAAGCCTAAAAAGGTAGAGGGTTCGACAGCCACACCTAAAGAAAGCAAGCACAAAAGCCTTTCTAGTAGCAAGAGCGCTAGCAAGTCTTCTCGCAGCGAGGAGGAGCCCGACTCCAGTGACACGGGCATAGCTACACCCGCTCCCAAGTCGAAGGTTAAAAGCAAAGGGCAGGAAGCAGCCCCACCTTCTCAGAAACTCTCATCTGCATCTTCCTCATCCTCAACAGCATCAACAGCCCCCATCAAGCCCAAAGAGGAGGAATCGAAGGAAGAAGCTGGTGAGAAGGCAGGCGCCTCTAACTTGTTTGAGAAGTTCCTCTTGAACTGTGAAGCAAAAGACCGCGTGCCAAGGAGGCAAGCAGAGCAGAATAAAAATCCAACTCCAAAGGTACAGGTCTAAAACTCAGATGTAACCCATTCTCTTCCTTTCCTTTTTTGACATGTTTGTTATAAGCGACTACACCTGTTAAAATAGTTAGTACAGGATATTATAGAGCTAATTCAAAAAAAAGTGAAAAGTCTCTTATTCTCAGGAAGTGTTACTTGAGCAATGAATGAAATATTGTAAATCATTATTACAATTTATTTCAAATAAGTTTTCTCACCTGTATTTTCTTTGAATAGATTTTAAAATGTAATTTATCCTGTAGTCTTCAGTGTCAAATGATCCTGCAGAAATCATTCGAATATGATATGATGCTCATTTCTTATCAGTATTGAACACAGATGTGCTCCTTAATTTTTTGTTGTTGTGAATTTTCGTTGTATTGACTGTAACGTTTGATATTTAATTTGTCCTCATTAAATAAAAGTATTAATTTCTTTACATATCTTACGGCAACTAATTCAATGACAGTTTAAGTATTAATGTTTTTGTTGTTGTTGTTGTTGTTGTTAGACATGAATGATTTTGTATTTAAGTTTTGACCTTTTTTTTTATACAGGGTGTGGGAAAAAATGACAAGAAATCAAAATTGTCAAAGCAGTCTCCTGCACGGAAACCTGATTCAGACAAGGCTGACAAGGCAAAAGACGGTAAAATTGATTTGTCGCTCACTGTCTTTTTTTTTTAATGGTCAAATTCTTAATGGGTTTTTTGTTTGATTAACCACTACATTCTTCTCTTATCAGTGCCTCGACCTGGTCAGAGTCCTGTCTCTATAGAGATTGATGAAAAACAGGAGAAGGGAGCATCCGAGATGGAGAAAAGTGATAAATCAGATGATCTGGCCCCCAAGTCTAAGGAGGAATTACAACGAGAGCAGAGAGAGGAAGAGCAAAGGAAGAGGAAAGAAAAACTGGAAGAAGAGGAGAGAAAGAGGAAAGAAAGGATTGAAGACGAGGAGAGAAAGAAGAAAGAAAGAATAGAGGAAGCCCAGCGGGAGAGAAAAGCACGCATGGAGGAGGGACAGAGGCTTGCAGAGGAGGCCAGGCAAGAGCGACTGGAAAGGAAGTCCATGACTGAGTCAATAGCGTCTCCTGACTCAACAGAAGACTCCAGATGGAAGGACAAGAAGAGGAGAAGGAGGGAGGATAGTGAATCACGGGTCTTCACCACCTGCGATGACAATCAGGACTCTCAAGAGACCATGGAGCGCTCCGATAAAACTTCTGGTTTGTATTTGGCAAAAAGTGATTTAACTTTTAAAAAAAAAACGTGTTGAGACACCTGCATTCTGTTCATTTGCACCAGGGATGAACACTTAATTGAAATAAAACTAAAATCGTGATTATAAAACTGCAAAGGTTGGGCTTTAATTAAATATATGCGCAAACCTTAGAGTGAAAGGTTTTAATGTGTTCTTTTATATGTGAACAGCTCATGATCTGGTGTTTTCAGTGTCTCAGAGCAGCTCTGTTTACAGTAAATGCTTCTTCACATGAACCCATCTATGCATTTGAGTTGACAACAATACACAATTCCAAACACAGTAAGCTCCAACTATCTACACATAATTCTAATAAAAATAAAAATCAACCGGCTGTGTTAACAAAAGAAAAGCTTGAAATGAAAGCTTAATGGTTTAAAGTGTAAAAATGCTAAAACTAAGCCCACCCATGAGGATTGTAATTAAGCTGTATGTAAAATTATATAATTTTTCTTAAATATTCTTGAAATGTTACAATCACAATATTTATTCTTATGATTTCATTTATTTTATTAAAAATAATCATAATAGAAAAAATAGTAATTAATAATAGATTCAAAGATTTTTGTTGACCAATTTGTATGTCTGCAATAAATATCATTTGTACAAAAATTCCAATTTGATGGGGGTTTTTTGCAAAAAATCAATCAAGCTGTTTTCAAACAGAGGGACTCATCCCCATTTAATCAATTAGTATTTTTCTGTCACGTAAGTTTTATAGGTTATGCATGTAGAAGAGAACTCTAGCTGTGGATGCTACTAACAGTGTTTATGTGTGACAGACAGGGGACCACCATCTCTAAATCTTGGGGTGGAGCTCAAACTGGACTGGATGACACTGGAGGACTTTCAGAAACACTTGAATGGAGAGGATGAGAATCTCTCTCCGCTGGCCTTAACTCCCAGTGAGTGATACCCACGCAGAAATACAGCCCATAGTTCATATATTGCATTCGGTTGATTTAACTTTTCTTTATCATTTTCCTCTCCTCTACTCCCTTGCTCTGCCCACCATGTAACTTTCAGCGGAGCTGCGAGAAGCAGTGAAGAATGGGAATTACCTGGCGGTAAAACGTGCACTTAGTTCCAAAGAGGATTATAATCTGGACCAGGAGGTATGTTACTTAATTTATTTTTGCTTGTCCCCATTTTTTTTTTACTTCTCTGCCTCTGAAGTGTTTTCAGTCAAACATATTTGCCTATAGTACCTGCAGAAAGATGTCCGTTAACGTTTATTAAAACATCTAATGTAATGAAATATTTGTATGGAATCGATAAAGCAACATACCTTTGTATCCAGATGGTGTAATTAGAGCATCTACTAGCAGAGACTGCCTGGACCTTTTGCTGGGCAGCCATACCTTGATCCCCGCCCCAGTTTCAGTGTTGTTTGGGAGGATGCCATGTGAACATCTTTGAATGTTTTGTGTATGTGCTGCCACCTGCAGGACGCTAGCGGCATGTCCTTAACACTGTTGGCTGCAGCAGGCGGCCAGGATGACGTTCTCAGGCTGCTCATTAAGAAAGGAGTGAAGGTCAACGCTAGACAGAAGAATGGCACCACTGCACTGATGCATGCTGCTGAAAAGGTGCTGAACAACACTGCTCTCTTGATGACAGTTTCCACTCCAGTCACTCATACATGAGAGTATTAGCATATTAGTAACTCACTGTTCTGTTTGGTGCAGAACTTCTTGACGACAGTAGCTATTCTCCTAGAGGCAGGAGCATCTGTAAATGCCCAAACACTGGGTGGAGAAACGGCTCTCATGAAGGTGAGAAGAACTGAGAATTAGATCTCTACAATCAGAAACTGTCAGTAAAGCCGGTTTGATTAGCGCTAAATCTCCATCAGCTGTTTTTAAATGCAGCGCCAGTTTATAAAGAGAGCCGTACATCACTGACAAGCTACGCGTTGAGTTTCGCGGGTGATTCAATGGCGCAGCTTCTCAGTGATCTACGGCTCTGTGTATAAACTGCCTCTGCATTTAAAAACAGCTGATGGAGATTTAACGCTAATCAAAGAACCTGCTTTACTGTTGAGATGCGTATAATATATCGTTCGATCTATATCGCCCAGCCCTAATTAAGATTCTTAAATGTTTGTAAAAGTTAAATAAAGAAAAACTCTTAAATACATGCAGTTGGATTAACTTGTTCAATAATACTGTAGGAATAGCAATTATATGTAATATTATTACAATTTATAATAATATTTAATAATATCATATTCCTGTGATGCAAAGCTGAATTTTCAGCAGTCATTACTCCAGTCTTCAGTGTCACATGATACTTCAGAATCATTCTTTTATGTAATTTACTGCGCAAGAAACATTTATTGTCAATGTTAAAAACAGTTGTTTCACTTAACTGGGATGTTTTTTTTAAGGGTTTTTGATAAATGTAATGTTAAAAAAAAAACATTTACTTGAAGTTGAACATTTAGTAACATTATAAATGTCATTGCTGTGACATGTAACAGTTTGTCACTTTAAAGCATAAAAAAAAAGATTAACCCCAATCTTTTGTATGGTACTATATATTTTTTGTTTGTTTTTTTTGTAGTTTATATTGTTATGATTAAGTTATGCTCTAGCTATAAGATAGTTTGCACTGTTATAACATTTTATATGTGCTGATGGTTGAATTATTCTTTCTAAGGCTTGTAAGAGGGGCAATGCAGATGTGGTTCGCCTTCTGTTGGAATATGGCGCTGACTGCAACATCCTGTCTAAACACAAGAACACTGCCTTGTACTATGCCAAACTTAGCAACAATTTGATGGTGTATGATTTCATAAAAGACCATATGCAAACGTAAGTGTTCAATAGCTGTATTACTCAAACACCAACACGTATATTTAAAGATATAGAAGACGGGCTGGATAAAAATCTCACTTTTAGCCTAAAGGGCATATGTGAAATGCATCTTGTAGGTTATCAACTGTGGCGGAGGAGACAATCAGAGCTTATTTTGAAACGCGGCTGGCCCTGCTGGAGCCTGTATTCCCTTTGGCTTGCCACAGATTATGCGAGGGACCAGATTTTTCACTGGAATTCAACTACAAACCCCCTCAACACACACCTGGAGAAGGTGAAATAATCGCTTCGAATTCTTACGCTCTTAGCTTTTAATTTCCAGAATAAGTGTGCCATTATCCTGCTTTCTTTTTTAGGATCTGGCATCCTGCTTTTTATCTTCCATGCAAACTTCTTTAATGAGATCACAGCTAGACTCTGCGGGCCCTGTAGTGTCCATGCTGTCGTCTTGAATGATAAGTTTCAGCTGCCCATTTTCTTGGTAAGACACAGATGTCACAATCAACATCAAATTCAAATGTATTGGGTCTTTGTTCTGTTGAATGTCTACAGTCTCTCACACTCTGCATGCTTCTTCCCTACAGGACAGCCATTTCATTTACTCTTTTAGTCCTGTTCAGGGAACCAACAAACTGTTCATCCGTTTGGCAGAGTCGCCCACAGCTAAGGTACTTCATATTATCCATATGAGATGGTTTAAAAACTGCTTTTTAAGTGCCTGAACATTTACTAAAGTAGAGCGTGCCTCGTTTTGATTTTTAAACATGCAGTGCTCATGTTTATTCAACAAAAAGTCAACTGCCACGAGTAAGTCAATATATGGGAAACACTGGTAATGTATTTTGAAATATTGAATAATTTGAATATCGGAAATGTTTAAAAATATTACAATTTAAATAAATAAAAAATGCATATCTTAAGATATTGTAATACTGAATTATTGTTCAGCCCTAGGGCTCTGTAAAATAATGACTACTTAATAGCTACTTTGGAAATATCAGGGATGCACGAAATGGTCACAAAAAGCACAAAAATGACCAATTTCCACTTTGTAACATTTTTAGTGACATATATTACTGTTTTAAGCAACGTACAACGTGTATATATCTGTAAACAACTCAAAAAAGTGTTTTAGGGTTTTGTGAACTTTTAAGTTGGCAAAAAAATAACATTCGAGATTTCAAATGCATGTTACTGATCATTTTGTGAACATTTCTTCCTTGCAACTTTTCTTTGCCTCAATATAAACAAATATAGTGTCTTATATATTCGAGAATCATTGTGTTTGGTTCTTTTTAATGCATGATTTCAATTTGATTTTAAAATATCCTTCTCAAGTAATCCAGACTGGACATTCATGGAAAGGTGGAAAATGAGCAAAGCAAACTTTATGATCATTAAAATGTAGTAATCAGGAAATGTTTCACTTTTTCCACAGGTTAAACTGCTAATTTGTGCATACAGAGTCCAACTACAGTGATGCCACACTCCACCCTTCTAGGTCAAAGGTCACTGCAGAAGCTCTGCCTCCCCAAGAACTAAGACTTTCTCTGCACTTGACACATGCTGAGCAGGAGACAGTTTAGAAATGGTTTAGAATTGGAAACAGTTCAATAACAACAGTCATAAATCTCAAACTTTTAATACTTGCCTGGTGAAGTGTTGCAAGTGTTTAAGGAGTTTCCGGTGGTCTGATTTTGGATCACAACTGCATCACACATGAAGGTCAGCAAATGTGACAAATTCAGAAAGTCATTTGTAAATCTTGTTTGTAAAGTGTTCCTTTTTATTTTATTTTTGTCCTCTTTTAAATAGAATAATTTATCACTCCAGATTCACATTTGTTTTATGTTCTGTTCCGTTTAACCCGACCACACGCTCATCCGATGCGCTTCTGTCTTTATTGCTTGTGCAGAGTGAATGATGGAACGAATGAGCAGTTCTTGTCTCCCTGTTGATCTGTGCTCATGGGACTGTGACAAAACTGGACCCAAGTGTGACTTTGAACTCCAGAGCGGGTGCTCTGAATACAAGTTTCCATATTTTGTTTCCTTAGAATGTGACGGTTTTTTAAAGGCATGAACTAGTGGCATGAATCCTAAACTGGATAAAATGAAGCCATTGTAGTTGAAGAAATGTTTAAATGTATACATTTGGGTTGTGAACAATTGTAATTTGTTTTTGTGTTGAGAGGAAGAAGATTGAAGTCATCCAAGTAGGGAGTGATCAGTAGAACCGGTTTCTGTAATACTGATCAGTAGGGAACGTGAACCTTTTCATGTGTGTACTACCAATGTGTCATCAGGCAGGTTTCATTTCTTATTAGAGTTCGCGTTAGAGTGTAGTTATGTAACTGTTCAACATGCAGCACATGAGCTCGGGTCATATTCTGGTACTGATCATACAGATCACATGAGTGTAGTTTCCACAAGCGTTATATAAAGTTATTAATGACTGAACTAGGAGTCAGATCGGGAATGTACAGCTGGGCTCATTTCAAAGAGCTTCGAAGTGCAGTGACGTTCTTTTATTTTGTTGCTACCTCTCTTCGTCCCGTCATTGTATTATTAGTAAGTGAGAGAAAGACTGCTCATTGATTCACTTCCTCTTTTGACTACAGTAAATAAACTGTACACATTTCACACATAACAATCAATATTTTGTCTTCTCTCCTGTTTACTGTAGCAACTATAAATAAACAGTTGTTCTCTTAATTGGTGGAGCACTTCCATCCCTATAATTTAACTCGTATACACACTTCAGAGGAATGTGCATCACAATGTGTCCAGATGGCTCTAGTTTCTAGTAAGTTTGAAGACCTTCATCAGCTGCTTCAGATGTGTTCAATTGGGTTTGGAGCTAAACTCTGCAGGACAGTGTTTGGTCGCTCCTGGTCTTCAATATATTCTGTAATGCAGGGATATCCAAACTCAGTCCTGGAGGGCCACTGCCCTGCAGACTTCAGCTCCAACTTGCTTCAACATACCTCCCTGGAAGTTTCAGGTATGTTTAGCAAGACCTTCATTCACTGATTCAGGTGTGGTAGAGTGACCATAGGTGCCATTTTCCCTGGATTTCTATATTGCTTTGATTCAAAGTACCTCCAGAGCATCTTAAGGATATAAGGATCAGTCTGTACAGGCAAACAATGGGAAAATGGCATGTATGGTCACACTAAGGTGTGGTTATTTGGGTCTGCTAAACTCCGCACAATTTGACACCCCTGCTTTAAAGGTAGCAACAAAAAAAGACTATCTGAATCAACACTGTTTATTTAGGGAAATATAACAAACATTTCTGAAAACACTAAGACAAGCTAGGTTGTGCTGATTAATCATGAAATTCTGATAAATATGTAGGTTGTTTCATCTCTGCCACATGCATCACGGACAAACAATGGATGAAGTGCATTCACCTAACTTAGTCAAATCAGTTCCTGGAGGCCCAGAGCCCTGCAGAGTAGATCCAACCCTAATTACATACGTCTGATCCAGCTAATCAAGTCCTTCAGGCTTATTTGAAAACTGCATGGTTTGTGTGTGGGAACTAAACTATGCAGGGACCCCCTGACCTAACTTCAGTGTTGCCAATTTAGCTACTTTTTCGCTAGATTTGGTGACCACCCCTTTTGAGATTTTTTTTTTTTTTTTAAGTTTAGGGACAAATTTAGCAACCTCTTAATGAACAGTCCCTGTTCCTTGTCAATGACGCAATATCCACGCTATCCTCGGTTTCCGCCTATGATTACTAAAAAAAAAAGCTTATGAATACTACGGCAACACCCGTGGACAAATGCGCGGTAGTTATTTACTGTGCATTTCCAAATCGTAGATCATGATTACACTCTCAAAAAACGTAGATGTACACAAACTGAGGCATGAACGTTTTAGAACAGTCAACGAAATAAAGCGAGAACAAATTTCGGCGTGGCGTTTCCGAAATGGAGAGAGCATCGCGAAAACCTCGGCCTGGACAGAGACTCCATTCTCGCGTGTGTTTTAATAGACGGGTAAGTAATTACATATTGTTGCAAGTAATAGTCATGTGCAGGTGGTTAGGTGATAAAACGGATATTAATTAGCTTTTCATCCGTGAACCTGATTTGGTCAAACGTCATATCCCAATGTTCAACGCTCCGTCATTGCTTCATCGAACTTCGCGTCTGTTATTGGTTCTGAAAATGCGACCTCTAGCGGGGAAAACGTACATATTGTTCCTTTAAGGACACTTTATCAAGCAGCTGAAAGGTTTGTTTTGTGATATCTTGATTAAGTTTTATATCATTCGGTTATGTAAATGTGTGTCGTTCTGTCCCTGCTAATCTTAAACAACCTTTATAAATGCTTGATAGGTTAAATAGTTGCTCAAGGTTTGTCGCGTGCGTGCACGCTATAACGATGTCTGATTCGTAAAGGAATCCAAATTTGAGTCGATTCTTTTAAATGAATCAACTGAACCATTTCACAGACCGGATGTGAATGATTCGGTCAGATCTCTTCTCGAGTCAACAACTCACTGACTCGTTAAACCGAGAACTGTCTCTTTTGAACATGTTTGATTCACAGTGAGCGTTTAAGAGCATTTGGAGGGAGCTGCAGGATTTGCCGATAAACCGTAAGTTACGTTAATAGCAAAAAATAAAACGTAATTGAAAGGCGTTCAAATGTGTTGTTAGTGGATATTATTTATCATACACATGACAACTTTTCAGGAATTGAATTGTAGCTATAATTTACGAAACTTGAACACATGAAATTACAGTTAAAGACCTTAAAAAACGTAAAAGAAACATAAGATGCTTTAAATGCATCGCTTTGTTACGCGGGGGTATCAAGGACCACGTGGTGGCGTTATGGCGTCATGACGTAAAAATAACCGAATCGTGTTTTTGGGGCGAGACTTTGAAAGGAATTGCTCGAAAGAACCGATTCCTCTAAGCGAGTCGGACTTCCCATAACCAGCGCGCGCACGATCCAGCGTGAGTAGCGCGAAGAGCTCGTTTCTCCTCCCACGCGCTTGGAACGTCCGTACGTTTTCACGCATGCGCGTCAGGATTTATGTCAAGGCACAAAAGTGGCGCTCTATCGTCTCCAGCTCTACTCCGGTAAGAATTTCTCTGGTGTTTTGATGCTGAACTGTGCGTAATTGGCCAAAGTTTTCACAACTATGTCCGCGGCGGAGCTCGAGCCGAGGAAACCATCGGGGTCACCTGTGTTTGTACGCGAGGGTAATTTAACGTGCAATTTTACCCCGCCTGAGATTTCCCCCCTCCGCCGTGGCAGGGTGCTATTGCCTATGCTGTCGCGCATTGTTTCGCTCGCTCTCTAATGGCGGACATGAGGCAGTGCTACCCGCTGACTGAAGGGGGCAAGTGATTTACCAATTAGTAAATATCGCTCGTTTTTGTAGCTGAATACTAGATGTGATTTTAGTCCCTGGTTAAATGGACAAGCTTGGAGTGTGCAGGGAAATATTTATGGCTAGTCACCTATAGGCGTTATAGTTAATGTTTCTTAACAGTGCAGCGCCCCCACAGGGCACCACGTGTACTGCCTTTTGATTGCCAGGGGTAAACGCTCTTGGGTAACTTCAATTAAACCTTCACTGAAGTCTAATACAAGGAAGAAAACTCGGAATGGGGTGATATGTATAGGCTTAACAGACGTATTTACTACATTCGTGTGCTAGGAGTGTTTTCTTTGAATGATAAATATGTGTTGTTATTTTTAAAAATGCGCGCCGTTACACATGTATATGAATACTTGAAATTCAAATTTAGTTTCCCTCCAGTTTTCTCGCGGGGATTATTTGCCGATAACTACTTGTGACTATTTTTTTTCTACTAGAATAACAATGGCGCAGTCTCGGAGGCTCTCCTCCCTCCAGTTCGCCGCTAATCCAATGGCTGCATGCGCCAGAGAGGCCAGGGGTGGGAGCTCAAGCGACACATGGGCCGTGGGTTTTTGCTTGAAAAGGGGCAGTTGGGGTAGATTGCGAGTCTCCTCCCGCCAGGGGGTCTCGCCTAGCAAGTTTGCGGACCCGTTGGCCCTAGAGTTTTGTGAATATAATGAAAGCCTATGAAGCACAGCGTGTTGACGTCGTCATCCGGTTGCCTTGACAGCGCACGGACACGGGTGTGTGTGTGTGTGTGTGTGTGGATACCGAGGGTCCGGAGTCAAGGGCACGGCCCAGGGGTGAATGGTAGGAATAGCCCCAAAACGATTTGATTATGTTGAAAATTGAGACAATTGGTACTAGAGAAGTGCAGCTTTATGGGGCCAAGCAGCTGTGATGCGTTTTAGTGGGGACCTTTGGAAAACAGTTGCGTTGTTGCTCAGTATGCAGACTTGGCACGGGCATGGCGCATATGCGTGTGATTATATCACGTCTGAGAGGTGGATCAGTAACACTGCATATACTTTCCTCTCTCTCCAGCATCCTGATCATGACATCAGCCTGCAGGGAAAGCCCACAGATTCAAAATGCTAACTTGTTTGTGTCAAATGTATTTGAGCAGTGTTTTTGCATGCCCTGCTTGGCGTTTGTCTCCATAAGGAGTCTGTGCCGGCGTTGCATCAACATTAGATCTCAGCTGAAATGAGACATTCAGTGTCAAAGTCTGCGAATGGAGGGAGAAACACTCCAAGCTCTGCATTGCAGTCCAGATGTATTAAAGTTCAACCAAAAGTCTTTGCAATGAATGCTTTATGGCAAATGCAGATTTTTAAATGCAAAGTTGCAGCATGTTGATTTTTAGTTTCTCTTGTGTTTTGGAAGCTAAACTGTTGCAATCAACATTTGTTGTCACTTCTTTTTAAAGAGATTAAAAGATTCATTGTCTTTGTTTTTTTTTTGTTGTTGTTGTTGTTTTTGTATTATCATTATTTTTTGTTTGTATTTTGAAAGACATGTTGATTGTTGATTTAATTTTTATTACAACAAAGATGGTCAAGTGGTGTTTGTTGAGTTCCGTATCAAAAGCCTGAATGGGTCATTTGGTAATATGAGTTACTGTTCATTTAATAGACTGTGAATAATTTTGGTTGCTTAGTGATGATGATGATTTTATGATGTTATCATGGATACTTGGTGACTTAAGAGTTCATAATTTGAAGTTCTAAAAACAATAATAATGTGACGTTCCAAATCTTTTTCACAGCCTTGCATTTCAGAATTTAAAGTTCTAAATCATTTGTACTTTATTGTTTTTCCTCAATTTAAAGATTTTTAAGAATAATAATACTAACGTTAATTTGATGTTCCAAATCTTGTTCAATTTCTTGCATTTTGGAATTTAAATCGCAGAATATAGAGTTCAAAGTCATTTTACACTTTATTGCACTTCAGAATTTGAAGTTCCACATTATCAAGTTCCACATTTTTTTAGAAATCCAATATTGTATTCATCTTTTAGTAATCACTTGAAAAAAATCTTGACATCTCTCATTAAATGAGACAAGTCTAGCTGGATTGGTCGCATTTTGGTAATCTGTTAAGGGTCTTTATTAAATCAAGGAATTATTGATTGATCAAGCCAATTTTATTTTCTGTTCATCGTTCATGGCCCGTTTTAGCTTCCTCGGGTAATTGTTGACCTCATTGTGTTTGTGTCAACAGGTGGTTGCCTAAGCGATGGATGGAGATTTGGAAGCCAGGGCAGATGTTGAGGAGGCAGGTACAGTCACAGGGGAGGAGGAGGGGGAAGGGGAAGGACATATGGAAACCACACCCAGAACAGAGCAGACTCCATCTGCAGAAGAGCCACAGACAACACCAGACCTGCCCAAGGCCTCGGAAGACAATGATGATGATGTAGTATTAGTGGAAGAGCCTTCTGCTCACTCTCAGGGGAGAGTCCAGACTCCCAGTCCCACACCTGCAGAGACCCTCGCTGCTGCCAAAGACTGCGTGGAGTCGTCTACCACGGCAACCGCTTCCTCCAAGGCACCCAGTCCTCCCGCCTCTGCAGCTACCACCGGCACAGCCGCATCCACAACAGCCAATAGCCAGAGCGAGCCAATCGTTATTGACGACGAGGAGGATTCGGAGCTCAAAGGGGCTGCCCCTTCCTTGCTGCCGCCTCCTGAGGCCGAGGATGCCCTGAGCAGCACTGAGCCTGACTCTGAAATCAAAATCGCTAGCGTGACCACGCTGGGAACTGACTCTTCGGCGGTTGCCATGGCAACGTCAACAGCAACGCCACTGGCGTTGTGCGCTCAAGAGGATATAAACCTCATGATCACAAACGTGACGTCGCTGAAAGGCGAGGGCGGTCCAGCAGCTGGTTTGGAAGGGGCTGAGAATGGCCTGCAGATTAGCAGTGCATTCAGCCTAAACCCAGAGGCCCAGCAGAACCAGGGTACAGCCAGCAGACCTTCACCCACGTTCAACCCAGGACGCATTGGGGCTGCGAGCCAGCCTGTGCAGAATGGAGAAACGGGAACACACCAAAGATCTGGTAATTCGTCTACATGTATCTGTTCTACATGTTTTAATTATAAGCTAAATTAAATTGTATTGATCAAAAAGCATGTCTTATTAATTAAAGTCGTGAAACTTACTATATTAGGTTGCAATGGATTAAAAGCTTAACAAAAATGCAATTTTAAGGTCCTATGAAATGTTTTGTTATATGGCTAAATAAATTCTGGTAAATATATTTTTTGGGGGTTTCGAAACCCTGTCTGTCATTCATCCGCACAGAGAGAACATTCATATTCAAATGATATTTTTGCCTCTTAATATTTAAACACTAGTCCATGTTGTGTTTTAATTTAAGTGTACTGACCTACTTTTGATGTATCATTCCAAAATTTGGAAAATTCATGACATTCCATGTTATACAGTAAACACAGGGTTTACACTAATGAGTTGTTCACAATAAAATCTCCAATATGCATTTAGAAAATAGAAAATCCATTTGTGTGCTTATCTTACAGTAGTTTAAGGTTATATTCTTTGTTACCAAGATTCACAAACCAGAAGGTCTTGCAGAGGTCTTGTCATCACATGAGTTTTAGCTCCTTTTTTGCATCTTTAGATTCATGGATCTCCCAGTCAGCCTCTTTTCCCCGTAACCAGAAGCAACCTGGAGTAGACTCACCATCTCCTGCAGCTCCTCTCCCCAAACCACCCTGCCAGTCGTCCTCAGGATCCCAGCAGCCACAGCGCACCATGAAAGTCACATGCGCCAACTGTAAGAAGCCTTTGAAGAAAGGCCAGACTGCGTACCAGCGTAAGGGCTCGTCCCACCTGTTCTGTTCAACAACCTGCCTGTCTGCCTTCTCCCACAAGCCCGCTCCCAAGAAGAGCTGCACCATGTGCAAGAAGTACGACTTTTAAAATGAGTTTGAGAGCGTAATGTCTCATGTTGCTAAATTAAGTCATTTAGTTTTGATGTGTTTTTCTTGTTTCGTTATGTTTTCATTTAAACATTTCTCTTCTGTGTTTTAATTTTTCTCCCAATCAGAGACATTACCAATATGAAAGGAGGCACCATAGTGGCCCAGGTGGACTCCAGTGAATCATTTCAGGAGTTCTGTAGCACAGGCTGCTTGGCAGCTTATGAAAACAAGCAAAATCCTCAGAAGAACCAGCTCAAAACAAAATGCACTGTCTGCGGAAAGCTCACTGAGGTCAGTTTCAATGTCTCATACGTGCATAATAACCAGCTGCAAACATTACTATGTCTGCAAATACTTTTTTTTTTATTATTATTATTATTTTGTCAGACATTTGTTTGACATTCAGAGATTTCTTTTAATTTTAGTTTTTTTCTTTCTTAAAAAAATCCAGCAACTGTTTTCAATATTAGTAATAATAAAAAATGTTTTTGAGCTGCTAATTAGCATATTAGAGTAATATATGAAAGATTAACTTTGCACCACAGGAATAAATATTAAAGACATTTGCCTTCACTTGTTATTAGCAATCTCATTGTTCTCACTTATTAATCTGCATTTGACAGAAGAAAGGCTTTCATGCACGTCTTTTAAAATAAAAATCTTGCATAAGAAAACATTTATTATTATTTATACTAGCAGTCTTCCAAAAAAAGTCATAAACATCACATAAGGGCTCTGAGTCGATTAGTATGTTATAATAATATTAATATTTACAAAAATAAACACACATTTTGGTTACATTAAAAACAGTCATCTAAATATTTAAACACTAAAAATGCCTTTACAGAACTGCATTTACAAATAGATGGATAATAGTAAACTATGCTTAAGAAATAAAACGGAGATGATCGCAAACAGGGAAAATTAAGATATAAAGCAGAGCTTACCTAAAAATTCATTTGTAGTGATGAAATGCATTCCCTGTATTTAGTGTACGTTTTGTACAAACTTTTATTACTTTTAATGCCAAACACAGTTAACTCATTTATGTGTTCTAATAAAACAAACATTGCCAAAGCTGATTGTTTAGCTGCATTTTGGTTAAAGCTGCAGTTAACAACTTCTAGTCCTCTTCTTCTAGGACTAGTCTAGGATTAGTCCATTGTTTTACAAGAAAATATTTGTTTTACAATCATTTTTGTTTGTGTAATATTTGCTCAAACATTGGTGTTTGGTAGGCTACAGATTATTTTATATTACAAAAAAATAAAAAACTTGTGGTGTTAATTCTGTTGTGTGTGTACATGTGTATAATTTTTGTTGTGTTTGTTTATATATATATATATATATAATAAATAAATAAATAAACAAACACAACAAAAATTACCAATAAGAGTTCCTCTAAAGTACCGGATCGATTATCGACCGGAAGTGTTATCGATAAAAGTAGTAATACCGTTAAAACCTTAATGATACCCATCCCTAAGTATGACCAATAATGTGTCGTGAATGAAGCATCTGAATGCAGAGAAAAACTTGGAAGTGAATTTAGAAAAGAGATCGCATTTATGAATAAATCGAGATCCTGATTTCTTTCTTTTTTCTTTTTTTTTTTTATCATGCAATTAATTTATTAAAGTTTGCAGGAAATTAACATTTGTCTGTTTTTTTTAATGCATGTTATAGATTATTGTAAACGGTTATCTCTGCATGTTTAATTAAAAATAAAATAATAATTATGTTTAATGTGAATGTAATGACTCTACCTCCGTTTGAAATTGACATATCATTTAGTCTACTTAAACCCTGTTTTTACAATTATCTGCAACACCCACATCTCCAAAAAAAAAACAAGAGTTTGTCCACTCCTTTTTTTTTTTTTTTTTTTTGTACAGTAATATGCCTGTACATTGTAATATACCAATCCTACTTAGAAAGCTTTGATCATTAATTAATTTTGTTAGCCAGTAGGTCTAACTAATGAGAGCTTCACTGATGATTGCTGTAAGGCAGTTATTGTGAACTGGGTGATAATGGTGAATTAATGAATTCTCCTATGGTGAAGGAAGGAATCGTTCACCCAAAAATGAAAATGAATCTTGCATTTGGATGTTCTTCCATTTGAGGAAGTATGCTCATAATCAGTTCACGCGTTCAGTGCATCTGTAATACGAGTTCATAGGATGAAAAACCCAAGTACTGTCATTTTCACCCACATTTCATTGTTGTCCATTGTAGAATATCATTTTTGAGCACTATCAAGCCTCCAGGCTTGTAGCCATGGTTACTGCCATCCTTGGCTGTATTTGTGGTGTATCCATGCTGATCACCTTGGGAACAGCAGCGAACAACCATTACACCAATTTAGTAGTCACTCTGTTGATTTTATAGCGTTATGCTAATCTATTATTTTAAAATGCACATCTACTGCAGTGCATTTTTTTTTTTCTTTAAGTACGTATTTTTGTATCTTCTCCAGATTCGACATGAGGTGAGCTTTAAGAATGTGACCCACAAGATCTGCAGTGACGCATGCTTTAATCGCTACCGTATGGCTAACGGGCTCATCATGAACTGCTGTGAACAGTGTGGGAACTACCTGCCTAGTCGTGCAACAGCGAACCACTTTTTACTCATTGACGGTCAGCAGAAACGCTTTTGCTGTCAAAATTGCATCAGGGACTACAAACAGGTTAGTGTTTGTGTTTAGTTCACATCCCACAGTGATGTCTGTTAGCATGCTTTAGTAGTAAAAATCCAATTTTGTTTCATTAAAAAAATAAAATAATTACAAAATAAAAAAAAATGGCAAACAAAATTGGAAGTATTATAATATATCAATGCAAAATAAAATGTATATAATTATAGTTTGTATTTTTTACAGTACAACTGGAATATTAACATTTATATTAGTGCTGGCCAACAATTAATTTTGACACACAAAGACACACATACAGTATATATTTTGAAGTCATTTACATGTATGCACATTGTAAGTGAGCTAATCTCTGAGACCTCGGCTCATGAGCTGCTCATATGCAAATGAGTGATTCATTCTGGAAAACTCAGCATTTATTTAAATAAATCCCAGGCTTTGTGATTTAATAATTGCACTAAGCCATTTCACCATTTGGATTTTATTTGGATTAATCGTACAGCTCTAGTTTGATTATGTTTTTAGTGAATACTCTCAATTATTTATCTTTTACCACAGACTCATGGGAAGATAGTGCAGTGTAGTGGCTGTAAGGTGATGTGCAGGTCATTTGATGCCACTCAGTGTATTGGGTCAAATGGAGCCATGGAGTCTTACTGCACCACAGCCTGTATGACCAAGAGCAAGTTCGCAGCTGCTGCACAGAGTGAGTAAATAATCACAACCTAGAGCTGATGCTGTCACTCTCACTCCATGGGTCTCATACGGCCTTTATTTAATGTTTGTAAAGTGTCATGTGGTTTCATAACACGTTGAATATGCAAAATGTTGTCGTTATTTGTTCTGCAATACATATCATGCACACACTGTCAATTAGGCTTGGGCTGTATCCAAATTTGGATACCGTCAAACCTCCTCCCTATTTTACCTCTGTTTACGGTATTACTGTGAGTAATAAAAAAAACAAAAATGATGACTCAGACAGCTTCACCAAACTGTTGGCTTGTGCTTAAACCGTTGAGAAACAAACACTAATACTGAACGGTAACAAAATAACATGCACATTAATATTAACAACAAATAGAAGTTTATTTATAAATGTAAATACAACAGTCAAACAGAATTAAATTAACATAAAAATTAACATAAAATTAACATTTTTCGTGCAGAATTGCATCGTATTTACCGCCTCTCCTGAGCTCGCTCGGTCGAATCCCTGAAATACTGGCAAACTGCAGAAGTTATTTTTCGAAACCAGGTGACTTGGTGCACGATAGAGACCTGCACTCCAGTGTGACCCAATGCAAACAGGACGTAAACGAGATTTGATGGGTGAATGCAGGCGGTGAGGTCCTCACACAAAATGAAATTCTCTTAAAATGAATTTAATTAAAAACAAATGTTCTGTCATTATCTACTGCACAAAAGCAAAAAGAACGACTAAAATAAAGAAGTAACACTTTACAGGCGCAAGTTCAGAAGCTAATTCTCTCATTGTTCTTGACTATAGACCCACACTGAGGCACAATGTCTGAAGAGCATGACATAGATGGAAGCTAAGTGTTTGTTTGTTCTACATTGCTGCGGGCCGGAGCGGGACAAAATAATATATATTTTTGTGGGAGCGGGAATGGAAAAATCCGTTTTTAGGCATTAAATAAGTTATACTTAATATTTAATCCTTGTCTCTTATGTAAGTGCACTGTTTTTTATGACGGTATAACGGTATTGAAACTGATACCGTTGCTATTTTTAGATCCCGCGGTATACCGTATTACCGCCCAAGCCTAATGTCAATATTAGCTCCTTTTACATGCCAGCAATTTGATTCCTACTTTAAGATGTGTACCTATTACAAACGCAGAGATTTGAGTATCTGTTAAAAATGTCAGCTCATGTTTGATCTTGTTTGTATTTGTAGATTCTGAGCCCTCGTGCCACTTCTGTAAGAGAAATGCATTACCTCAGTACCAGGCAACTCTACCTGAAGGGAAGGTTTTGAGCTTCTGCAGTTCACAATGTGTTACCAAGTTCCAGGTACTTGAGAGGCTTTTTAAAGCTTGTTGTTATATCTGAACTTTTTGTAAAACCTTTTGTAAAAGTATTTTTTATTAAAGATTCACAAACCAGTGAAACTAGTAAATGCATCATTACATTTTATTGTCCTTCCAAGGACAAAATGGTAATGTTTTACTTATCCAAATGTATCCTGCAGAACGCCACCATTCAGACATCAGCCAATGGGCAATTTCCTGCTTCAGCTTCTGAGAACATGCAGCTGAAATGTAACTACTGTCGTGGTTCCTTCAACTTGAAGCCAGAGGTTCTGGAGTGGGAGGTTAGATCTCAAACATGCATTTCATCTAGCCCATTTTATTAACACGTAAACCTTTTAAAGAAGTATTTCCCTCAAAAATAATTCAGTAAATTGAAAGATCATATCAACATGGTATTGCCATATAAGTGCAGATATGGAAGGACTGGACTCAAAAGTCCGATATAAGCACTATTAAAGTAGCCCAAGGAAATGTTGAGGTTGATTGAGGGCAAGCATATTATGGTGTCATTAACATTTTTGGACAAACTGTTCTTTAAGGAGTTGAGTAGCCCACGATTGAAATGTGATTTATATCTGATCTCTGCAGGATAAGGTGTATCAGTTCTGCAGTAAGACCTGTTGTGAGGACTACAAGAAGCTCCACTGCATAGTAACGTTCTGCGAATACTGTCAGGAAGAGAAGACTCTGCATGAGACGGTGAAGTTCTCGGGGGTGAAGAGGCCCTTTTGTAGTGAAGGTCACTATTTTGTTTAGAATTTTTGTCTATTTGTTACTGTACATTGTCCTGTGATTTAAATCTGCTGTTCACATCATGACATGCTGTGATTTCATCTTTAGGGTATGAGGACATGTAGTAGTGAATTTGACACGTGATATATTAAACTCTACTACATTTATCCATCGCAACAGGAGTGATATTTCAGACAGTGTTTGTTTGTTTTTCGCTCTGCAGGTTGTAAGTTACTGTTCAAGCAGGATTTCGCCAGGCGTCTGGGCCTGAAGTGTGTCACTTGCAACCACTGCACCCAGATGTGTAAGAAATCTCTCACCAAACAAATAGACGGAGTCAACAGGGACTTCTGCAGTGAGACGTGTGCTAAAAAGTTTCACGACTGGTACTACAAGGTACACTGATATTCTTGCCTAATTTCATAGTTCATAACTTTAGGATCATGTGATCAAGCCCAGGTGGTGGGGACTGCGTTCTTCACAGACCACAGGGGACTGACATATTTTAAGCTGACAAAAATGGCTTCCTCAAAATTCCTTAAAATACACCCATTAAATGCATGTATATTATGAGGGAGTCATCTATGTCTTATCAGAGGTTGTAAATTATTGGTTAAAATCATCCGTGCATTTCTGTGCCGTGTCCACTAGGCGGCACGCTGCGACTGCTGTAAGGTACAGGGGAACCTGATGGAGTCTGTGCAGTGGCGGGCAGAGATGAAGCATTTCTGTGACCAGCAGTGTCTTTTGCGCTTCTACTGCCAACAGAACGAGCCCAACATGGCCACGCAGAAAGGCCCAGAAAACACCTCTTTAGGTATAATTTAAAACCCCCTGCAAATGTCCATGTCTGAATTATGCCGTCACGTTTAAAATGAAATCCTTTGGTTCATTTACAGGGTTTGGAGGAGCAACCCAAGCATCTAAGATGGTGAGGGTGCTGTCATTTTTGACTGAATCATTGTTAAACAGAAGCAAATGTACATTTTGCATGGTTGTTTAGGTTTGATTGTAGTCCGTTCTATTTGTCGCTGTTGCAGTCGTTTACTCAGGGGCCTGTATCGTATGCTGGGGGAGGGATTCTGAAGGATGTGAAGAATAAAGCTGTGCTTTGTAAACCCCTCACCATGACCAAGGCCACCTACTGCAAACCCCACATGCAGAGCAAACCACTACAGACAGGTGAGCACCTTCTCTACTATCTCCACCTTTTTCTGAAAAAGATGGAGGTTTATGTGCTTCTGTCTTTGCTTCCCCCTTAGATGATATAGGTGTGGAGTGCTCAGGAAAGGAGTATGTTCCTATTCCAGTCCCTATTCCCGTTTATGTCCCAGTTCCCATGAACCTCTATGCTCAGGCCACGCCCACTCCTATTGCAATACCTGTACCGGTAAGAGCTCAAAGTGTCACATTGTATGTAACTGCAACATTTGTAGATACATGCACTTGTTTTGTCAGTCAGGTTTCTCTTCCAGTTGAAAATACAGTTATGTATTTTCAGTTATGAATACAATTTGTAGTAAAGTCGATTCATGAAAATGTTCATTTTGTGCATATAATACCATTTTATTCATTCATGTATTTTTTGTTTAAATTTCATTTTTTAATTGATGTTGTTTTATTTTTTGTTGTTACTTAAACATGAGAGTGTTCTGAATATTCATAATGGCAACATGCCTTACTTCATAGAAATGACCCTCATTGCTTCTATTACTTCATTTTTTCAGGTGCCTGTGCCAGTGTTTCTACCAACTACGTTGCAGAATGCTGAGCAGATTGTGAAGACCATCAGTGAGCTCAAAGCCAAAGTCCCCTCTGACCCTCTGGAAGCTGATCTAATAGCAATGGCTGAAGTGATTGCACAAGAAGATGAGAAACCCAAATGCTCAAGTAAGAACATGTTTGGAGCCGTGTACCTTTGACAGGACTCTACTTGTGTTTGTAACATCACTGCCTTCTCAGGTTCTCATGTCTCAGCTTTGTGATGCTCTCTAGAGTCAATTTTACACTTCTACCCTTCATAAGCATGTCATTCCCCTCCATTCACACTGCAGCATTTTTAATTGATACAACATTTGTAAATCTAAAAGCCCGTTTTTTTTTTTTTCTAGACATCAAATGTGAAAAGAGCAGTATGGAAGTGAAGATGGATAGTGTAAAACATGAAAATGGCAGTGGCAGCTCAGAAGAGGAGGAAGAAGACAAGTATGAACCAGATTTGGACTTGGAGAAGGACCTGCCCCAAGGTATAGTTGTTGACTTTTTCCAATATTTTGCCTTTTGCAATCTTGGCAGTACTTAAAATCTGTGTATAAGGTATAATCGCTTCTCATAATTATACACAGTAAAGAAGTGTTGCTCTGGTCTGTTTCAGCATCAGAGCCCATCCTGCTCGAGCGTCTGGATGCAGACACACTCTTTTCATTGCCTCCAGTCCTGTCTGAGGAGAAAGAAAAGACGCCTCGGCCCAGAACCAGGAGGAGGGTAACGATCACATCTGCCCTTATATCACTGTATCTAGTGCTGTCCTATGATTAGAAATCCTTTTGCTGTTCACATGCTGATGTGTCGTGATTGTTGAAGTTCTATATGAGGCTTGTGGCATCACAGGCAGTGAATGTAACAATGCCTGGATGTATGCTGATGCTTCTGATCTACTGTTGCTGCAGGGCCAGAAGAGGCGTGCAGTAGAAGAAGAGTCTTCATCCTCGTTATCCTCATCACCAACAGTAGAGTCCTCAGCAGCAGAAAGCTCTTTCTCCTTGAACACTAGATACGGCTTAAATGCATGGAGGAGATGGGCCACATCTGAAGCCTCACCATCCAGCCAGACCAAAGGAAAGGAAAGGAAACAAGGTATTGGTCACGAATGATCTTCTTACTGATGTCAATTAGTTAATTCAGTTCGATTTGTAGATTATAATGCCAGAGGGACCCAAGGAAATTTTCAAGCTTGGATGGTTTGAATGTGCCCAATGATTAGAACTTCACTGCTGTTCACATTCTGAAACAGTTTTGTTGATCACCTTCTGGTATGAGGGCACTTTATTTTTTCCATCCGTGTCAATTGAACCTAGAAACCTCTTTGAGGTGCATCATCTAATTTTCAAGGGGGACTTTTATGTCATGTTTGTGTAAATAAAGCACCTCAAGATAATCTTAAATGTTTCTGTATGGTGTACTGATGTTTAAGGTTTTTAGTTGTTGTTTTGTTTTTTTTGTTTTTTATGTGTGTGTCTGTTGAACAGTTAGTCTCCTGTCCCTGAGCCCAGCTGAGCTGAATCAGTCTTTATCTCACTTTGTCAAAGAGGTGCGTCGGCCTAATGGGGAGCGCTATACTCCAGACAGCCTCCTTTACCTCTGTCTCAGCATCCAGAAGGTGAGATTTTCCACAGCCTTTATGCATGTGATTTGTTTTCCAATTAAAGTTGTAAATGAGGATCCTTAAAGAGCAGAGCCTCTTGATTTATATTTAAAAAAAAAAAAAAAAAAATGGAATGAAATTTGGCACTTTAGTAAACCTCTGCATTTAATATAAATGTATGCTTTGCTTATGGAAGCCCAATATACATCCATAAAATATGATGTGCATTTATACATTTGAAAATAAATAAAACTTTGTTTTTCAATCGATTTAAAACATTAGTGTTTGAAAGATTATATTCATTTTGGGTTTTGATAAAATGTAAAAATTACATGTAATTTATTAAAATATAACATTTTACTAAATATTAATATTAAAAAATAATAACAAGACAGACTAAGTATCAATATATCGGGCGTCCCACCATCTTACTCAGTTCAGCACTAATGTTCCCACCAATTGAAAAGGAGAACAAAAGAAACCATGATTAAGTAGTTCGGCTGTATTTAAAAACAAAACTCAGATGCAAACTAGTTCTTGCTTGAGCTCTCGTGGTCTAAGCAGTGTCCAGTGATTATATCATTTGCTGTTCACATCCTGAAACATGGTGTTGATGCTTTTACTATGAGGACACATCAGACCAGAGACTGACCTGTCAACCTGGAAAGCCTTTGTCTTGCAGTCACAGAGGTGTATTATTTGTGTTCTAATCTTTTATTTTGTAGCATTTACAAGATAGAGGAAGGACAGATGACCTCTTCGGTGACCCACATTATCACATGTTTGGGGAAGAGCTGAACAAGCTCCTCAAAGACTGGCAACCCAGCGTTCTTCCTGATGGTAAAAGCACTAATATGTTTAAAGTGTTATTGTTATGTGACTTATATTTTGAACTGTCCAGTGATTACAACTTCTTATCCTGAAGTGCTGTTGACTCAATCCAACTATGAGGACATTTCACATAAATGATATTTTTGACCGATTTTATACGTTTTGAATTTTCAAATTTTATTGCTGAGTTTAAATATCAGTTTGTAACTGAAAGTGGTTTTCTGGTGAGGTTCTCGGTGGGGTCGTGTTGAAGAGCAACATTTATGGAGCAGTGGGCAAATTGGGGAGCAGACGCCCTCCGTCCTGCTGAGATCTCTCCTTTATCTCAACACCAAATACTTTGGTCTTCGCACCACTGAACAGCACTTACGCCTCTCATTTGGAAATGTCTATGGCTCAAGCAGTTCCAAACCGCACAGCCATGAGACCACCGTCTGTATACGCATCCCCTCCATCTCACAGGAGCAGCACGGTGCGTTAAGTATAGCATCATTTATACATTACACAAAAGCATGACAATAAAAAGAATGCCAAGCAATAATAACGAATATAGTAATACATTCTAAGCCGTTCTGCTGCTCTATACCTAATGATGAACCTCGTTTCTTTCATAGAGCAATCAGGTAGTAAGAGGCGGCGTAAAGATGACTGTGACACCAACTTTGAGGCGGACAGTGGTTCAGGAGGATCTGCCCACTGTCCTGTTAAGAAACATGAGTGCCGACTGTATGAGCTTTACCTTTCAAAGTGGTGAGTAATATATACTATACCAATTTCTTGTTTGTCATGCATTTGAGGAACTAAAAGAGGTTTGCAGATCCCCTGGCTAAGCACCAGCAGTATTTTGGTAGGAAAGTGCAACCCAAGACCACGATAAGCAGTGTCCAATGATTATAATTTGCTGTTCACATCCTGAAATATGGTGTTGACACTTCTATAATATGAGGACACGTACAGCTAACTGTAAATAATATTTCAGAATGATATGGTTTTCTCTACATAAGATAAATTATTACTACTATCAATACATTAAAAAAAAAAACGTATTGACTCAAAACATTGCAGCGGTAATGTTTATTTATTATGCAGTGGAGAGCATAATTGTTTTATATTATTATTTTATTATATATAATTTTTTTTTATTTTTTTAAATAAACAATTATGAATTTAATCCATAATTGTCCATAGATGTTGTATATTTAATTTTGTTGCTCATGTTGCATTTAGATTTTTAGATTTTTAAATCTAAATTAAATCTATTTTATTTTATTTATATATA
>JAUYWG010000042.1:12133777-12166314 GCA_034779775.1 Enteromius afrohamiltoni
AGATTTTTGTGTGTGTTTTAAATTTTGTATCGGCCATTTTTCTAATATGAATATTAGGCTTGGGCGGTAATACGGTATTATGGTATACCGGGGTATCTAAAAATAGCAATGCTATCAGTTTCAATGCAGTCATAAAAAAAAAACAATGCACTTATATATTACTTGGATCATTTATTTCATACCTGAAAATGCGTATGCGTGGTTGTCATCACGAGACAGCGTGGCAGAGACCTGCGCGGGACGGACTTTTCAGCCCCGCTCCCGCAAAAACACATCTTTTCTATCTTTTATATATATTTTCTGCAGTATTCAAATTTTGTCCTTGCCACCTGAACCTGCATTTACCCATCAGATCTTGTCCCACGCTGTACTCGCTTAAAACTGTTCTGGATGTTTGTTAATTTAATTCTGTTTGACTGTTGTATTTGCATTTTTATATAAACTGCTATTTGCTGCTAAAATGTTGTTAATATTGATGTGCATGTTATTTTGTTACCGTTTCAGTATTAGTGTTTGGTATTCAGTTTCTGAACGGTTTAGGCACAAGCCAACAGTAGTTTGGTGAGTCTTACGTCAAAATAAAAAATATATTAACCGTAATACCGTATACCGGGGTAAAATAGGGAGGTGGGATGACGGTATCAAAATTTGGATACAGCCCAAGCCTAATGAATATCTTTTCCTGGTAAATGAACTCTATGGGATCTGACTTCATCTCTCTTCTTCTCTTAGCCCAGAGTCTGTGAGACAGAGGACAGATTTTTTGTACATGAAGCCAGAGGTCTCTGCTTCCTCGGACAGTCCACTGTGGTTCAGCTCGACACCTCTAGAGAAAAGCACTTTGGCTAGGCTCCTGACTCGAATGCTGCTGGTCAGAGAGATCTATAAGGACAACCAGCATGAAGAGGAGGGCGTCTAGAGGCAGATGCACTGAAGACTTCTTACTATGGTGTCATGACACCCTGTGCATCATCGACGAGCTGCTTTCCATGTCACACCCTGTCACTCCCTTTAAATACACTGATCCCAGTACTGCTAAGAGATGATGTCAGGATGGATATTGATATTGGTGGGATTATGCTGATCCAGATCAGTCTTCCCAAAGACCCTGACCTTTAGGAGTAGAGGTTTATCTCCAGAAACATGACATGCTGCTTTTGTTCTCTCTTTCACCCCCCCCCCCCCCCTCCCTTTTACCTTTTTTGGACACTTTGGTTCATGTAGCATTACTTGTGAGGCCACTGTGGTCTGAAAATATTTCTGCTAATAGTCTAGTCCGTTAGCAGGCAGAAGACAAGAACTTTGGTCCTGTGAAGTAATGGATTCAAGGAGGATTGCGTTTTATTTTATTTTTTCGTCCTGCCCAACAAAGCCTTCTAAAGATAAAAAAATTATTTATTACTGTCGATTGACGTCTGTTAAAGAGGAGAGTCCAAAATTTTCTAACGACCGGGGAGGGTGCATGTGCCATGTGTGCAATTTCTTTGGCCTTCCTAAGAGCATTAAAACCTGCTGCAGCCCTGGACCTCTCTGTGCGAGTGGTATGAGTGTGTTTGTGAATGTGCGTGTCTATTTCCCTTCCCTTTCTTGTTGTTCTGGAGTGGATTGGACAGGAGTAAGTGCTACACAGCGAATACGTTACTGGCATTGAACCTTTAAGTGTGAAAATATTCCTCTGAACAATCAAGTGATGAATTTTGAATTTGAATTTCATCCGCAGCATTACACAGATAAGCAGAGACATGCTGTCAATGTTTAAACATTGTCATAGAATTTGCTCTGTACTCTTTGTGGATTCAAGAGTCATTTGAAGGATGTGCGTGTGCACAAAGCTCATTAAAAGTTATGTTCAAAACTCTTAGCTTATGCAAGAGTAAAAGTGATTTATTTATAAGGTACAAGTCAGTGGGGTTTGTTTTCATGGTTTTATGATTATTTCCTTGACCTTTTCTACCAATAAATTACAAGCTAATTTCTTGGTCTCATAATGGTTTACCTAAAGTTAAAAAATTAATCGGGTTTCTGTTTAATTAGGAATTTCTAGTTTTGTTATTTTGTTTAAATTCCCTGCCTTACCTAAACTTCATTTATTTTTTTTCTGTAAAACATAAAAGGAGATATTTTGAAGATTATGACTATCCTGAGACGGCTGCATCAAACAATGGCACATGAGGGGGTTGTTGTGTTTTATTTATTTATTTTTTCCCAAAGTGTGTAGTTCATATACGGATTAGCCACAACTTTAAAACCACCAATATAATGTAGTTCTTCCTTGTGATGCCAACAGCTCTGATGTGTCCAGGCATGGATGGAGCTTAGCTTAAGCCACAACTATGCCTTAGTTTGTTTTGGGTTTTTTTGATAAAAATGCCTTGGGAGAAAATGTAACACAACTCCTAAGGCAGGAACAATAGAACAGAGCAAGATATTTTAAGTTAAAATGTAGTGCAGTAAAAATGCATTTTAGTCTGGGACTAGCCTTGTCTATCAAGCCTTGTCTGTGAAACCAGGTAGATACTTGGGAATTCGGAGGACAAATCAACATGTTAAACTGTCATGTTCTTTAAATCCGACCATCTTTAGGTAGTTGGTACATGCCAAAGTAACATCCAGGACTCAATGTTTCAGCAATTTGAACTACAGTAACTCCTCTGTGAGATCAGAAGTAACAGGCTAGCATTCACTGCCCACATACCTTGATGCCAGTTCACCACTTATCTTTTATTTTGCCATTCTGGTAGGTGCTAATTATTGCAGGGGTGTCTTGGAGGGTGACTGCCCTGGAGAGTTTAGCTCCAACCCAGATCAAACACCTGAATCAGCTAATCAAGGTCTTACTACAGTAGGTACACACAAAACTTTCAGGAAGGTATTTGGAGTCAATTTGAAGCTAGACTCTACAGGACAGTGGCCCCCTAGGACACCCCTGAATTAGTGCATACCAGGAACACCCCACAGGACATTCAATTTTGGAGATTCTCTGACCCGGTCTTCTAGCCATCACTATAAGACCCTTGTCAAAGTCACTTAATGTAGCCTTCCTCATGAAGGCTACATTAAGTGATGTTAAAATAAAACATTTATTTTAATATCATATTGTCCCAGAGTAGAGCCAGGCCTGCTGTTGTGATGTAACGTTGAACTATATTTATCTAGGTCATACTGCATGAGCTCTTTCTGCCAGACCAGTGGCATGAGCTCACTTGGCATCAATGGTTGGTTTTATCTCCTCACAAACAAACAAATGGTTCACAGACCAAGCCCCTTGATGGACTTTATTCCGGAAGGTGTTCCATGTCAGTGACCACACCGAGACATGGGGAAGCACAAGGTCATTTCAGTCAATGGTCATGTGACAGGAAACGGCTTCCAGGAGGATACATGGTGTCCTGTTTTCACTAAGGTTGCCAGAATTGTGATTGACAGGCAGCGGTTTTATTATGGGCAGTGCAGTACTCCCCACTTCAGTATAAAGAGGAGTTATGCTGCATGTTGATCTATTTATACGGCAGTGGAGCTACTGAGATGTAAGCGCCCTGCTGAAAAAAATTTGCATATGCTGGTGAGGTATGTACTGATGCTGGTTTAAATGACCAGCTTAAACCAGCATCCCAGCGTCAAAAACTACCAGCATATGCTGGGTTTTTTTTCAGCGGGATGAAAGGCGGTTATCTGCAGAAATGAGAGCTTTTGACAGAATGTGTTCAGTTGATGTTTGAATGATTTTTGAAGACAGTCAACTTTACTTGTGAAAAGCTTTTTTTGTGAAATATGCCAGGAAGACATTCAGAGCCATATGGTTATGGCAAGAGCTTCTGGGCAATTACACATCAATATAGCATTTTTGTTAGACTGTACAACAATAATTACTATTTTTGCATTATTGTAAGTGATAGGTTTAGGGTTGGGTTAAGTGTAGATGTTAATAAAGCACAATCTAATAGGTCAAAAAATATACTTTATTGTTGGCTTCCAGTTTATGTTGTATCCTTTTTTGCCACAGTGACAGTCTTTCACAAACACTAAATAATTAATGTGGTCAGATTAGCAAGTTTCCACTGTCAAAAAGATCCATTGCATGTGCTGTAAGCAAGCAGACAAAATCTTTTAAACCAAGCCTCTTCCTGCTGGTGAATCCGCAGAAATAAGTGGAAAATATTGCACCCACAAGCAGAATTAAAATTCTCTGCATTCTTGTTGAAATGTCTGGCTTCTCACAGGGAAAATTAGTTTGATAAAAGATGAAATGGGTTTAAAGAAATATGTTACAGTGAATAGATATTTACAGCATAACTGCTATCGTAAAGCAACCGTTCATTTCCGCTGCATTATTTCATACTCTCGCAAATCAAACTGCGAAGAAAAAGACGTCATCAGAATAAGAAACCTATAGTTCAAGGTAAAAACAGTTGTTACATACAGTTGTATGTAAAGATAACTTTATTTGAGGTCAAAATATTTAATTTTGCGGAGGGCTTTACGTGAACAACCAGAACACCACAGCAACGTGCAAAAATCAATTAGAGCCCCTTAGCAGCCACATAAGTGCTATAAACTAAGAACATCCTAGCAACTGCACAGTAACATTAGTCAAAGCCTCTCACATTTTCACAATTTTTACCTGATGTCTCACTGGCTATTATTAGTTTGTAGGAAAGTTTTTTTTTTTAGTGACGGTCTACATATACATATTATATACACACACAGTGACTCACACTAATATTGGCACCCTTGGTAAATCTGAGCAAGGTGGCTGTGAAAATAAATCTGCATTGTTTATCCTTTTGATCTTTTGTTAAAAAAACCCCACAAAATTCACTATCATTGAAGTAAAACAAGTGAAAATAGGGAGGAAAACTTGTGATGAAATAAATGTTTGTTCTTAAATGTTTGCCACTATTATTGCTACGTCCTTTTCCCAAGATGACAGCACTTAGTTTTCTCCTGTAGTCCCTGGAGAGTTTTTAGAACACCTGATGAGAGAAAAGAGACCATTGCTTCATCCAGAATCACTCTAGACCCTTTATATTACCAGCTCCATGTTGGTCCTCCTCTTTAGTTCACCTCTTCACTCAGGGTTCAGGTCAGAGGACTGGGACAGCCATAGCAAAAGCTTCATTTTGTGTTATTTAATTCTTGTATTTATTTTGGATTATTGTCCCAATGGAACACCCAACCATGACCATTTATAAGATTTCTAACAGAGTCAGTAAACTATTAGATTTTATCTGTTGATATTTCCATATAGAATCCATGATGCCATGTGTCTAAACAAGGTGTCCAGGACCTCCAGCTGAAATATAGACCCACAACATCAAAAACACAGCAGTATACTTCATTGTACTTTTTATCCCCGTGTTCATCAAACCCATCTTGAGCGATTGCTGCTGAAAAGCTAATTTTATGGTTTTATCTGATCATAGAAGCCAAGCCCATTCGTAGTTCCAGTCCTGTCTTGACAACTGAACATGCTGGAGAATGTTTTTGGATGAGCGAGGAGAATTATTCTTAAACCTCTTGAACAACATTTGCTGATTACTATTTTTTAAAAGGTTTTCTGACACCAAGCTATTTTCTCCAATTCTCCAGCTGTGGTCCTTGAAGAGTCTTTAGCCACTCAAACTCTACTCCTCGCCATGTATTAGGATGATAGAGACACACATCCAGGCAGCTTCCTAACATTGTATATTGTATGGAAATTCTTAATTATTTACCTGATTTTCACTGCTCACCAGTTCACTAATTTGTGAAGCTCAATTATCTTTTGCAGCATATAAGAAATATATTCTTTGGTTTTTCTCATTGTATTAATGATTAATGGATTTTGGGCTTTGTTTTCCCTCCTATATAAATTCACCTAAAGGATTATTAGGAACACCTGTTTGATTTCTCAGTATTGCAATTATCTAATCAACCAATCACATGGCAGTTGCTTCAATGCATTTAGGGGTGTGGTCCTGGTCAAGACAATCTCCTATACCAATGCCTCACTCAAATGCACCAAACTCAAATGCACCAAAGCTGGGTTGCCAACCGCCATTAAGTCCAAAGAAGAAGAAGAAGACAATCTACTGAACTCCAAACTGAATGTCAGAATGGAAAAGAAAGGTGATTTAAGCAAGTTTGAGCATGGCATGGTTGTTGGTGCCAGATGGGCCGGTCTGAGTATTTCACAATCTGCTCAGTTACTGGGAGTTTCACGCACAACCATTTCTAGGGTTTACAAATAATGGTGTGAAAAGGGAAAAACATCCAATATACAGTCCTGTGGCCTGTGCCTTGTTGATGCTAGAGGTCAGAGGAGAATGGACCAACTGATTCAAGCTGATAAAAGAGCAACTTTGACTGAAATAACCACTCGTTACAACCGAGGTATGCAGCAAAGCATTTGTGAAGCCACAACACGAACAACCTTGCGGCGGATGGGCTACAACAGCAGAAGACCCCACCAGGTACCACTCATCTCCACTACAAGTAGGAAAAAGAGGCTACAATTTGCACGAGCTCACCAAAATTGGACAGTTGAAGACTGGAAAAATGTTGCCTGGTCTGATGAGTATCGATTTCTGTTGAGACATTCAACTGGTAGAGTCAGAATTTGGTATAAACAGAATGAGAACATGGATACATCATGCCTTGTTACCACTGTGCCGGCTGGTGGTGTAATGGTGTGGGGGATGTTTTCTTGGCACACTTTAGGCCCCTTAGTGCCAATCGGCATCGTTTAAATGCCACGGGATACCTGAGCATTGTTTCTGACCATGTCCATCCCTTTATGACCCATCCTCTGATGGCTACTTCCAGCAGGATAATGCACTATGTCACAAAGCTTGAATCATTTCAAATTAGTTTCTTGAACATGACAATGATTTTACTGTACTAAATTGGCCCCCACAGTCACCAGATCTCAAGCATCTTTGGGATGTGGTGGAATGGGAGCTTCATGCCCTGGATGCAAGTTTCATGTTCATAATCACTCTGGAGTGCTCAAAATTGTGAATATCAATGGGATTATACTTTAGAGATACTTCAAAAAATCTTGGGGTGCCAATAATTGTGGCCAACATGTATTGGCAAAAAACATTTATTTCACAATTTCCATTTTCAATTGTTTTAATTCAATGATAGGTTAGAAATTTGTAAAATAATTTTTGTAAAAAAAAAAAAAAAAGAAAGATCAAAGGGATAAACAATGCAGATTTATTTTCACAGCCACCTTTGCTCAGATTTACTATGGGTTCCAATATTAGTGGAGGGCACCGTATATATTATCTTCCTCCTGAGCTGGCAGCACTCTTTGATCAGATTTGTTGTTAATGTTGACTGTTGAGCCTGTTGAGTGTATACTTTAGTTCAAACAGACTCGGTGATCCATGAGGAAGCAAATCAGTTGAGAGGAACCATACTGTTGATTTACAGTTCATTTGTGCCACTGAATTATTTTGTGGTGAGCAGGGTGCAAAAATGTCATAGTGTTTAGTAGCGGTTAAACAATACAGTCAGCACACTAACTGTTATTACAAAAACTCAGTAATGACTGACAGTGATGTTATTGTTCTCATAAATAGAGTAGCTTAAAGCTAATTGTAGCTGTTATCCATGTAAAACTTCATGACTTGTTTTATTAAAAAGCAAGTTCATTAGAAAGATTGTTCTTTATAGTAATACAGTTTTTATCAGGATCTGAGGGGTGTGGGTGGGCAAGTTAAGTAATGCCACAGCTTACACACTGGTGTTCAGATAATGACAAAATCAATATAATGGCAATATTTCCATCCATTGAATGTATATGCTTTTACATATTCAAAGCTTGTCTGCTGCTTTGGTGACTTTATGGGTTCATGAGAAAATTATGAAAAATCTAAATTGTTTATCTACACATTTAAGATTTTCAGATTTTTTTTTTTTTTTTTAATGTTAAGTAAAAACATTTAAGCCCTTTCGATACCACAGCTGGTGTTTTCCAGCATGTGTCCCTTACTGGGCAACCAGTTGGGGGCATCCTACGTTGGGCGTTTTGTGTTGGAGCCAAAATTAAACCAGTGGGCGGGCTGGAGAGGAATGGAGACATTAAATTCTTTCACATTTGGGTGTGAGTTTTGTTTCCAGATAAATGGCCATCGCTCTCTGTGAGGGCACGACTCCCTGCTTTAGGAGTACTGGAATGTTGTCTCTCTGTTTGAGTGACGCAAAGCATGCTGAGGTTACCCCACCTATTTGAGTTTGCTTGTGAACTTTGGCACCTCCCTGCGTTTGTGAGCATTATGTGTGTGGATGTATTCCTTGTACTGCACGGCGCACAAATCTACTTAACATTTCAGTTTAAAAACCCAAATTATGTACACGAGAGATAAATCAGCAGCTAGAATGAGAAGAACGGGCTGTTTTGTGAAGGAACTTGCAGGTATGACAAACTCTCTTTTTTTTTTTTTTTTTTTTTTGAAGAGGCAGCTTTTTTCTTTCTTTTCCATCAGTTAGAGTTGGCCAGACTCCAATAACTTGTCCCATTGATCTAAAGCGAAAACGACCCAGAGCGCACACAGCCGGCCGAGCGAGAGGGCAGGCGGATGTAAAAACATTTTTTCACCCTCGTGGGTTTTTTTGTTTGGGCTCAATCCCCAGTCCTTTCAGGGGACATAAAGAAAGTGCTGCCCTCAGCAGGGTCATCTGGGATAGAGCCACGGCAGAGGCGAGAGGCAGACTATAGGTGGCGATTAGGCCCTCTAATGTGTGATGAATCCTTTCAGAATCACATGATATGAACTAATGTCACCATTAAATTATAAAACAACAGAGAGCGCGCTAAGGGAGGAGGAGTTACTGTTACAGGGGGATCACAGTGACCAGCTGTACTAAAGTGAGAACCACCACAATTCTCACATTTTCATTACTACATGAGCTTTAAAAAGCATGTTAGAACAGCCCTGCTCATGTAAGATATCAGACCCAATTACTCTCTTGGACACCTGTTGTCCCATCCAGCCCAACTTATCTGCAGCTTATTTGTAGTGATGTTAAATTTAGGATGACCTATCTAGTAGAAAGCAGGGGGACTACCCGTGTGAGAGTATACAGCCCATTTTCAACAAAACAACAGTCCACATGCACATTGTGACTGAAACACTGATTTACTCAGATTCACTGTCACTGTCATTTTGCCCTTACATACTTCCTCTTGTTTAGTATGTAAGCGTGAGTCCAGACATTCTCTGTGCTGAACTAGAATGGTGCTGGAGTGTGTTCACTGAGAGATCTGTGCCTTTGTCTTCTGGGTCATTCTACAGTCGCGGTGGCAGATGCTCTTACTTTCAACTGGCAAAAAGGTCAAACTGCAATGCAAACAATTCCTATACAATACCAGGCCCCACTTTATATTGTGCGTGTTTAAGTATGAACTACTTCACAATAAAATAATAAATAATCTATTGTGTTCGTGTTGAATTGTTAAAGTCTGTGCTGTTATTAAGATGGGATACATGTTTTGTGATCTATTTAGGTTAAAGGGGTAGAAGTAGGGTCAACAGTGTAATTATTTAATTGCAGGACACTGTTTTAAAATAGAAGTACAATGTGAAAATATGTATTTACACAATAAGTGCATTGCATCAACCAATACATTTAAATATAAATACATAGTTATTAAAGTCACTTAATATAAAGGGTTCTAATATGATATATAAAGTTTAACTAATTTAAATTGTAACTTATATTCAGTCTTACAAATATTTTTGTCACCTCTTGTTATGTTACTGCTCTATAATATGGCAGTAGTACAAACAAGTTCGAAAAAAATGTTTATACATTTTTCTAAATATAAATAATTTCATATATATTTAAATTAAACACTTAACAGTTCAACACGTTTAATTATTAAATGTATATATATATATATATGTCGTTTTTTTATGTTTTTTTTAATCCGTTGTTATCTCTATATGGAGTTCTAACACTTTAGAAGTTACCTTAGTGTACCTCTATGCCTTAGATTATATTGTTAATAAAATAATAATTGCTAATATCTCTTGATAAACACTGACTTTCTCAAAATATCTCTTCTTATTTTCCAGATGAGAAAGTGTGACATACAGGTATGGAACAACATGAAGGTGAGTAAATTAGACTATAACAGAATTTTCACTTTTGGGTGAACTATCACTTTACCTTGATATTGAATTGGGAGTGGTGCTACTGATTCCTATAACGATTAATCACAAGTAACAAAATAATAAAACATAAAGTCAGTCAAGGAAACTTAAACTAAAAGTATACTTTTTGGAATTGTACAATTATTTACTTTAGCTTTGATGGAAATGAAGTGACTTGCATCACAGTTACAGTATGATCCAGTTATTGTGTTGTAATGTTGATCATTATTTACACATGCACACCTTGGTTCAGACTTGGGCCCCAAACATATTGAGTAGCTTTCCTAATATAAACAACACAGCACGGTGGTATTCAGGCAGAGAGGCTGCATAATTTTTCCAAGATGATTAAAGGCTATAAATAACTGCCTGTGTGTTTTTAGTTCTGGGATGGTGAAGCCAAGTGCTCACATAGACACATAGACCCTGCCCTTCGGAGATAGCATTGCAACCTTCAACCCGCAGACAACCAATCGAATGACACCCCTCAAACACTGGACTTAACACCTACTGCGTATCACCTCCTCTTCAATCACTGGCTCCATGCTCTTTTCCCCACAAACCTATACTACAACTATCCATTTTATCTGATGCCATTGTTTTACTCTCCTCATAGCAATCATTGATTACTGTCCTTACTCTTATTATAACCTTTGTTGATACTCCAAATTAGCTCTGTTTATTGAAACCATCACATAAGGTTTGCCAGTTTCAAATGTGCATTGTCCCTCTAATCCTTTGGCCCTAAAATAACCCAACACTTGTCCTCTCATAGATATCTAGACACTGAGCACATGAAGCAGCCAGTGGAGCTTCAACTGCTGTGTGTGTGTGTGTGTGTGTGTGTGTGTGTGTGTGCGACAGAGTCTGTTCCCACAACACACAGCATATGCTGACTAAATGCAATAAGTGTCCGTTCAAACGAACCAGTACAGTGAGAATTAACATTCTCTGAGCTTGAACTCCACTGTCAGATCTGAAGTTTTCACCTCCTCTCAACATGCCTTAGCCTTCCACGAATTTAATCCATTTAACCCCAGGGATGATTTATGGATGAGAAACTGAAAATGGCTATATATATAATGTTTATAATTTATAATGTAAAATTATTTACTGTTAAATTTAATCAGCCATAGATTAAAAAAAAAAAAAAAAGATGATGGATCAAGTTGGTTTTCCTTATTCCTAAACAATATCCCACAGTCTTAGGTTTTTGCAGACAAGGTGCCTGTGATCCAGTATTAAATCTGTGTTTCCAGTAGAAACCCTCTTTTATTTAATGTAAAAGGAACACGGACTGTACAGATTTATTTTGTCAACAGCAGATAAATGCTTACAGATAATTCTCTCTTTAGCTACTAACAGATAGCTAAACACATTAAAGCTTCGTAAAGGGGCAACATTCGTAGTTCTACTTTCAAATCATAAATACCTTGGTAACAAAACAAAGTAGCATTTGTCTTGCACTTGATATCAATTAGTGTCATGCATGACATAGATCATCCTCTGGCCTGCGATTTGTGCGGGTGATGTGTCATTTCAGTGCCCCTCATGATTCGGTTTCATTCTCACTTCCCCTCTAGGAATCTGGAGTGGAGGACTGATAAGTATAAAGGTCAGAGGTCAACGAGTGCAAGTTCTCGTTTGAGATGTGCTCAGGCTTCCTGCAGATTTGTTTCTTATTATAGTGTTGTTCTTGATGGTTTTGACCTAGATCGCATTAAATTGCATAATGCATTAGCATCATTAACTTTTAAGATTAAAAATGTCTTTTATCTAGCATTTAGAAAGATCTTATAGTTCTGTGAAAGTTTTAGTGAAAATCGCTTTTTTTTTCTTTTACGGAGCCTTTTTAGTGAACAGGCCAGCACTTGAAAGCATTTAAACATCAATAACGTTTAACATGAGTTTTGACGCTTGCCGTGTGTAACTGAAAAAGATGGAGTAGCCTTCATTTATGGTACAAAAAGTTTATTTAGTAACAGCTTTGTAAACATTTGAGGTAAATGAACATTTACATCAACTTGTTCTTATAAAATTGAATACACAAGGCACTTCTCTTAAGACAGCATTGAAACAGGCTGCTGTTCTGAGCATATGTAGGTGGTTCATTTCCCTGATTGGTCAGAATAATCAGCTCTGCTAGAGAAAATCAGTTCAAGAAGTTCAAGAAATGAGTGTTATCTGAGAGTAATGGGCTGCAACTAAGTACACTACAAATGGATCGAGATAGGAAAGAGCTGGCTGGCTGGCCAATTCAAATTCAGAATGGATGAAATGCTATAATGCACAAAGTTCAAATTTTCTGCGGTCCTTTCAGGCCACCACAACAGTCCTAAAATAAAACATGGGAAACGTGTATATTTCTTATACTCTACAAGTGCTGTTTTATAAATTACATTTGATGTTATTTAAGTGGAATAATACTGCCATCAACACAACGACTTTTACTATTAAGACATTTTCCTTTAAGGATCAAAAATATTTCCTCCTTTCTATCAATGTAAGAATTATTGAACAGTGTCTTTTGCCTATATGTGCAAATCTTCAACTATTTACTAAAATGTAAACTTTAAGAACCAAAAAATGACAAAATAACACTTTTGTTTTTGGATACATTAAAACAGCAGAAAATAAATAACATACATCTGTAAATACTGCGATCTGATAAAAGCAAAAGTAATACTGTCCTAAGCACAAACTCTGTGTGATGAAGCAATGTACCATGTCTATTTCAGGGCTGTCTGTCTCTTTAAATAGACAGCAGAGATATAGACCTGATAATAAAACAGTGTACATTGTGTTTGAATGGATCTCAACAACAGTTTTGAAAGGTTTCCAAAAAAAAATAAAAATCATGTTGTGCTGTTCAAGTTAATGTGAGTTGGTATGTTTACAGAAGGCATGTTTTATACAACAGCAGTAGTAGTCAGTGAAAATGAGGGCCTCACAGTAACCTGAAACCGGACCAAAAAAAACATAAGAAAAAAATGGGGATAAACTCCATATCAGCATAAGACACATAAGCATCTTTTTATGTCCATTTTGAAAAAAAATACTTTTTGGCAACCACGAACTGACTACAGAAAAGCAATGCTTTTGATAACTGTTTTTTACTCATTCTCAACCAATTGCTTACATTTTTAGAAAATGCTCAAACTTTTTGAAATAAAAACCAATATTTTAAATGTCACATGTAAAGAGAGTTAGTACTCCCCTCATCTGATTAACTACTTCAAAAGTGATCATGTATTCCTGATGCCTAGATTGGACATGGTCATAATATCAAAACTCTCAAATAGAGGAGCAGGATGTGAACTTCAGATCATGGAATTGAAAAAAAAAAAAAAAAAATAGAAACTTGGTCCAGAGAATACACAAGCTATATGAATTAAAACTCTGCACCATTCAGCAGTACAACAGTTATCTAAATATCTCACTTGCCTCAGCTATATGCTCATTTTCAGTGTATGGATGACCTTTTCTCTGTGATGCATTAAAGTTTGCCACTTTTATCAGGCAATGTGCTTTTTTTCCTTCTTCCTAAATCTTTGATTTCTCTTTACAGTGAGGAAATGCAGAGACAGATGCTGGAACAATAAAACATTTTAGTTGTAAATTTTTTTATTTTATTTTTAAATTGATTTTGACAACTTCTTTCTTCAATTACTTCAACTACTCTATTTTTCCCGTTTCTCTCATATCCAATTCAAGTCTTCAAAAATAAATAAAAAATAGTATGACATGAGTCTAAAAACTTGTAGGAGAGCTTTTTACAAATTTTGATTGTTCAATGATTTTTGGGGACTATTAATTGAACTAATTTAAGTTATAAATCTGACTCTCTCTCTAAATATTTAAAAAAATCTGATTTTTTTTGACCTTGTACAATGGATGAATGGCCCTACTGACATCCAGGGTCATATGCTACATCTGGTTTTGTCACATAATCTGTTTTTAATATGACTATTTCTGACCTCAACTTTTCTGATCATAAGCCTCTTCTTTTTTACTGTCCCTATCCATGCTTGTTTTTAAAAAGCCCATGGTGTTGTCAGATCATCTCGCACTTTTAATGCCATTACTATCAATAACCTTGCACAATTGTACAGAGAAAGATCTTGTCACAAAACTAATTCAAGTGACATTTGCTGATGTCAATAAATCATTGAGATTCCAGTGTAACATAACCTGCATTAGATGTGCTGCTCCATTCAGCTGCATAACACTAACCAGCGCTCAGAAGCCATAAGAGACATTTACATTGCAAAATGGAATAAATAATGAATGGAATTAACGTTTTGTTCCAGCAGTCTGCCCCTTTCTTCCTCATGTATTTTGGTGGGGTTTTTTTGTGTGTGTATGTTTTTGTCCACAAAAACCTGCGCTTTGCAGTTGAGAGCCACTAAACTGCCAAATCATTGGGCCTCGCTCTCGCGCTGCTGGCTTTACTAGCCCTGCTCAATCGTCGCGCATCAGTGAAAACGACGGGCGGCTCGTGCATCTCCACCGTGGTGGTGACGTGCCCCTCCTCTGGTCCGTCGCTCAAACCAGCGCCAGGGGTGGGGGCACCGGCGTGCTGAGCGGCTTCTTTGGCTTGCCGCCCGTTATCGGAGGAGCGAGACGAGGAGGATGAAAGGGAGGGGGAGGCGGCGTTCATCTCCCGAGTCTGCTGCTCGGTGGCCAGGTTGGCCCAGTTCTGCTCGGCAGCCAGCCTGTGGTTGTTGTTACTGATGTAGAACGGTGAGGACTCCTCCAGCTCCTCGCGCAGAGGGTCCATCTTGAACTCGGCCGTCGAGGGTGCCGACACAGGCTGAAGGAACCCTCCACCAACCACTGCCACCTCCGTGTAGTCTGGCGGGTAGCTGAGGGTGGCAGGCGCAGTTCTAGAAGACTCGGCCTCCGCTTCGTCCGCATCGGGCAGCGACTCACGGTCGGGGGCAAACTCATTGGTCATGCCCTGTTTGACCTTCTTCCATCCGAGGTGATAGATTTCTAACAAATTCAGCAAAAGGGACACGCAAGCCACCACAAGCATAAATATGATGAAGATGGTCTTTTCCGTGGGCCGGGAAATGAAGCAGTCCACAGTGTTGGGGCAGGGCCACCGAGCACACTTATAAAGGGGCCGCAACTGGAAACCATAGAGGAAATACTGACCTAAAATGAACCCCACTTCAAACAGGGTCTTGAAAATGATGTTGAACACATAGGTGCGCAACAAGGCACCTCTAATGCGGATTTTGCCATGCTCGTCTCTGATTGGTGGCTTCTCCTTTTTGCCGCCGCCGCCCCCACCCTGTCCACCAGACTCCCCTCCCCCTCCGTTTCTATACAGGAGTTCTTTCTCATCCACGAGCCGACTGGCCTTTCGCAGTTCCTCCTCGCGCTCTTTCCGCTTCTCCTCCATTCGAACGATGTGCAGGACATGGCCCAGGTAGATGAGTGTCGGCGTGGACACAAAGATGATTTGGAGCACCCAGAAGCGGATGTGGGAGATGGGGAAGGCCTCATCATAGCAGACGTTCTCGCAACCGGGTTGCTGCGTGTTGCAGGTGAAGTCCGACTGCTCGTCGCCCCAGACCTCCTCAGCCGCCGCTCCCAACACCAGAATCCTAAAAATGAAGAGTACTGTCAGCCAGACTTTGCCGATCACGGTCGAGTGTTCCTGTGCATTCTCCAAGAGCCGTCCAAGAAAGCTCCAGTCACCCATGCTTCACGATTTCTAGCCTAGAGAGAAAGTACAGTCTGAGGGCCAGAGAGAGAGAGAAAGAGAGAGTGGAGTCAGGTGAGAGAAAGGGTTAAAGGGGAACAGAGCGGACTCATCACAAAATAGCGTTACACTGTACACAAGACACTTCGGATCTTCTCAGGCCTGCACTGCCCACTCAAACAGGCACAGCTAAAGGTAAATTAAGATATAAAACACTCAGCCCTCATAAACTCACACAGCATTTCACGGTTCTGCATAAGATCCGAATGGTCAGTCCTAGTGAAGCACTCCCCTGCACAACTTTACCAAACCACGTTTAGGAAAACCAAGGAAATCAACCTTGTCATTGATCACTGTAAATATAACATTTAAAAATGAAATGTTTGACATAAACTTATGGATTTCGTGACCCCTCGCTATTTAACTCTCTAACTGGCTGCTATGAACCTGGCATGCACAGTGTAAGCAAACTCTCTCTGGCTCGCTTTCTCTCCAGCCACTGACACACACACACACACACACTCATGCATACACTGTTTCACCACACTCATACACACGGCCTCTTTCTCTCTCACCTGTGCGCTTCACTGCCCAGCAGGCATGTGCTGAGATCGACATTATAATGTTCAAAAACAGTTGAAAGCGTTGACTGGACAGTGATGCGTGGAGGGCCCTGATAGAGCCAATTTCAGGACATCAAGGTGGAAAATGCAGTGAAACATGGAGACAGGGCATTGCCAAAAGCAGGCCACTTTATCATTGTGAATCTACACTCAGATGATGTTTACATCATTATAATTAATTGACAGCTAAAAATGTACAATTCACAAATTCACACTGTAGGTGCTGTACGTGCTTTTAAAAAATGATTAATCCAGAAATGAGTCTCATGTTATTATAGACTAAGGATTTTGATCAGCGCAGATTTCATCTTAAAAATAAACAACAAGATTTAACTAGGTGTAACAGAACAAGGTTGAGATAGTATTATCATTAGTAAACAAAGCAAAATATACAAAAGGGAGGAAAACAATATATTTACTTACTAAAATGATGCTGTATTGAGGGCGGCAAATCCATCGACTAAGGTTCTAATTCAAGTCTATGACCCTGAAAGAGAAAGTACAAGTTACATAATAATAATAAACAGTTAATTTATTTTACATTTAACGTATATATCTTTACGTAACCAAAATAATTATTTTCATTTGTATTTTTTTACTACTAGTATCATAGATAATAAAACTTTTAGCCCTTTTATTTATTTTTTAATTCCAGTAAATGATGGCCTATTATGGCCTAAAATCTTTTAGTTCCCAAGGTATAGCTATAATTTTCATTAAAGTTATTAAAGTTTATAATTACTATATATCAATAATACTTAGCATCTTTGATCTATCAGCTAAGAATCTAGTTACAAACTGCTTCTGTGTATATAATTAGCTTATGATAGTAAGTGTTCTCACTTTACATCCAGGTCAAACTGTCAGAGAGAGGCAGATTTTCTCTTCTTTGCATTGATCATGAGCTCATACCTGTCATCTCAAACAACAGCTCTTTTCCTTAAATGTGTCTAAATGATGTTAGCTGTTAGTAAGCAGAAACCATCCAAAGTGAAGTCTAAGCTGATGGCCTTCCAGTTAACAAAAAGTCATATTAATTAATGTGGGATGTAAAAGGATAAAAGATTCGTAGACCTAACTTAAAGCATACCTTGACTGAAGTAGGCAAACTTATCTAAAGAAAGCAATATCCAGCGGCCACTGGTGCCACAGTTTGAGTGCGTTGAAAGCATACAGACCTCCCAAAGGTAGCAGGAGCCCTCCCCGCTCCCCCCGTTCCCAAATCCTGGCAGCACTGCCAGCTTACCAAACTCTTTTGAAAGTGGCCGGCCAACTTATTCATTCACAGAAGTTCTTCACACATAGACCCGAGGTCAAACTCTCGTAGAAAACCTAGTCTTTCATGGCAAATCGAGTGTGGAGACGGGGTCTCACCAAGCGCAGCTGTCTCCCGTTCCCAGCCATCGCTACTGTCACTTTGAGTGGTCATGCAAGAGTGCTGCGTTCAGAAAGTCATCGCCAGTCAGTGCGCACGCCACGCCCCGTCGACTGGGGTAAACTCATCACCCCAAACTTAACTATAGTAGTAACTCATAATTTTACATAAAGACTGGTGCTTTATTTTACTTTATACCACATATTATTCTAATTAAAATAGATATAATTATAGTTTAATAATAATAATTGTTATATTAATGATAATGATTATAATAATACTGTTGGTAATTATTGTCATGATTAAAATGATTTGAAATAATAATAATCATAACTGTATGCTCGTACAGGCAGTGTTGAGACTTCTTAAAACAGAATTCGGACGTTTCACTGATTGTATCACTCCGCGTTCTGTTCAAGCAGTCTGTCATCGGTGCGCTGTTTGGATTGTGCTCTTAAAATTATTTAATATTTAATACTTTTATTAGCAGAATAAAAAAATATCAAAATAACTAGCCATATTGTGTCTGAAGTATACGTTTTTATTGTTATATTGTTGTTTATATAACCGTTGTACAATGCGTAATTGTAATAATAAAATCCGCGAAGTTACAGTTGTGCAGATGCTCAGCTCAATGTTTCCACTAGATACAGATAGAATACTTTAGAATCTGCAGCAGGCCTTTTCTAAAACAGAACAGAAATACAAGCAGCAAACATTTAATACGTTGTTTTTTTTTATTTAGATATTCACATAAAATATACGTTGTTAGCTAAATGTAAAAGCAATTGACTTTTACAAACAGGCGGCTAGTCAAAAATGATCACAGCTCACTTTAGAAAACAGCAGAGAATTAATACCATGTGGAAACTTAACATTACCGCGGTTTAATCACAGCCTTAAAAAACAAAACTGGTCACCGCTGACGTATAGAGCCTCTCAGAGAAGAGGAGAACAAGGCAGAAGATAACGTGAAGTTGACGACGCGCGAGACCACGAGCTCTCACCTATCCGCAGGTGGACTGTCACAGAGTCCGCGCTGTCAACAACCTAACAACATAGGCACTGTATGATTATATAAAATCCCCGGTCGGGGGTCAATGCAAAGTAACCTTGTGGATTAAATCTAAACAAAGATGTGCCGTTGTTGAAGACGTTTAAATTGTGTGGCAAAATAAGCACACATAAATACACACAAAAACACAAATCCTGCTTAGCTCTGCAAATTATGGGCTATAGCTGGTCAAAACGATAGATGGGTAAAAGGAAGAGCAAATGAAGCTGCGTTTAAAAAGAAGTAAATCTCAATCGTAAAAAGAAATATTTATACACCATACAACATCGCGTAAATAACCCCTTCAAAACATCGCACTCGGTTTTGTGCAAAGACCGTCTCTGAACTTAATTGATGTTGTTGTGACCACTAGGAGTCACTCTTGGGCTTTTCTAATGCTACTAGACAAGAGTGTACTTTGACAGGCTTTTGAGTAATTTGGAAAATGAAATTCAACCACCCCAAACATTTTTACAGACAATTCAGTGCTATATGCAATAGTATTTTGGCTTAGGGGAGAAATGTCAGCTCTGGAATGAAACATGCTGTCAGGTTTGTGGCTTTGTTTTTTTTTATCAGAGCGGGTTGTCAAAAACAAGGTGCAAAACACATACAATTTCTAACGCTCTGATGGCATTAGAAAAGTTAAAACACTGTCATCTACAAGCCTAGTACCATGATGGTCACTGGATCTAGGGAAAATCTTAAACAGTCTTATTGCTTGAGGAGTCTGAAGCAGATGACAGCAACCTTGCATTCTTTTCGTTCTGTAAGTGCGCCTTTTCTGTGGACATTTTATCTTGCTGAACAAAAGCGCGCCTTCTTTTGGCTCTGGTGGAGCATCTCAGCAATGCTTTAACAACCAGGTAGGCCAGTTCAGCCACGTTAAGCACAATACAAATGGCAGAAGATCCCACCATGAAGATCGTGAAAACCGTCTTCTCTGTGGGTCGTGAGATAAAGCAGTCAACTTTATTGGGACAGGGCCACTGCTCACACTTCACAAGACGGGCCATCTGAAACCCATCGTACACATAATACAGAGCGTACATGAATCCAGCCTCGAAAAGGAGACGGAAGAACAGGCTGGAGGTGTAGGTCCACCACAGGGGCCCAGTGATGGGTAGACGCCTCTTCTTTAGACTCTCCAGGTCATCCGCTTTGGCACCACCAACTCGGTTGGCCAAAAGTCCTTTCTTTACATTACGCTTGCGATATGCCACATGCATAGCCACCAGCATAGCCGGTGTAGACACAAAGATGAGCTGCAGACACCAGAAACGGATGTGTGAGACTGGAAAGAAGTGGTCATAGCAGACGTTTTTGCAGCCGGGCTGTTGTGTGTTACAGGTGAAGTCGGACTGCTCATCCCCCCAGACTGTTTCAGCGGCTATTACGAGGATGCAAATGCGGAAGATGAAGAGGACAGACAGCCAGATCTTTCCCAGGCTGGTGGAGTGTTTATTTACCCCTCCCAGCTGGGCATAAAGAGCTCCCCAACTCATTCTGTCTGCTGTTGCTCTCAGCTCCTAATCATCAAAAAGAAAGAGATGAATTTAAATACGTTAAATACATTCATATTATTAGTTCAAAATTAAACAATAGCCAATGTAAAGTTCACACACTCTATATTTAAATTTGTACTCAAAAATGATCAACATTTTTGATACCTTCTGAGTTAAAATGTACATTTCAGATGACGAAAATAATATATATAAGCAGAATAGAATGTTAAAAATACAGTTATAAATAGAGAGCATATTAGAATGATTTCTTAAGAAGCATGTGACCCCAACGCTGGAATAATGACTGCTATTTGCTTTGCTATGATAGGAATAAATGACATTTTACAATATATTACCACATAAAACAAATTTTTAATAATATTTCAAAACACTGTTATGTACAGTTTGTACAGCACTCATTTACTGTATTTTTGTCAAATAAATATAGTCTTGGTAAGTATTTTTTTTTAAGCTTAACTTTTCATCCCTCAATTCTAATAACACAAACTACAATTCTCTGTCTCCAAAAAGACATAGTGATCATAGTGAATTGAAAATACCTTCATTAACATATGAAAGACATTAATAAATTCTTAGCAATTAAGATAGGCTATAATAAATTTTCACACATTTTGGCAACTTTTCAAATATTCTAAATATGAAAGAATTATAATATTAGGCTTAATTTTTTTTACTTAAAATTGTGAAATATCTGTTGGTTTTACAAAAGGAACTTTACCTGTTGGCTACAAAATGATTCAGATCAAATCCATGATATGTCCGTCCAGGTGAGGTAAAATCAGTACTTTCACTTGCGCAGATTCTCTGTGGTCTCTAGAGTGAGATGAAGTGGATTGACCGAGGGCAGTGAACATAAGTTTACCTGACGTCGGGCGGAGTCACAGCGTTCATTGGGTGGTTCTTGAGCTCGCGGGCGACAAAACTGGAATGTTCATGGAATGTACCGCGCGCCTCAGCAGCAGACGCGTCGCTCGCTAGCGTGTAGATGCGGTATTATGTTCAAACGTACAACATATCTTAACGTCCACACAGTATAGTTTTAAACATTTCAGGTTATGAGTAAATAACCTAAATAGCCGAATAGAAAGAGCATTTTAGTCTAACCGTTAATACGCCATAAAAAGTATCTATGAAACACATCTATTACTCAGGTTAATAGCCCACTACAACTTAAATGCAAGTAGAACAATTCACTAAAGTCTTTTAGGCCTACTAAAAATCTGTCTCTGCCTCAAACAATACATGAAGATAGTTATAGGCCCAGCTATATCACAGCAGTGTTTAATCTGCTAGGACAGCACTGTGAATTGACGTCATAAGCTAAAAATCATCACCTCGATACCAGTAATTTAAGTCATTGCTAGTTCGAAGAAAAGCTTTATTTATTTGCTTCTGACACTCGGTTTGACATGTTATGACATTCACACATCCCTCCACATACTTACTGGGCTCAGTTTAAGTACAGAGATGTATTCATAAATGTCCAATAAAGGAAGGTATTCAAGGCATTTTCAAGGTAAATGGTCTTTAGTCAAGTATTTGTTGCAAGCCTTAGACTTAAAAAATACTGATAAAGCACTACAAAAATTAATGTATTAATTAAATGAACCCTAATATCATTTCTGACATTAGATTTTATTTCAGTATTTTCTTTTTATAATCAGTCATGTTCTGTTGCCTGTAAGGGAAATATTTAACTAAAGACAGCAGCGCCTCAGATGATCCATCGCCACTTCTGTTTAGGTAGTATCTCACAGACTAGCCTCATTTCTTCAGTTTAGCTAGTCCCATCAGCAGTTGATCTCTTCTCTCTCTCCTGCCTGTGAGGTGCTCCTGTTCAGCAGGGATCAGCGCACATATCTCCTAAAGTACATGGTAAAATCTTTCAGTTTTTAAAGATTACAATAATTATATATTTATAAAGTTTTATAAAGATTTCTAAAGCAACTGTTTCAAGAAATGTACAGCTCATTATTAATATTATTGATATTTCGTACTTTTATAATTCTAGCTGCTGGTTCTCCGGAAAAGTCTGGAACTGGTCCAAAAGTATTGAGAACCCTCTTCATGCCCTCGCTGTAGCGCTGGAGATAATCTTCCATACCTGGACAGGCAAAACCAGGTATGGAAGGTATGAGGATCAAATCAAAATATGCTTTTGCATTTCTACAATACAGTAGAAACACAATAGACAACAAAGGTTTGACATTTTTGCATAACAACATATTACAGAAATTGTTTAGATCAAAATAAGCCACAAATTTGTATAACAAACACTACTTTGAACAACTGTGATACAGAAGTATAATCAGTTAGGAACGGTGTCCAAAATGACTCGGCAAATAAAGCTACTGCCTTTTTGTTTTTTAACAGAGTTTCAAGCATGAATTGAGTAGCTCTTCATCTGAAGGGCATGAGATCTTGTAAAAGGGCTCTTAGCAGATAAGATGTGCACCAGTGAAGGTTCAGCCACAGTTCTTTGCTTACAGTTTCCAAGAACTTGTGCCATTACAGCAATGGAAGAAACCAGGGTGAGTCTCTTGTTTACAGGGGGGCTTTATCGCCACAGTGAGAGCACTGTAGCACCTCACTCGCAGTACAAGGAGGCAGGGCTGAGAATAATAAGTCATCTGTCATCATCAAAGGTTAATACTGGTGTCACATGGCAAAGTACGTTTCATAGGGGGAGCAGGGTCATCCTATAGATTTCACACTGCTTTCTGATTTTCACCGTGAACATGAGATCTCTTCAAAACACACGCACATTTACACACTTCGTGCTTGATTCACTTTACAGTCTCTCTTACACACACACACACTTAAGGTCATGTGAGGTGGATCTATTTAAAAACAATAAGATGTTTTCACAGAATCCTTTTTTTTGGTGCCCCAAGCAATGCACATGGAAAAACATTTTCCATGCATAATGAAAAGAAAACCTTCTCAGTGCTTAAATACAAAGTTTCATTATTCCACTTTTTAAAAAAAGTGCATGGGTTAATAGGTAGCTTGCCTTCTGGTGCATTTAGATGCATGGTTTCAATGGGACCTATAAAAGCGTAGCGCATGCCCAATCCCTCAGACATTACCAGATCAATGTCCTTCACTGAGATCACTCCGTCCTGAATGAAAAGAAAGAGAAGTTATTTGGCAGCTCACACTGTATTATACACTTGGATGAAAGACAATGTTTCTAAATATGGTTTACTGATGTTCTGATCTTCTAATTCTAAAATTACTTCCTGCTTTGTAGTTTGTCTAGCCAACGAGGTTTGGTTCACCTGATTGAGAGGAAATCGGAGCCCCCCCCCCAATCTTTTTGTTTCATCTGAAGAGCATTAAAGCCGCTCCCACTGTATTGAATTTCTCTTATCATTTAACTCGGTGTCCTCTAAACAATGGGATGGCATGGCAGGGGGAGGCAAGTGTGGTTGTGCCAGGCCTTGAGCCCACTTTGCACTCAGATTACCAGTGGCTACAGATACCTGTTGCCTGACTGTGCTGAAATCAAAGCTTGGATACAGAACGGGCAGTGGGGGACGAGTTTAGGAGGGGGACAGGGTGGTCTTTGTTCCTTTCCTGTGTGCAACAACGAGGCCGTTATCTCGGTGTCGCCAGGCGGCGGACTGGCTGGGGAAACCGTGAAAAGAGGCCTTTCCTCTACGGTAATCACCAGGGGCAGCCATTAGCTTTCCCAGCTGCTCTACTTTCCAGTGCTGGCTCTCTCTCAAAGAGCCACCTGAACTCTGAGAGGAAGCATGAGTGGATTTGAGCTGCAAATCTGGCGTATGGTGCACCGTCCAAACTTTAAATGTTACTCATCAAAAAAAAAAAAAAAAAAACAAACAACTTATTGTTCTTTTAATAAAACTCATTTAAAAAGCACAAACACTAAAAAATAACATAAGCCTTAAATCTACAGAACTGATCTCTGCTTGCTGATAATTCACCATAAAGACGTGATGCCACATAAAAGCCAGCCTGAGGAGCATTAGAGTTGTAAAGACTCCTATAGGCCACTTGAGAAGAGCTTCTGTGCCAACTTTACAGTGTAAACTAAAGTGGTTGTTCATCCAAAAGTATATGTATGAGTTTCTTTCTTCTGCTGTACATTAATGAAGATATTTTGAAAAATACAGGTAACCATACAGTTGATGTCCCCACTGTGAAAGTCAATGAGGAACAACATCTTTGGTTAAACTATCCCTTTAAGCCTTGATGGTGTTATGGACATCAGATCAATTAGAATTTTCAGCTGCTAAACAATATTCAAATATCTGTGGGCACTGTTTTAAGCAACGGTTAGGTATTTGGACCCATGATAACAACATGAACAGCTCACACATTTCATTATTCAAAAGACTGAAAGAGGAATACACTCAAATAATATCATGTGAAGACTTTCAAATTGAATGAAAGAGATGCAACAGCAATTAGATAGTCTTTGAATAATATGTAACTTATGTAATTACTTTCTTTAATAATCTGAACAAAAAAACAGTATGCAATAACCAGTCTGTGTTCTGGTTTAACTGGTTCATCCACATGGCTTCTTTAAAGCTGCGTCTGACAAAACCTTTTAAAAGCTGAGAAAGACTTTTAGAATGCTTGAAAAGAATTTGCCCACAACAAAAAAAGAGGAGAGGTATTTAAAAGCTGACCCAAAACATTATATGGTGTTGTGCCTCAAATGGAGCATTTTAAACTTTGAAATGTATTCTTTTCTTCTGACCACGAGGAAATTGCAAGACTTTTGCAAGAAAATTACCTGATTATACCCCATAAGAAATAAGGAATTCATTTCCTAACGCACTCTGTCATATGAAAACTAATGAGAGAGAACTCGATAAGCTTTAAATTATATGATAAGCTACTAAATGACCTCGTCATCAGTGATTGCATAATAACAATCATGAGGAAATAAAAGATAAAGAAAAGAAGAATAACGTTTATAAGGAAGAACATTTATTTACTGTTACATCTAAAGAGGAAAATCTTTCAATTACACCCTTCCTAAATGGTGCATGAGGAAATGACATGTGACACTTTGTCTTCAAAAGATGTTCTTTAGTTGAGCCTCAGTTCAGTGGTATAACTCTCTGAATGAATTAGAAACATCAAGCCGTCAAAAAGTTCAAAGAGTTGTGACATTTCTCTAAACACAAAAGTGTTACTTACAGGTGGTTCAAAATGTAACCTCTTAAATGTCAGCAACTGCGATTAAGTCACAGAATGTGACAAGTAGCAAGGATGTTCTTACGTTTTCCGTTCAAAACTTCAAATCAAAATCTTTTCTTTTAGTGGTTGTTTCTAAATTGATATTTCAAAATAAATAAACAAATAAATAAATAATCAAACAATTCTTACATTATTTGCCCAATTATTTTTCTTCTGCTCACTGTTATTATACAGAAAAAGTTTGGTCTGAACATTATGCTAAATATTTTCTTTTGTGTTCCACAGAAAAAAAATCATGCAGGTTTAAAGCAATGTAAGGGTGAGTAAATGATGATATAAAGTGATGGTGATAATGAAACCTGTGTATACAACATCATTCAGTGTCAATATGAATCATCTTCAGTTTTGTGGTGATGCCTCCATGATACACATAGAACATAAAGTTTTGTGTTTTGTCTTTAAATATCCACCATTCAACTGAATAATGAACAGTCACTCAACAAATACGTTCAAAGTGAGGTATCCATTGTTTGTGGAAATGCTTTCTTGACTCGTTTTGTTCATGCTTGTGGTAAGTGCTGAAAAGGGTTTGGTTTTTAAAGTGCATCACCTAACTCTACCCCATGTTCATGATACCAGGACAAAACCTCCAGTGTGAGGAAAGATAAGCTAAAGTTGGCTGTTCTAAACGTTTCTCAAGAAAAACAAAGAAAACAAAACAAAGAAAAATGTGTTATTCCCTTCTCTTAATTGACCATTTGTAAACTGTGAGTTAAGACTATGGATGCTGCAGTTTTTTCCATTTTAACAAAATACAACAGTCTCTGTTCATTCCTTCTTTCCTCTATTTTTATTTCCTTCTAAAAGCCTGGAGTTACAGAGACATGCATCACAATTTACGTTATAGGATTTTCCTGTTCAGCGATATGTAATTAACAAGATTCGTCAACAATACATTTCCGCCCACACGTGAACAAGCAAAAGGTCTGTTATCAGAGCTTTGATGTAAACCAACAACTTTGATGCTGTAATGAGGACACCTTGTTAAAGCAATTCACAATGAGAAGCTGTCTGTTAAACAGATTTTACTTTTATAAAATCTTAGTTTTTACCACATGATTTTACCCTTAACTGTTTTAAGATCATTGCAATGCAAGCATTAAATAGGATAGTTCACCCAATAATTAAAATGACATTTTATTTAAAAGTCTGTGAAAGTTGTGTGTCTTTGGGATGGCGCAACAGAGAGGTTTGTGGAGCCAGTGGTGGTTCTGTAGGCAAACATCTATGCTTTGAATTTTATGCAAGCATTTTGGATTAATTGTATAGGTTTGATAGAACTGGCTGGAAGACCTGTCAAGAGAGCACAATGAGTTGTGAAACATGATCTGAAAGAAAGGGCCTGATCTTCATGATGTTGTATAAAGCAGATCTACAGGGTGATTATCGATCATAAATCCAATGTTTCTGGCTGTTTTTGAAGTATTGTGTTGTTTGTTGTATTGTGTAATTCAAAAATTAGATTGCCTAAGTTGTTTTTGCCTCTGTATGACTAATTGCTTGTTGGTTTCCCCACCTGTAAGTCACTTTGTTTAAAAGCGTCTGCTAAATGAATAAATGTAAAATGTAAATGTAATTGTGTTGAAATAATGGGTTTGCTGGAACCACAAGCAGTTTTTTCTTGGCAAGTTTGAGTTGAAGATGATTGTCCTTGATCCAGCAAGAAATGTCTGTTAGACAAGCCAAGATTTTCATTTTATGATTATTTAAAATACCTTTAAATTACCTTTGAGCAATTTAATGCATCATTGCTGAATAAAATAATAAATTCCATCCTACCTCAAACATTTGAATGGGAGTGTATATACACTGCTCAAAAAAAAAAAAAGGGAACACTTAAACAACACAATGTATAACTCCAAGTCAATCACACTTCTGTCAAATCAAACTGCCCACTTATGAAGCAAAACTTACTGACAATCAATTTCACACGCTGTTGTGCAAACAGGTGGAAATTATAGGCAATTAGCAAGACACCCCCCAATAAAGGAGTGGTTCTGCAGGTGGTGACCACACACCACTTCTCAGTCACTATGCTTTCTGGCTGATGTTTTAGTCACTTTTGAATGCTGGCGGTGCTTTCACTCTAGTGGTAGCATAAGACAGAGTCTACAACCCACACAAGTGACTCAGGTAGTACAGCTCATCCAGGACGGCACATAAATGCGAGCTGTGGGAAGAAGGTTTGCTCTGTATGTCAGCCTAGTGTCCAGAGCATGGAGGTGCTACCAGTAGACAGGCCAGTACATCAGGAGGCATGGAGGAGGCCGTAGGAGGGCAACAACCCAGCAGCAGGACCGCTACCTCCGCCTTTGTGCAAGGAGGAACAGGAGGAGCACTGCCAGATGACCTCCAGCAGGCCACAAATGTGCATGTGTCTGCTCAAACGGTCAGAAACAGACTCCAAGAGGGTGGTATGAGGGCCTGATGTCCGCAGGTGGGGGTTGTGCTTACAGCCCAACAACATGCAGGATGTTTGGCATTTGCCAGAGAACACCATGATTGGCAAATTCGCCACTGGTGCCCTGTGCTCTTCACAGATGAAAACAGGTTCACACTGAGCACACATGTGACTGATGTGACAGATTCTGGAGACGCCGTGGAGAACGTTCTGCTCCCTGCAACATCCTCCAGCATGACCGACTTGGCAATGGGTCAGTACTGGTGTGGCATTTCCGCACAGCCCTCCATGTGCTCGCCAGAGGTAGCCTGACTGCCAATAGGTACCGAGATGAGAACCTTAGACGCCTTGTGAGACCATCTACCGTGCGGTTGGCCTTGGGTTCCTCCTTATGCAAGACAATGCTAGACCTCATGTGGCTGGAGGGTGTCAGCAGTTCCTGCAAGACGAAGTCATTGATGCTATGGACTGACCCGCCAGGGTTAATAAATTTGTTTAATAAATTTTCCATTGATAATTTCTATGTGATTATGTTGTCAGCACATTCAACTATGTAAAGAACAAAGTAATAAGAATATATCATTCATTCAGATCTAGGATGTGTTCTTTTAGTGTTCCCTTTATTTTTTTGAGCAGTGTATATTAGGGGTATATTATGAATATAATTTAATAATCTCATATAGAATATGCTTTGTTATTTATACAACACAATGTTAATATTATGACTTGTAGACTATTTTCATGAAGTGCCGCGAATGCAGAAGTAAAGGTGACTGTGAGGCTCGGAATTAACTCCTTTTGTGGACACATCCTTCAGGAAACAACCAACAAGTCTCCGCGGACTGCGCACACACCCCTTGCAAACAGACAAGGCGTTTACACGTGACATGTTCGCCGTTTGGATATTCTTTGAAACAAGTGTATTTATAAACATATTTTTTTGTGGGTTCATTTGAAGCCAAAATCTTAACGCGCGTTAAACCCCAGCTCTTCTTGCAAATTGGTTGGGCGAAGTTTGTTTTTATTTGGTGTAGGTCCTGCACCCCTAGTGTTTTGCAAGATCACATAGAGCACCTTTAAGAGCTTAACTGCAGCGTAATCTTATACAGCATAAATAATATACATGATATATGGGTGTTTCTAAAACTATGTGCACTTTTATGTTCTTTGGTCATATGTTTAAAAATACATATAATTTTGGAGAAATTCCACTTTCTTTGTCAAACTAACAATAAAACCACGTTATAAATTTTTTATTACCCTTCTGTTATGACTTTTTCATCCTTTTAACCTCACCTTTTAACCTTAAATCACTGTTTTGCCCACCCAGACTTTTAAACTTCAAGTATGAAAATACAGTTTAAAAATATGACTTGTACCTGAATTAAGAACGACCAAAATAATTAAAATTCATGATAGTATTTAATGTGAGACCACTAGCAAAATATTACTTTTTATACAAAATATAAACGTCGCACAGTATTGGCGTCATTTCCACCACAACAATGTCATTTCCTTTTTTTAAAAGTTTGTGTTAAAGATTATTTAGATGGTTTCTGTGGAAATGTTCAGTGACATTAGAGCACACGTTCATCAACAAAAAAATAAGAAAAATCAAGCTAAATATTATATATGATATATATATATATATATACATTATAAATACATTTATTATATGTTACTTCCAAACATGCTGTACCTACAAGGTCGTTTTTGAAAAGCTAATGTTAAGTTAAATAAGATTATTTTGCATACATGATAAGTATTAATTTAAAGCTAATCAGTGAAACTATCTTCCATTTTTTTCACATAAAAATACATAAATGTCATTTCCGCCACACTTCCCTCTGTGGTGGAAAAGACAGCATGTGGTGGAAATTACATTTATGGTTACAAATTACAATTGATATGGATATTATTATTTTAAAATTATATTACTTTTATATTAATATAAAGATGCCACCCAAGATAATAAAATAAAGGTCACAGGCCTTTAGAGACAAAATAAAAGCTGACCCTTTAATATATGAAGAAAGACTTAAAAGAGACAAGGAGAGATACCTAAGACAAAGGAGTAGTATGATGGAGATATTTATCCTGGCATCATACAGGATACTGACGTCTACAGTGGTACTCTGGTTAAAACCATGAGCCGTGTTGGAATCAGTAATTTTTTTTTTTGTGTCTGTGGTTTTGTTTGTTAGTTTTTTGGCTTCTAAGGGATGACATTTTTTGCCTTGCCATGAGTTGTGTCAGTTATTATAGCATGCACTGTAACCGCTCATCTGTGAGACATCCGTTTTATACAGCTTTAAACTCAGCACCACACTAAAAACAGGTGTTGTTATGTTTAATGACTTTGTGAATTGAATTTAATGAGAGTTTAAAGTGTTACTCCACCCAAAAAGCTTTGTTCCCCTTCAAAACACAATTTAAGATATTTTTGATGAAAACAGGGAGGCTTCAGACTGTGCCACTGACTGCCAAACAATTACACAGTCAAGGAGCAGAGGCGTATGAAAGATGCCGTCTGGACATGGAGGTAGGTGATTCATGACAAAATGTCATTTTTGGATGGAATAACCCTTTAAGACCTTTTCTAATAAATATCTCTACTGTTTCTCTACATACATGTTAATGCATTGTCATTTCCACCACCACACACTATTCCACCACTTCCATGCTAATTCTTTTTTTTTTTTTATTAAAAGGTTCTCATTACACATTAAAAATGTATCCACAATTTATGAGATCATGCTCTACTTAATATAAAAATTCAAGTTATTTATTTTCTAATACCCAAACCAATGTGTGAGTGTGACAGGTGTACCGTTCAGCATTTGGTCCTTAGGGCAGTTCATTTATCTCATTGACAAATGTATAATTACTGTACATTGTGGAAAAACTGGTAAAATAGTCACAAAAATTATCTTGGACAATTCTTAAGTGGCATAAGTTATTATCTTTTTAAAAAACAGCTGTATATTGAGATGTGGTGGAAATGACATTTGTTCATTACAGGTTGGAAAAAAAATGTTTAATATTAAATATTAACAATTTCTCTTGTAATCTTAGTTTGTACTCTTACAGAACTTAAAACTAGACAAATTATTTAAACTTATGAGACTGTTTTATGTAGCCTTTGAGCAAGTTTTTTTTCCAACTTCACAAGGCTAAAAATGTACCTAGAAACAACCATATTGAACAAGCTGAAATGTTTTGAAATCACTTGTACCCTACCTGATCCAAAAAATCCAGTCTTTTCACTCTGCCTCAATTTGTGTCTTGTTAAAGATTTAAATCCCTGCCGCCAAGATGCACATCTGTCGGACACTGATTATGAAAATGAAACTAAATATAAATCTCTAGAGATGGTTGGATTTATTGATGCAGGATAAAATATTTAAATATATTAAAAATAATATGTAAAGATTCTTTCTTTTCAAATTCTTATTTACAGCATATATTAAATTATTGGGAGAAAACCAGTAGGTATAATCATAATACCCTGCAAATATTCAACTGTGAGATTGGGAGTCAAATTATGCTCTGATGATTCGACTTTTCAAGGACACCCCTAATATATATATATATATATATATATATATATATATATAAAACTCTCTTTGCCTACGTCAACAAATGTTTTCTTGACGTATTATGTATTTTGCCAGAGAATGGGTAGCTACTCAAAATATTATTCAGTATAATCATGACTCTAACTCATATGCGGTTTTGTTCCACGGCTCAACTAACCTGAACCAGTCTCCAGGACTCAGCTATGATGGCATACTGAACACGGTTCAATGCGAAACCATCGATCTCCTTCCTGAGTCGCACAGGTGCCTGCCCCACATCAGTCATCAGTGAGTAAGCAACGTCCATTACAGCAGACAGTGTTTCGGGGTGTGGCACCAGCTCCACCAGACGCACATAGTAGGGTGGGTTCACCTGTGAGGTTCAAAACAAGAAGGCAATGACACCCGTTTATCTGCCCCTGGACACAGATAAAGCACTATACCAATGTGTTTACTAGAGCTAGAGATAATGGCCTTGCATTCAACTTCTTTCCCACTATGAAGGACTCTCTGTCTAAATGTTTGACCACAAATGCTTGGCATTCATGATTAATTATTCACTTAATGCAGGTGAAGGTGAACTATTTGCCTTGACAACACGACCAGCAAGACCTTGCTGCTCATGAGATCAGAGTGGAATTTCCATTAAGCATGGAAGGATTCAAAGTCCAGTAAAGCCCTTTTGGCCTAAAGCACTTATCTTCATTCTTCACTACAGGCTGCTAAATCAAGACTGACAAGAAAAACCTGTCTGTGTAAATAATGCTATAATTAAATAAACATAAACAGTAGCATTAAAAATAAACATTAATGCTGTAAGTACATTTGAATATAACAATTGCAGTAATCGCAAAAAAATTTAAGTATACACATATCATACTAGT
>JAUYWG010000042.1:12170829-12217306 GCA_034779775.1 Enteromius afrohamiltoni
GGGCTGTTCCCAAAAACATGTACTGCCCTCCTGTATTCTGTGATTTCTTTTTTTTTTTTTTTTTCTCATTATTTATATAATATTTGCATCATAATTTCAAAGGCCTAAAAATTAGATTTGAGTCTTACCTTTTTAATCTCACCACCACAGTGTATATGTTATTTAAACTATCATAGACAGTAACCATGACTAACCGGATGAGAAATTATGCACCGAGTACGGTTCTGGACACGAGAGAACACATTGCTTGGCATCAGACAGGAAGTGGAGCTGCTGAGAATCACGCTTTCTGTGACAAGATTCTCCACCTCATGGAAGATAGTCTGCTTTGTTTCCAGGTCTTCAAACACACACTCCTATTCACAGAAAACACAGAGGACAAGAGCAGATAATGGTCAACAATATAAGGACTGTAGGAAATGTACTATAATTGAAGCTGTAGAAACATCTTTTCCATTAGAGCACACAAAAGGAAGTAAACCCAAGCGAGGGGGAAACAAATGGTTTCAAATGGAAACAAATGGATCCAGTTACGACATTTAAAATCACAAGGTCTTTTTTTTTTAAATAGAAGATTAACCAATGATTTACAGTAAGATCTATAAACTATACAGTAAAATTAATGAATTTGTGAATTTTCACATCATGTTGACTTTAAGATTGTGAATGTTTTAGAAACAACAATAGGCAACAATTCACAAGCATACAAGCATCTACAATAAATAGGTTAATACAATAAATATTACTAATACAGAAACGTGGAAATACAGCAGTACCAGCACATAAGAGGACTATATGGCAACATTCAAAATATTGACGTCATCACTGGGAAAAACAGAAACCATCAGCTGTCAGTGAATGTACAGTAGTACACAGGAAAACGGCATCATCAGATACATTACCTAATTTTCTTTATTACAAAAAAAAGGTATTTCGAATAGCAAACAGAGGTTTGGCTCCCTAGTGTTCAATACATTTTAATAATTAAGCACACAATTCCAATAGTTAATCACATTAACTCATGGAATGTTCAACCAGCACGAGATGTAAAACCGCAGACGTCTTCTGGTTTCAATGTGAAATAATGGATTTGGTATTATCTTGTGTTGCTTTCTTTCCACGCATATCATGGAGGTGCCTAGTCACATTTTTGGAGCAACAGGAAGACATCTGCATTTGAGAGAGAAACCATACCTGGACAAAGAATGCTCCCTCCAGGGCCTGCTGCAGGTCATCATGACTGCTGAGTAAACTCAACTGCTCTGAAGCCGTGAGATTTCCTCTTAGCATTTTGGCTTGCTGAAGCTCCTCAATCTGTTTCCTGCTCACACGCGAAAATACACATCATTCATCTTAAATTCAACAAAACGTGTACAAAAGCATTTCATTGTGGTTTATGACTAACAAGACATCTGTTTAAGATGTAAATTTTGTTTTTAAAAATCGTTTTACTGAAGCAACTGGTGTGTCCTAATCTGGTTTTTGAATTTGTAAATATAGGAAAAAGGATTGTTGATCATTTTTTAAGTAAATACCATTTTAGTTTTTCTAATTCAATGTGTTTCTTTGTAACAGTTTGTTAAATTTACTAGCAATTTCTGAGAGAAATGTCTCTACACATCTTTTACCGTGTAAAATATCTAGGAAAGAGAAAGCCCTACAACTCCCTCTGGTGACAGAAGAAGTAAATCATTGAAGAGGGTTATTCTAACATCATAAACAGGATATGGACACAGAGTACTAATATGTAAAAATGTATACTTTTTTCATTGCATGTTATGCCCTCTCTTTTCTATTGATCTCCACAGATCATTGCTTTATGTAATATTGCGTCAGAAAAATGGGTCACAAACCTGCTCTGACAAAAGTTGAGCAGTGATGCTAAAGGTGGAGAATTTGACTGAGGGGTCAACAGGTCATTTTTCTTTAATGTTTACAACTGACCTGATCTCTGTGATGGCCCCTGATGCTTGTCCTGGTTTGTTGTCATAGATTTTGACCATGTATCCTCCACTCAAAAACACCATGGCCCAGGAGCGGCCAATCAGCCCACTTTATTATGCCACATACAAGCAATTAGGAAAAAGAGACAGCACGGTAAATAAATCAAATAAAAATGCAGATCAAAACTGTTTACATTAGTGAATATCAATGCATTACCTACATACCAAAATGAGGAACATGTTTGAGACTACTTAAAGGGGAACTTTAATATTGCATGACAAATAAAAATATGACTTTGATGACCATGCATGAACAGTAAAATACAATAATAGCCTTATTCGTATAAAGTAAACCTCAATATGCCAAATAAGCACACATACCGAGTCACGTGCTCATTTTATTTGGTCATAAATCAGTGCACTGTTAATTTTTCACATGCACTTTTCTGATATTGAGTAATACACATATTAATAAAAGCTAACGTTACTACAGTAACGTTAGAGTTCAAAGACCACTCGGCTATTCTTTCAGACAATCACAGGAACAAGTCTACCAAGTCAACCTGACAGACTGAATTTAACAAAGTAACTCTCACCTCCCGACAACAGTAATAATCTTTCCTTTTAACGAACTCATCGCAAACCCCTTTACAAATGTCAAAACTCAGTCAGCTACTTCACTGCAGCATCGACATCACCAGCTTCAGCTTGTCATGTGCACGAGAGAGAGGCGGAGCTACGGCGTCTCACGCGCGCCTAAATACATCAGGACTTTTACAGAAGGATAATTCCTTGGATTGCAGCTCAGAAGGCGTTCGTACTTACATTCAGAAATGAAATGTTAAAATACACAGACAACAGTTCAGCAATCATAGATAATCAATGCAAAAACGAATAACGAAACACGGCGAAGTAGCCAGTGTGTGTAGTCTACGGTAAGCCGTCTCTGTATCCTAGCAACCGACGTGTTGACTGAAGTTAGCGCAATTAACGTTAGCTGCTGACGGGCTAACTTTACATACACGGTTTTTATGGATATTTCAATTAAATACGGCTATTAATTTGCAGTCGTCAGTAGACAAACCGCTATATTAAGCAGGTGAGAAAGCTATCAACATTTACGAACTAGTTACAATTTATACGAGATAAGGTCTACGGTCGCTAGCCAATGTAACGTTAAAATAAATTGTGTTTCAGACAGTTTTTTATTAGAGTAACGTTAACGTTAATTCGTATATTTATTTAAAGCAATGTCTAGAAGTTGTAAGAGTCGATTTTCTGTCTTGTTTAATAAACGTTCCCGCTGTCTAATTTGGATAAAGATCAAAACTTCTACACTCTGTAATTATCATTTATATTGGACAAATGTAGTATTAACGTCAAAACACTTTCATGAGTTTGTTTTGTTATTTCAGATGGAGAACGTGCATCTTGTCCCAGAGGAAGAGGAAGATGATTTGTATACTGGCTACAATGATTACAATCCGACTTTTGACTCAGAGGTGCACAAACACTTGCACCTTAGACATGCATTTATTGACTGTCATAATTTGTTTTTATGCATCTTGTTTTCCCTGTTCTTGCAGGACCTTCACAACGATGTGGGCTTTCAGCAGGCAGTCAGGACTAGTCATGGCAGAAGACCACCAGTCAGTTATAATGCATCTGCTGATTAATCTAGAACATCAAGCACACCAGTAATAATAGACAATATTTTTTTTTTATTCAATATTTTTAGATGACTGCAAAATATCCTGGCACTGCTATTGGAGGACGCCCGATTGGAACAGCTTATGGGGCAAGTAAAGCATATGGATTTACATCACTACATTTCTGACTGAGAATTCAATAGCTGACGTTAGAATGATAGCAGAATGATAGCATGTACAATGTGGAAAGGTGAAGGTCTCCAAGGGGTGAGAGATTATACGGTCAGAATTAGGATGGTCAAAGATAACTAGCACATTTGTTGTTGACTGTATTGGAATCATTTTATGTTTTAATGAGGGATTGTGAAACTGTTTTTCAGATTTTGATAGTAATTTGATGCTGTTTGGTTTCCTTCTTGTCTTTCTTGTTTTTGATGTTAATATCCAGTCCCGGATGCCTGTTGGCACAGCTATGGGAAGGCCAATGACTGGAGCTGTTCAGGTGGGACAAATCTTGTTAATGTGTCCTTTGTCATATGCAATGAAATTGTATTAATCTTCTATGTCTTTGTGTGTTGTACAGGACGGTGCGGCACGTCCCATGACAGCAGTGCGAGCAGCAGGATATTCTTCATCTATAGCTAGAGGTGCTTTTATCCATGAAACCAACTGGCACATGTGCTGTTCAGACACACTTAACTTGAAATATACTTCACTGTCCCATAATGATATTTGATTCCTACATTTTAACTCTTGAGTTGGTGGGAAATTCACTTCATTTTAACTGTTTAAATTTCCAGGCTCAGTGTTTGATCCCCTGGGGCAATCAAAAGGACCAGCCCCTCCATTGGAGACAAAGAATGAAGACACGTATGCATCACTCTGTTTCGTACTGCTTGAGAAGCTACACACAACTAAATTTTGTTCCCTAGATCCCACTTTACGTCTTTAGTTTTGGACAAATAATCGTTCTAATTGTTTTCTTCTTCAGTCCAGAGGAGAAGATAAAGATCCTCGAAAAGAAGGTGAATGATTTGATAGAGGAGAGCTGTCTTGCTCATGCTCGTGGGGATCTTCAGCTGGTAGGTACAGCTTTATAACCGCTATAAAAATAATTTGAAAGAATTTGGATGCTGAATTGGCTTTTTATCAACAGTCTTTAGAAAAAGCTAAGGAGGCTGGGCGGAAGGAAAGGGCTTTAGTGAGACAGAGAGAACAAACAGGCACAGCAGACCACATCAATCTGGATCTGACCTACTCTGTAAGTGCATTGCTTCATATACAATTCATGTCTTTGACTGAAAACTGAAAATTCACTTGACTCTTTTATGCTTTGTTCAGGTGCTGTTTAATCTAGCAAACCAATATGCCAATAATGACATGTACACTGAGGCCTTAAACACTTACCAAGTGATTGTGAAGAATAAAATGTTCAATAACGCCGGTGAGCGAATTTCAAATGTGTTTTAAAATATCTCCGATTCACTTCTCTTTGATATAGCCGTGTTTCTAACATCAGGGTTTGTGTAACTGCTTACCTTACATAGGACGACTGAAAGTGAACATGGCAAATATCTATTTCAAGCAAAAGAACTACACAAAAGCAATCAAATTTTACCGCATGGCTTTGGATCAGATCTCAAATGCCCACAATGCAATGAGGTCAGTACTTGTAGTTGCATCTGTTGTGTGAACCGCATAACTGTTTGCACCATTCAATTTACGCAGGTCTTTGGCAATTTGATTTGATTTTCAACTCATAAAGTTCTTATTATTTAGGATCAAGATCATGCAGAACATTGGAGTTGTGTTCATACATATGGGCCAGTACTCAGATGCCATCACATCCTTCGAGTACATTATGAGCGAGAGCCCCAGCATAAAGACGGGCTTCAACCTCATCCTGTGTTACTATGCTATTGGAGACCGGGAGAGGATGAAGAAAGCTTTTCAGAAACTAATTTGTGTGCCCCTCGGTATTGATGATGATGACAAGTATATTCCTCCAAATGTGAGTGCATAGTTTTAAGGGGATTATTTTGCGATAACTACCGGCTGCCTCTGCATTATAAATTATGTTTCATTTTTCTTGTTCATTTTAGGATGACCCTCATGCTAACATGGTGATTGAGGCTATAAAGAATGATAAGCTTCACCAAATGGAAAGGGAGAGGTATTTTAATGTGTTAAATGTTCTGTTGGACCTACTGTACAATTCTTAATCTTTGCATTTATTGTTCTCTGAATTATTTTCATTATTTTTGTTTTGGTTTTCTTTCTAGGAAAGCATTAGCAGAAAAATACATTATGACCTCAGCCAAGCTTATTGCGCCAGCTATTGAGTTGTCATTTGCAGCTGGGTTTGACTGGTGAGTTATTTATACTTATTATTTATGCAAGACTTGTCCATGCCATTTCATTAACTATATTTATGTATTATTTACTTTCAGTAATTATAGTTCATTATTATTAGATAAGACTAAAGTAAAACATCCACAGAGTTTGCTCTAAAGCTTTTTTTTCTTGGTACTTTTTCAGGTGTGTGGACATGGTGAAGGGGTCACAATACGTGGAGCTTGCAAATGACTTGGAGATCAATAAAGCTATTACATACTTAAGACAGAGGGACTTCAAACAGGTAGATGGGTCCCTAGAGACACACTCAAATTATGTTGCATTTGATATATTACCACAAAACAGTGTCATATTTGCTCTATGTCTGTGTGGAACCCTTGTTTCTCTCTTATAACACTTTCCTCATTCAATGGTCCATTTTTTTTTCTTGCCTGTCCATCTGCATGACTATTGAGGCTGAGGTATGTTTGTGTTGTTGGAGAATGTGTGTGTGTGTCTTTCTGCTGTAGGCCTTGTGTATATGTGTGCTGACATTGTATTGTGTTGCATTGATAATCTCATTTCATGTAGCAGCAAACGTAATGTGATGTCTTTAGGTTTTATTCAAGAATATGATCTATATGACTAATTTATCGCTATAAATATGACTAATCAATTTTGTTTCCAGGCAGTCGAGACCCTAAAGATGTTTGAGAAGAAGGACAGTCGGGTAAAAAGTGCTGCTGCCACTAATCTGTCTTTTCTTTACTTCTTGGTGAGTACATCACTAAAACGCATTGACCTTGAAGAGCTGGTGTTAATGAGTTTTTCACAGAAATGCTCTTGTTTTGTTGCTTCCATCTGTCTGCGACTTCTCTAGGAAAAGGATTTTGACCAGGCTGACCGCTATGCTGAGCTGGCCATGAGCGCCGACCGCTACAACCCTGCTGCCCTAGTGAACAAAGGCAACACAGAGTTTGTGAAGGAGGACTGTGAGAAAGCAGCAGAGTTTTATAAGGAGGCTCTTCGCAATGACTCATCCTGCACTGAAGCTCTCTATAACTTAGGTCTGCTATCACAAACTTGACATCCTAACTTTTCATTGTTTAACTGAGACCAAGGCTATATATATTAATAATGTAAGCCATTTAAAGCAGAAATCTCTGTATCCTCTTGCAGGTTTGACCTATAAGAGGCTGGGTAGACTGGAGGAAGCCCTGGACTGCTTTCTCAAACTGCACGCTATCCTCCGAAACAGTGCTCAGGTCATGTACCAGCTGGCTAATTTGTATCCTTCCTCAAAATGTCAGTAATCAAAATTTTGATTAAATTAAACTCTGCTCTGTGAGGGTTTTCATAATTTCAGTTGCAAAGAAATAGAATGGAGACGACAGTAAGCATGGCAAGGTAAAGTTCATTTTCTTGATAAGAGGCATATTCCTTAAGCAACTTTAGATATGAGATGTTGGAAGACCCTCATCAGGCCATTGAATGGCTGATGCAGCTCACCAGTGTGACCCCCACAGACGCCCAGGTGCTGGCCAAACTGGGAGACCTTTATGATAATGAAGGAGACAAGTCACAGGCCTTCCAGTACTATTATGAGGTTAAAGAAAATTATTTCAGTTCCATTTTTAGTGGATATTTTTAGGTATTCAGGTTACTCAAGTAATGAGAATTGAGTTAGCATTTAAAATAAGAAATGTGTTGTTGTTTTCAGTCATACAGGTATTTTCCCTCAAACATTAGTGTCATTGAATGGTTGGGAGCATATTATATTGACACCCAGTTCTGTGAAAAAGCTATTCAGTTCTTTGAGAGAGCTACCCTCATTCAGTAAGTTGCTTGTATTATATGAATTTATCATGGATTTTCTGTATGTATGTGGAGATGTTTTTGAACAATCTTTCATGAATTTCAGACCAACACAGGTGAAGTGGCAGCTGATGGTGGCTAGCTGTTACAGGAGAAGTGGTATGAACTTGATAGTAATAATAATTCCAACCAAAAGCTGTCATCTCAAAATGATGGTTTATATATTTTTTATTTGTTTACAGGGAATTATCAAAAGGCACTTGAGACCTACAAGGACATTCATCGGAAATTTCCTGAAAATGTTGAATGTAATTTGTTCAGCAGTTATTTTCAGTTTTTACATTAACCCATTTTTCTCAGTCTCATGCTGTTTTCTGTTGGCCAGGTCTACGCTTCCTGGTCAGGCTGTGCACAGATATGGGACTAAAAGAGGTGCAGGATTATGCCACCAAACTCAAGAAAGTTGAGAAAATGAAGGAGATCAGAGAGCAGGTACCCTTTTTCTCTCATGCTGTTTATATGCTGGCCTCTCTTGCTTCAGAACAGACTTGGTCTGTTTGTTCAAAGGAATGATGAAAAAGCATTTAGCAGCTCTTCAACTGGGCTTCTTCTCCTGTTCCTTTAGCCAGGAGACCTATTGTTAATTATTGAGGAACATGTTTATAGGTCTGTATATGAAATATCTGAGAGCTGCAAGATATTTGACAGCATGCTGTTATTGACACACACAGAGGGTGAGATCTGGGAGGGACAGCAGTGCTCGAGGCCGCAGGGAAGGCAGCGCTGGCAGTGGTGAGTGGGCTGTTTTAAATTAACCTCATCAATCAACCTTTAAAATGAAATGCTAGTCTCAACATTTACTGAATACATGCTTCTACTTTACTTTTTCCATCGACCTCAATCTGTAAACTGCCTCTGTTGGTAAACAGGAAATACTTCAAACCTTACACACACTCTCCCTAAGAAACCCAGTGGTATGACTTTAATTTCCCTTATATAGTGAATCCAGGTGGAGAATATTAGTGGAGACTGCTGGCTCTGTGATGTGATATAAAAAGAGAGTGCATGTGTCTTAGACACCTGTTCCCTAAATCACAATATTTCACGATTTTAATCCAACGACTTCCCTTTAGACCTTTGGTTTATGATTTGTTTTTCAATTTATAGTGTAGTAATATTATTTTATTTTATTAAACATATTACTGTTTTCGTTCTTGATTTCTTATCTGGGACATCAGATGTGGATCTCTTGTCAGGTGATGTCCAGTTATCAGCTTCAGCCAGTGCTGGGTTCAAAGGTCATGCAACACATTCATTTTCAAATGAGTGACTGTTATCAGCCTTTTTCCTCCTCTCACTGCTCTCTTCTTCCAACACTTTCTTTTCACATCTCCAAACACATTAGGAAGCGGCTTAAACCCCAAGAAGCCCAGTGGTATGATCATTCCCTGCCTCGCTAGAATAGAGCAGAAATAAGAGGGATCTACTTTAATATGAAAGTGGTTTGTTTTAGAATTGATTTTATTGGAGTTCTTCATCAATTTAATGTAGTCCTAATTCTGAAGAAAATAAGAAAGTAAAAGTCATACATTTATTTAGAAATTTGGGGTCAGAAAGAGTTTTTCATGTTTGTTTCATGTTCCCCAAGACTGTATATATATATATATTGTTACTGTTTGTATTTATTATGTATATATAAATACACACATACGGCATGTATGCAAAAAATATTTACTTGTATTTTATATTATATCTAAATATATTTAACATATAAACATAACATATATTTCATAAAAATACACATGCATATGTTTGTGTTTATATATACATAATAAATATATATATATTATGTAAACAAAAACTTATTTTGAAAGCGATTGATCACGATTAATCGTTTTACAGCATTTTTTAAATCAAAAGTAAAACAATAAAAACTGCAATATTGTGAAATATAATTTTTTAAAAACTTTTCTGATTCACGTATGTCACAGATGTGCTGCTTAATATTTATGAGGAAACAATTATCAATTATTTTCCAAGGATCCTTTGATCAATAGAAAGTTTAATAAAACAGTATTTATGTGTTTTGTAAAATTATAAATTATTTTGGTTAATTTAATTAATCATTGCTGAATAAAAATACTTTTCTTTAAAAAAAAAAAAAAAACACCCATTCTGAAACTTCTCAAGTGTAGTATAATTTTCGTACAGCCCTTTAGACAGCATATAATTACAATCATGAAATCATTCATATTAGGAGAGTAATGGGACAGAATTGAATTTCCTATTCTGCATTCTCTTTGACTTTATATTGTAAGCCTCCCCTTCATTTTGTTAGTAATCTATTATTCTCTTTTATTGTTTATCTATTCTTCTGCTGATGGCTATGCACCTGAAAGGGAGCAGCTCGAGCCCCATCAATACCCCTCCTCTGAGAGCCAGTGGTATGACTACACACACTACAGAAACACATCAAAGGAAGAGCCCACACACTCCCGCACATATACCATGAACAAGCATGCAATGGCTTCTGCACACAGCTTTGTTACAGATGCCGTTAATTCCTCACATTCTGCCCGGCAGTCATAACTAAACTCAACACAAAATACTAAGTTTACTGGCTTATTCACAAATAATCTTTATTGTTGTGTAGCACAACCTATTTGTAGGGCTCAGCTCTCTGCTCCCTGTCTAGTCTTTCCACTGCCTCTTCAGAGTTCTGTATTCTTCTCTTTCCTTTTTTTTTTTTTTTTTCTCAGCAGTTTCTCGCTCAGAAGCTAAGTATAGTCCTGTGATGGAGCAGGGCAGAGGTATGTACTGTATTAACACTTGCAGCTTAGTTGATCAATCCTCTAGATGATTAAACACAAAAAAATCAAAGCTGCAAGTTTCATCCAAACTTGAAACCTAGTTGCCCAGTCTATATGTCAAAATGTTGTTTTTAATGCCTGTAGTTCCCTGTAATGATACAGCATCCAAGGACGTAAATTCAATCACAGCACAATAGAGAGCAAACATGTGCTGGGAAAGCCCTATCTGCCAAAAACCACTGTTTCCAGGAAATATCCCACTCTCGCTGTCTGACAGAGTGTTTCCAGCACCTTCTTTCTGTTTGCGAAGCACTGAGTGCAAATAAACCAGTGAAATATTTCACAAGTACACTACTGAACAACAGTATGCCAGTATTGGAGCGCTCATTACTGTCGCTTGCCCATTTTGATGCATAAACTGATGTTTTTATGAATACGAACAACAGATACATTAGCTTTTTTTGATTCCTCATCAGGTGTACATAATAGGAAGAACTACTGCATGTCAGCTATACGTTTCTCATTTTAATGCCTTTGTTTTTAGTCGTTGGGATGGTGAAATATAGTTACCTGCCTGTGCAACTCCAGTCTTCCCCTCAGCGCTCTGTTGCTGTGGTCACAGCTGAGATGTGAAATGCAGCTGTGTGCCGTTTTCTTTATTCTACACAAATGCTTTCCATAATGCAAGTCATATGGTTGCTGAGTGAACTCACTTTAATTAGGATTCTAGTGTCATAGAGACGCAGATCATGTGTTTATCATGCTTTTTGTTTTGTTTATCAGCATTCTCTAACGTTTGTTTTGTCGTAGCATTGAAGCATGGCTTGCGTTGTTGCGAATTCTCTTTTGTTCAGAGGAATCTGACCAGATACTATTTTATAAATATAACTCTCACTCCAGAAATGTTTTTTTAAGTTCAGTGCTGTCTCTTTTTGATGTGTTTTCTCAGACAGTGGACAGAGCAACCGTGGCACCAGCGCCAAGGGTGAGAGGCTTAGCGTTAAACTGAAAACTCTTCCAGGATCCAATGAGCCGTATGAGGCCAGCACTCAGCAGGAAATAGGTGAGAGGTGACTGATGATGAATTGTGGTAGAACGCTAATTTTTCAGTACACAAACAGTAGGGCCTGTCAGTACCATGTGAACTGATTAATTGACCACTTTGAGTGCAGTATAGGTTGCTTGGATAAAACCCACTGTTAAGTGTTAGATGTATGGTGATAAATCATTATTACATTTTCATAATCATGTTACCTTTTTTCTTTAATAATTTTCTCTTTCATGTGAAGGAAAGAAAGTGTCTGACCTGCTCTGTGCATAGTAAAATGTATTGCTTCCATTGTATTCATCATTTTAGATGCTTCGTATGTTGATCCTTTGGGGCCTCAAATGCAGAGACCGAAAACCGCAGCAAGAAAACGCAATGAGGAAGATGAGTTCGCTGATGAAGAGCTGGGAGATGACTTGCTGCCTGAGTGATGTGTGCGAGGGATATCAATTCAGTCGAATATGTGATACATGACAAGGCGCTACATTTGTCTGTATTTTTCAAGCATTTCAGTTCATTATGCTTTACTATATTTTGTAATAATACATTTGGGGATAGGCTAATACAGTTTATTCCAAATTATTTATTTCATTCATTCTCTGCATTGTAAAGATACATCAGCTTTTGTATTATCTGCATACAATAATGAAAAAGATGTATGTAGAAAGTGTAAAATATTAAAGTACAGTGTAGAGTCTTCTTTGGCATCGAATGGTTCAATCTTTTAACTATCTAGAAGGAATACATACCATTCCAGTAAAAAAAAAATGAAAATGAAAAGAATTTTTTCAGAACAGCTCAAGCAGAGCATGGTCATTGTTCAGTATCAAACAGTCCGCCCAATATCTGGAGTCATGTATCCTGAGCGCATTTACGGGACGGACGGATGAGCAGCTTTACGCGACAAACTAGTGTTTCTGTAGGTCGCTTTAAGAGCTCTCCACAGCTTTACTTTAACTTTTCCAGCAATCCCTTTCTGACAGTAAAGCGCGTTTTGACACCGTTATCTGAAATGTGCGGTCGGTTAGCGTCAACGCTTGTGTTGGTGTTGCTGTGGTGTTGCGGCAGCGCGCCGGGTGAACGGGGACCAAAGGTGTCCAGGAGAGCGCCGAGGACTCGCTCCTGTCTTGACTTGCCGGAGGAGATTTTGGAGCAGATGTTCGGGAGACTCTCGGTCGGAGTTCTCAGCGCGTTTCATCACACCTTGCAGCTCGCGCCTCCAGAGCGACACAATCTAACCTGTCAATCAGCGTCTCGCCTAGCGCGCGACAGACCGCGCACCCCAGTCAACTTCCTCAGCCTCTCGCCCTGGGCGTACAGGTAGGACCCCAAAGCTAAGAAGACTTGGATGGGATTATTAGGCAGTTTAATCACTCGTGGTTTTTTGGTTTGTTTGTTTCAATTGGACCCTAATACAAACAGTTCATACGTTAATCATTTTTATAAAAGCACTTAATTAAAAGAAAACGACAATATTATAAAAAGTGCTAATACCATTTTTGTGTTATTTCTAGTCAGAGATGGCTAAACTCAGATCAGATAATAAGATTAATTCAATAACCTTAACGTGATTCACACGTATTCTGATGCACCGACTCATAGGATTCATTCAATCGGGATTCGTTTCGGTCATGAAAATGATTTGGTTCTAAAGAACAGATGAGCCAGTTTGATTGCGCGTTCCTGTACGATCCTATAAGATTTCACTCGCCTTTTTGTCTGCAAGAAAAATAAAATGTTTTCATTATTATTCATCCAAGAATTTCCCATGATCCAGCGAGGTACCCTCAATTTCTCCCGGAGGCGTACTGTTTGTGCAAGGGATGCCTGCTCGGGCCGAACGGGGAGGAAAGTGAGCGCCTCCGCAGCACTCCAGTGTTCATGCCGACAGTCATTCTGCGCCGGACAGGCTCGTGCGTCGGGGGCAGGCACTCCTACGCGGAGAGCTACGTGTCCATCGCCGTGGGTTGTACTTGTGTGCCATTGTTGGAAAAAGACAGAAAAAGACAGAAGAGCAAGCCGAACGTGAAAAGAGTACCGTCTAAAAATTCCAGCACCTTTAGAAAGAATGGGCTTAACTGACTCATTTCAGACCTTTTTTTCAGTCAGTTTTCTTACTTTCTTAATTTTTTCTTTTAGTTGGTGAAAGGAAAAACTTGAGACAGAACTCACTCTTGCAGCTGCATATTCTAGTCTTAAGTGCCAAGCAAAAGGAAAACTTTCTGTGCCAAAATACCAACATTTTTTAATTCAAAGCACTTTGAGAAGGCCAGTCGGCATCTTGGTGTTAGAGAACCAAATACTGCTTCTGTTAAAGGCAAACAAGGATATCATTTACATAAGTTTTACTTAGCATGACTTTGTATCAGTCTCCATTTTATTACTTTATTAAAACAAGAACACTGAAAACGCACAAGTCTAGTGTGTAGCATATCACATACAATGCATTTTAAACATTCACTTCAAGCCCATTTTATGCATTAAAACAAAGTAAAACTGTCTTGTTTGCTTTAATTTTGTGCTTGAAAGCTGGGTGTGCAATTGACGATGCAAGTCAGCCAAAGTATAATCAAAGACTGATCGCAGATCTCTAATGAAGGGCCAAATCCTCCGCTGTAAGATCTGGATCCTGCTATGCACCTCTTGGAGTGAGAGTATTTATTGTTCCAAATAATCATCTGCTGATGTTTAATAGGGAAAAAAATGAGTCTTTTTCATGAGAGAAGGCTTGATTCATAGTTTACATAGCAGCGGAACTCATTGGCCAGATTGTGATTGTGTTTTGGTAAATAACTGCATATCTTCAAATCCATAAGTTTCCCAGCAAGCTCCTCCATAATAGCTCCTATAAAGAATAAGCCAAACAAGATCATAACAAGACATAAAACATAAGTTCTGAAAAATATGCAACATATTATATGTATATATTACTTGCCTGTGCAGAGCAGGATTTTGCTCTTGGTAAGGTATTTGACGGTGAGGGTCACCTTGCTGAGACACTCTTCAGACAGATATGGAGGGTCTGCGATGACAATGTCAAAGCTCTGAGGAAGCAGGTCCTCCGACAGGCAAAGAGGGTTGTTGTAATCATAAAAGACAAACTCATCTCCATATGCTGCAAAACGTCGGTCAAACTCCAGCAAAACAGCAGAAACACTGCCAGACCTCGTGGACTCCAACTGCTTCAGCTTCTGATACACACTTGGTGCACTTATACAAGCTATCCTACAAACCAAGGGGGGAAAAATGGGAGTGAGAAAGGACACAAAGGGTCAGTGAGATTTTTCAAAATTCAAGGTTTTTTTTGTTGTTGTTTTTTTTAAATATGAAAACTTAAAAAACGTAAGAGGAGTATTTTGTAATGATGTAAAAGTCTATACCGTTTAAAGCAAATACTGCTCTTTTAAATGTAATGCTCATCAAGAACGTATTAAGGTTTGCACAACATTGATAACAACAAATGTTTCTTGAGCACTAAATCAGCATATCAGAATGATTTCTCAAGGATCATGTGACAATAAATACTGGAATAATGACAGCTTTGCCTTCACATAACTCATTTAAATAGTCACTGCTGAGCTGTGTTGGGGAAAATTACTTTTAAAAGTAATGCATTACAATATTGTACAACATTGCATTACTATAATTACGTTACTTTTTAAATATGGGCTGAGCTTGAGTGTTTGTTTTTCATATAAGAAGTTCTATTTATAGCAAATGTAAAAGCTCTTTCGCACCAAAAAGTGTCACAAATAAACCTCAGGCTGAAGAAAAAGTAAATTGACATCTTTAAAGTAGAAGACAGGAGAAAAACAAACAAACAATGAAGTCATTTTTTGCTTGCAAGTATGATTGAACTGAATCATCAAAGGTCAGCAGCAAAGACGTTAGTTAATTAAATGAGATTAGATACATTTGTGTGATTTAATTATTACAGGTTTGCATCATATTCCAAGTGTATTTTAATTCATTTTGATGAATACTAAATCTGTTTTTTGAGACTGAGATGAATTAATGCACATTAACATGTAGTCTAGAACTACACTGTATTCACACAGCGTGCTCAATGCTCTGTATTTCGGATTTCTCCCAACATGAGTCAGGACACTTGTCAGTCAATAAATAAGAAAAAGTAACTGGCATTACTTTTTTGAAAAAGTAACTCTTATATTACTATATTATGTTATATTAAACGTTAAAATGTTATATTACTCTAAAATTAAAAAGTAATGCGTTACTTTACTAGTTACTAGTAACTCACATTACTTGTAATGCGTTACCCCCAACACTGCTGCTGAGTAAGACCGATTTATTTTAAACTCATGGAAAAACACTTCCAACTTTTAAATGGTAATGTAATTAAAACGATACAGACATTTTAAAATGTTTTTTTCATTGAGTAATCCAAATCACAGCACACTTGGTGACTAGTCTCACTTTGGCTAAGTTTGGTGTTTTTAATCCAAAGAATTCAATCCAAACGTGAATCCTGTAGAAGGGGGAGGTCTAAACGAAATCAATATTATTTCCCCACTCAGTGAGATATTAAATCAGTCACATGTAAATGTTAATTGTTGTAAAAAGTTAATGTACACAAATGTGGTTTTTCATGCCTGTTTTAATTAATGTTTTCGCTCACAGCACAGTAAGTTGTCGCCTCCTATTGGTGTATTGAGAAACTGCGGCAAGGGCCGTTAAGCGAATCGACAGTGATAAACACAACATCGCTACTACTGACCACAAGCCAAAACGATCGCGCACATTTAAAATCTTCCCAAAGGCGCTTGAGACCAACCTCCCACGTTCTCCAGCCTGCTGCATGACTTCCTCTGCTAACCGGACAGCCGTGTCTTCACTGTACCAGAACTGACTCATGCGCTGATCACACAAACACACATACTGATCTCGGATATTTACAACAATATCAGTCAACAAGTCAAGGCACTTCTAATGCATGCAACTTTACCCAATCTTCTCCTACAGCACCAACGGAGAACTTCTCGGTCTTGATGGAGTTTTGTTCCGGTCCTGTTCTTCCGCTCTCGGCGTAAAACTCATGCAGAGCTGCGAGAGTCGCCGCGGAGAGCTCAGGCACATCATCGTCGCTGTCACTCATGATAACAGAGCCTTCATTATAAAACAACACGGGAACGAATAATGTTAAACGTTCAGCATTATAACACTCGTTCAAACATGATGCTAACGGTCGCAAAACAGCTTATGTTTTTAACCAGCCTTACAGCACTTACCCATCCACCGAACGATGCAGTCGCAGCGTGCATTTAGCTAGTGACTTACAACAGAGCAGAACGGCTTCACACGTGTTTGCGGTACGGTGGCCGAGCGCAGTCGCACCAAATCAAACGCGAACATGCGCGTATATTTCCCCGCCAGATATTTCATTCAAACAAGACGACTTATTGAAAAATATAGACCAAGACAGACGACTCACTTTTTATAGCAAGTTTATATACACTTTACAGATCATTTCAGACATTCCAAAATAACAATTAGTGCTTTGAACAATGGAAATAAAGTCAATGGAAATCAAATGCCCTGAATAAAACAGCTGACATCCCTCGATCGTAATTTTTGGTATTTTATTGCTACAGCAACGTCGACTGTCCCACAATTCTGAGTTGGTGTGCGCGCGCTAGTGTAAGTGGAACACCGTTGAAGCTGATTCTGAAAAACAAGGCCTTATTTGAGAAGAACTTCATAATTTAACAGACCTGCATTTTTGTTGAGAACGCTTTCAGTCACACTGCTGCGATCAGGGCCGAATGACAATGGCAAAGAGTAAAACTACAATCATTCAAATCATTTAGAAAGAAAAATTCAAACTAGCCCCTTGTCCTCCTGGTGATGTTGTATGACAATAAAAAAAAAATTGATCGGAAAGTTCCATCAACTATAATCTTATAAAAACCTTTCAGTCCTTTTAAACGCTTTCATTTTTTGTCTTTTTTGAAAATATATACAACCTTAAACACAAAAGTGATTTGGTTTTCCAAAAGGGCCTTTCTGCAATTAGAGTTTCATTGGAAAAGGCTTTTTCGTTATCAAGGCAACCACAGCTCACAATCCTAGTCACCGTGATCGCAGTACGACACGGCGCTCTTTGTCGCCGAGGGCACAGCTGGATCCGAGCTGTTAGAAACCACATACAAAGGCACTCGAGGAGAAGTGTCTGCAAAAGACTTGTGTTTGTGTCTAAAAGGGGAAAGAAGGGGTCAGTTTTTAGAAAGATCAGCCCTCTGCATTTCATAAATGTTCATCCGAGGAGCTCTCAGTGGCAAAGTAAACAACGGTCAGGTCAGACTGAGACTATCACGACCGGCCGTCCCCTCTCGGCCTTCGCCAGCCTCTTTGCTCTCTGGAGGCATGTGTCTGAAGGGCCAGAGGCGTCTCAGCATCTCCATGGTTTACCATGGTGAAAGGCTTCTCTGAGTGTGAGAGGGGAGACTTATTTGAGGAAGTGGCTTATTTGACACACAGAAGCCCCCCCACATTGGCAACAAACTCCTCCAGGCTCTTCAGGAAGGCCACCTTCTGCTTGCGGTCCATGGTTGGAGGTGTGCTGCTGGCAGTGAGGCTGTTAAACGCGTCCGCCAGCCGCTGGTAGATCACGGCGTCCCTCTGATTGGAGAGCAGCGTCTCCACCAGCTCTGAATACTCCGCCTATGACAAACACCATCACTTATCAAACTCCGCATCACAACATTGTGCATTTCGTTCAGTTTAAATTTATATTGTAAGCATTGAAGTACCTGGTGAAGGCACACTAGTGTATAGAGCGCTTCTCCAGCTGCTACGGTCATCTCGGTGTTGTGCTTCTGGAGCACAAGCATGTCAAACACCAGCTAGCCAGGAAGGGAGAGTGACAGATGTACATTATTAATGGAACATGTGTATACATGTGTATTTATCTCAGACAATTACATATTACAGTGAAGGTTAGTGACATTGGCACATGACCATTCTGAGATCACTGACATGAGCACATAGCTCTCAATTACTACTGACAAGAAATAATACAGGCATATTTATCAGTCTTTTTATGCTAGTCCATATCTAATGAATTTAAAAAAAATAAAAATAAAAAATGCAATTGCGACACAATTAGCAACTGAAACAAAAAAAAGTATTTTTAGAGATTTAGGGCTGAATATTTGTTTGGAGGGATGGCATTCGATGTTTCATTTTAAGATTTGAATATTCAAAAAAAAAAAAAAAGTAACATCACATCGATCCCTGCAAAACGGTTCTCATTCGCACTTTAATGACTAGCCCTTATGGCAACGCCAACACCGTGATTTACTTTATCTCAGAGAGAAGACAAAAATGACAAAGACCTTAATTTAACTGAAGACAAAACAAAGGCAGTGTGTCAAATATGCAATTAGAAACTGGCCTACCACTGCAGCACAAGTTTGAAAAACCATCTTCTGTAAGCCAGCCTAACGTTACCTTATTTTATTTAGACTATTAAAATGTTTTTATGCTATAAGGAATTCATTTATAGAGCCCTTCAGGGGCCTCAAATTTAGGCCCGTCCCGTGTCTGACAGCTTATCAGAATCACCAGCCCGAGCCCGTCTTTTTCCCCTATACCAAAACGTCTTATACTGCGGTTTCAGCTATTAAAATAGCTATTAAGCTAATTTAGACATTTTTTGTTCGTTAAATGTAAGCTTGTGTTTTTCAAAGTACCAAGTGGCCAGCGGAAGACAGAGCATATCATAAAATATGACTGATCAATTTAGCAATATTCTCAAATCATCACCACTTGCCTTAAAAAAAATCGATAGGCTTGCTCAAGTCTATGAGTAGATGGAAAATCAGGAAATTCATCTTTGCGACACAGACTCAGAATGAGTCATACTTGCAATATTGCATGGTAATATTTTAATCACTAATTGATGGATGTCTATAATATAAAAATAAGGAGAAGCCTAAAACAGGCCCAAGGCCCGGCCCACATCATTTTTTAAATTTAAATAGCCTAACCTTTACGGCGCCAGTAATTAGCCTACTGTGCAGATAATTTGGGAGTTATTTGATTGTTTGATAAATGTTGGGCTACCTTATTTAAAGTATTGCTCTAACAGACCTGTTATTGTTTTGTATTATAGTGCAGTGTTCGTTCTTAAATAATATAAACCCTGCCCGGGCCGCATGTAGCGCCCGGCTTTCAGCTCGTGCTGTTCTTTAATTTATTAAAGTTTTATTCATTCTGAAAGTGTCGCGACTTGCCTGTATCCATATTACACAAAAATGCGACTTTGCACTCCCTTGCGTCCGCAGCAGTTGGATGAACGGTTCTCAACATAAAAATGCAACAAACAGACACGCACAGAGAGATTTCTAACTTTATTAGAGACAAGAATATATTCAGCCCCCTCCCACTGAAGCTTTGAATATTCGATGTTGATCACTACTGAATACTCGAAGCTCAAAAAATATTCGGTATTCGGACCAGCCCTAATTAACATTTAGGAATTCTACTTTGTCTCAGAACTGTGGCGAAACCTCACAATTCTGATTTGAGAATTGTAAGATTGAAATATACAATTAAAGATTCAGAATTGTGAGTTATAAAATCTCGATTCTGAAAGCGTATTTGTTGGGAGAAAAACATTTATTTAGAGGTAGATAAATATGGTGCAAATCATGCCTTTTCATGCTAAGATGCATTTAAATATTCTACTTTGTCGTTGTATTATGTACTCTTTTTGGGGTGGGTAAGATTTTTGTTTTTGAAAGAAATCATTTTTATTCAACAAGGATGTTAATTGCTCAAAAATGTACTGATCACTAAACTTGACTACTAAATTTCTATGAAAAATATTCAAATAGAAAAAACGATTGCAAATCGTAACAATATTTGCTGTATTTTTGATTCGATGAATGCAATCTTGGTGAGATCCAAAATGTTCAACCTTTGTGAATGGCAACAGACATCATCTGTTAAAAACCCATAACACATGGTTTATATATCATGTGACTCACTTTAAGGAAATGTCGTGTGGCAATAAATAGGGGTGTGTCCTTTTCCTGTGTCTTGGCGCACTGCTCGGCCAATGGGGATAGAGCCTCCAGACAGAGCTGGCTGATCTCTGAGCTCATCCTGCAGCACGTGTTAAGGAAAACCCTAGACCACCATAATTCAACAACAAATCTCACAAGGAAATCAAATATAATATGCAAGCACAGACTTTAAATAATGCTAGTCTTCTGTATACACAAAAACAGCAAGGATACGAGGTCATGCCGAGCTCCAGGGAGCACATGAGACTTTTGAAGAGCTCCTCGGGCAGCTGAGGGATCTTCTCTGGGAAAATCTCACAGATGAAGGTGATGAGCTTATAATACTGGTTACACAGAGAAGGGAACTGGGTACAGGAGAAAGAAAGAGTGATTCAGAACAGAAGCGCATCCTAAACAAAACACAACATATTAAAAGCATCTTTAATCAATCTCAAAAGTAAAATTTTACCTTAAGCAAGTCCTGAGACATGAGGGGCAATACAATATTCACCCCATAGAGCACAACATCAGCAGCTGATACGGCTCGCCCAGCACCAGAGCTCTGCTCCTGCCCACGAAACACCTCATCTGCACAAAAAACACGGTCACTCTTCATCCCTCATGTAAACACTCACAAATGATTTGAATCTTGAAAGAATGCTCATACCAGTGTCACTGAAGTCAATGAACTCTTTGGAGAGCAGGTTGGTGAGGAGCTCCATGATGAGCAGAAGGTCCTGGTACTGATCCTCCTCTGCGGCTACATCTAGTCTCTTGCGCCCCAGATTGTTCTTGGAGTAAACCTGCAGCAGCGTCAAGCACACCTCGTACAGTTTCATAGACTTGGTCTGTGGAGACAGAGACATGGTGCGATGAAAAACGTATTCAGGAAGCACACATTCAAAACGTGTGATCACTTCAAAATCAAAGCAAGCGCTAATGTCTCACCTCTCCCAAGTAGCAGATTTGTTTGTGGGCCACTTCCACAAACACCTCTATGATGAGGTTGACCGTTTCTGGTGAGTTTCTGTAGACCTCCATGAGGCCGATGCAGCTAGACAGGAAGTCCATGAGGAAGCTGAAGAGAGATGCAACGTTGTCGATCTGCGTTGCTTCTGCGATGCCGCACAGAGCTTCTAAAGTGGCTACGATCTCCTGCTTCACAGCTTCCTCTTGACAGATCTGGGCAAAGTTCTCCTGGTTAATGAGGTTGAGGAAGCGCTGCTGGAGTGGATGCAATACCTGCAGTGCACAGACAGAAAGAGACAAAGATTTATGAGGCCATGCTTCAGGCTTTATTTTGTGTTCTCATAAGTACGATGGTGTTTTAGTGCAGAGTTAAAAAATGAAGCATCTAAAATTACGGGATTAAAGGCATACTATTTAAAGAACAAAGTCAAAATGTTTTAATAATAAAGTTAAATTGACAAGAATAAAGGAAAAATGTGGACTACAGATGAATACAGCCATCTGTCATGTCACACCAGTGAGAACAACACATTACTGTAAGACATGGCCCTAAAACACCGTCATACATTAGCAAACATGTTTGATCTTCCAAATGTCTGTCTCTCCCCACCTCGGCCCAGTATTGCTGTTTGGTGTCAGAATCCATATGAGCAAATCCGCCCAGGACCAGGGCTTTCATCAGAGTCCGCTGGACTGTGCTGGACAGCATATGTAAGGGAGGGCTGCGACTGGCAAACTGCTTGGCCAAGTTCCACCAGTTCTCACACTGCACTACAATATTCGCCCTGAACGTCAGAGGAAACAGTTGAGAAACACAAACGAATAAGCCTCATATCAGAAGAGTACATTTTACTGAAAGGTTAATGGAATAGTTCACCCAAGAAATCATCTTTCTTTATGTAAATATTTGATTTTACACTACAGTGCTTGTCATTGCCTAATCGCTAAATGCTTTGATTTTATGGGGAAAAAAATATTTTTTTTATTAAAAACAAACAAAAACCCCCACCTCTTTATTACTGGATTTATGTGTTAGCAACTGTCAGAAACTACTTTTACATTTTGTACTTTTGCAGCCAGTTTTTCCCAAAGCAGCTTATAATTACTTCTAAATGCAATATTTCTTTCTCAAAAAAAATATGCATTGATGTGCAGTGCAATTTACAATTTACATTGTAGCATTGTGCAATCTTAAAGGAACAGTCCACTAATTTTGGAAAAAAAAAAAAAAAAAAACTCCACTAGAGTTGTACTATTTTCAGATCCATTCAGCTGACCTCCAGGTCTGGCAACGGCCAAAGAGACACACAAACTGTGACGTGTTGGGTGGCGACCAGGACCAGGGTTGAGAAACGCTGGCATAGATCATTGAATCAGATTAGTGTACAATGTAACTACACAGGAGGCACGTTTTAAATAGGAAAAATATCTAACTCTTTGGCCATTTTTGAGCGAGATGCTAACGGTCTAATCTGATTCAATGATCTATGCCAGTGTTTCTCAACCATGGCCCCGGGCGCCACCCAACCCTAATCAAACACACCTGATTTAACTCATGAGCTCATTACAAGAAACTCCAGGAACCCCTGAAATGGGTGTGTCAAAGACAGACAGACGTGAAAAATGTGCAGTGCTAGGGGGCACCCTGGACCAGGGTTGAGTAACACTAAGCTGATGAGCTAAGCTGCAGCTAAAAGTGCTACCAGGACATCAGCATAGTGGATTAGAAAATTAGAAAACCTCTAGGGGAGATGGAAAATGATCTTATTTTCAAAAATAGTGGAGTGTTCCTTTAAGTTGAGAAATCCCTTTGTACTGCAATAGAACGACTTCACCAGCAGATGGGGCACTTTGGTGTTCTATTAACTGACAATATATGAAGACATCAGCACAGGTCACTGGCTTCCTTGTGCCTGTCAGTGAGCACCTGTCCTGCAGGGTGTTAGGCTCAACACTGATCCCACATACGCATTACTCCAGCAAGCAAACACAAACCTCTCTCTCTTCTCCACCAGAGTCACCAGCAGCTCCACAGTGTCATTAGCCAACTCTGGCTCAGAGCTCCACACCGACAGATTATTGATCACTTTCTCCAATAGATATCCCACAATCCACTGCGCTCCCTCCGTGTCTGCTCCAAAAGCTGTGCTGAGAGGCATACTGATCTAAGGGAGAAAAGTAAAAGACAAAAAGGCAAACACTCAGAGTAAGAGTCAGAAGTAATAAAGCATCACATAAAAATGTCTAGGTTAGGTTCCAGGAATCTGTGTGTGATTTCTGAAGAAAGGAAAATCAGAAACAAACTGAAGGCTTCATTCAGTCATCATGCCTGCCATTTGATTGATCTCAGCCATACATTGCTTGATCTCATTTTGGGCAACTCACCTGGCCGTAGAGTTTCTCGTCCACTAACAAGTATGTCTTGGCCCATCGCCGAAGAAACCAGACAATGTCTTTGCCCATCTGAGGACTCAGGAGCTCAGTCAGACTCGCTCGTGTAGCCCGAGACTCCACCTCTGAGGTTCTTAGCACTGCCGATAACAACCTGTGACAGAAAAATACAGAGAAATGGAAGTGCAATCTAGCTGCATATATATGAAATAACTTCTTTCCAGCCAAACAATCTGAAATAGAATTTGACAGTCTGTTATTTACAGGAAAATGAAGTGAGAAGAAAAACAAGGGTGTGAAATGGCAGAGGGAATGGAAGAGAGGTCATGGCGGTTCAGTCTAGATGCACCGAGACTCCACAAAGACCCACAATAACAAACACTATCATTCCTTCACACCTCCACTGGTAAAGAAAGAAGACACAAGAAAGGGATTACAGCAGCTTACTATCCTGGAAGAGCGATATTCCATGCGCCTCGTGGAGTGCAGCACCATTAAATGTTTCACATTGTTTGTAAAGACAAAACCTCACTGACATTTTGGAGCTGTGAGGTCGGTGCCTGTTATTGGGAAACACAATCCCTTGGCCCACTGTCTTTCCAAATCCTCTACAGTCTGCCTGCTTTCCCCCACCCATCACCAACCTACTGTCTCTCCAAATCCTTTGACCTCCACATCGCCCCCCTTCACATTCTCCACCCCCCACCCACCCATCATCTCAGCGTCCTTCCAGTGTTTCAATCCTCACCTCTATCCCATTCCACAATTTTGGAATAACACCATCCATTAAGCCCAAATCAGATTACAGGCAGATTTTTGCAGACAATACCACTAGGTCTCTATGAGACCCAACCAGTAACCACATAAACAGCTTCTACATCATTAAAATTACACTATTCATTAAATTCACAGTCTGTATCCCATTCCAATCAGATTAGAATCAGATCAAATATCTGCTTAAAAATGTCAAGGGGAAAAAATTCCAGTTCAACTACTGCAACCTTCGTCCTTCACATATAATTATACTAACAACTAATATATAATAAATTATAATAACAATAAGATGAAGAAGAACAAGAAAAACAATACATGTATTTACTAATTTAAAAAATGTATAAAATATTTTTATTTGCTATATAAAGGAATTCATTGTTTATTTTATTTACCTATTACTGTCTACAAATGCATAATTCATAATACATAATTACTTAAAATAAATATATATAAAATATTAAATACAATATTAATATTTGTTTATAACAACAACATGTACTTACATTTTTTCTTAATTGTATTTATTATAATATAAATTGTGTTAATATATTAGCACTATTATTAGCAGTTATAGTGTGTGTTATAGCAGTTATATGTACTTGAAAAATGTATTTGTAATATAAAAATTGCTTTGGTTATTTTTTATTATTGTTTAAAAATATTTAAGATAAAATTATAATACATTTACATCAAACCAGCCAACAATAAAAAATAAATAAATAAAATAAAAATACTTTCGATAAACAAAAAAAATCAATTAACTTGGAAATAGCTTCCGAACACAAGCACAATTCTAGGGCCCTAGTACTCCCCTCTGACCGGCACCTGGCCTGGCTCTAATTGAATAATGTGTGGGGAGTGGTGCTGCAGCATTGGCTGGCGCCGGGGCTGGGCCACTTGAGGGCTGCTGTTCGCGTGGCAGGCCTAGCTGGGCCCGTGCCAGGGCATTCCCCGCTGGGCAAAAGAACTGCAGATCAAACAGCCTGTGCTACACCACGCCTGCTCGCTCCAGCAGAAATTCTGAGTGATACATTTTAAACAAGTCATTGTTCCTGTATGCAGAATAATCAGCAGCTGGCTTTTCTAATCTGCTCACAAGCTGATCATTACGTAAGGAAAAAGGCACTGATCAGACAACCAGAGATACAGTAGCAAATTCTTTTGATCAGCAGGATTTTTAAAAAATGTCTTAGAAAGAAGTCTCTTTTGATCATGAAAGCTGCATTTACAAGATTTAAAAAATGTAAAAAGAGTAATATTGAGAAACATTTATTTGAATATAAGATTTCTATTTTAATAAATCTTAAAATGTTATTTTTTGACAAATACTGTCAGTCTCTCAATTTAGTGCCACAATTGCATTCTAGCATCCAATTTCATGTCTATTTTTGTAAATAACTTTCAAACAAATAATCTGATAATTACATTTCAAGCCAAATTCAACACCCAATTTCATTTCCCACCATTTTCAGATGTGTGGAAAACTATGCCCCGAGTGCACAAGAATGAGCTTGAAAGCATCTGGTCTACTTTTGAAAGTGTCATAAAAAAAACTGGATAATAATGCATTAAAAAATTGGAATATTTGCACGTATATTGTGAGATCTCTCTACCTGATAACCGAGTCTGTCCTGTTGCATCCTGGGATGGAGGTGGCCTTCTCTCCAGGAGAGCCGAGAAGTTGCAATGTAGTGTTAATATCCACCTCAGTCGAGTGTTTGATAGAGTACTCCATCACTTCTGAAGGTATCAACGGTGTTTCACCCTGAGGGTCATCAGCCAAGAGGTAACCTGTTAAAACACCAAATACTTCAATACAATGGCAAAAAGCAACTTGACTGAGAGGAAAAATATCTCCAAAATAGTCAACTGTATATAAACTGAACACTACACTGACCTCAATGAATGGTAACCTCCACAGACATACAAAGTTAAACATGCTACTCGTATTTGTGAAAGAAAAAAAAATGACGAGGTGAGTAAAAGCAGAAGAATAACACAGACCTGACACTAATATAAGCCAATGAATGTCTTCATAAAGGTCATCTAGAACTTTGCGGTCCACCGTGCCAGGGTCTGCAGAGGCCATGAGGTGCTGCTGGTGTCTCTGGAGTTGCCCGTGAAGCCGTGTGACTCGGTCCTCCAACAAACTGAAGACAGATGAGAAATTTAAAGCTCACAGTGCTTGTTTACAGTGGTTTCTCTGCAGTGCTTTGTGTGTCTGTACCCGGTGAGCAGAGGTATACAGTGGTCTGCAGCGATGCGGCCCAACATGCCGATACTGGCCAGCTGATCTGAGAACAGCTCTCTGTCGTCCTCCTGTAATTCATTTATTTCTTCCTCTTCATGAGAAGCGACACCATTTGCAGTCTAAAAAGACAAATAAAGCATACAACTGAAACCATGTGGCAGTGTGGCCATGTTACTCTGGCAGATGATTATTTGAAAGAAAACCGTTTTAGACATTTGTTGTGCTTCATGCTTTTCCATTTCAATTCAGATGAAAAGCAAACCACAAAGTCAACAAAAAGAATTATTAGAAAAGCAACAAATTACCAACAAATTGGTAAACCAGGAACATTTTGACAGTGTTAAATCTGTCAAACAGATTTAGAGAAAGAAGCGTTTGGATGTGAAGGTAGATTCTGACCAGGTTTCTCGTGCCGTCGGGAGCTGCGAGGTGACACTGGATGTAGGAGTTGAAGACCTGCACAGCTGGCTGGACAAAGCAGCCCCGAGGGAAGTGCTCGTCTTCCTGCACCAGCGTCAGCCAGGACTCCAGCAGCTTATCATATGCCTCCATGTACACCATGTCATCCTTATCCAGCTAGAGCAAGAGAGACATACATGAATTTATCCTAATCATGTCACATCCCATCTTTTTAACATTCCATGCTGTTTGCTCTACAAGGTTTTTTTTGGGGAGTATATATTATACTATTATAATATATATATATATGTATGTATGTGTTATCCTGATGCTAAATAACTCTAATATAGGTACATGGTATTTTAATAGTATTAAAAAAATAATAACAACAATTTAAAACACAATGACATTAGCTATGTTTCCATCCACCTATTTTGTGGTATTGCATAAAAAATACTGGATGGAAATGCCAAAATGTGCTTTCATTCTCAACATACGCTTATTTTGCAACTTTGGATGGAAAAATAACTATTATAAAGAACATGCATCATACTCTCCAATTTTAATGTGCAAAACATATACCTTTATTACAAAGTTATAAAATATATCATTTGAATTTGTATTAATTTGTCATGAAAGAGTCTTATAATATACACTACCATTCATATATTTGAAGTAAACGCTGCTACAAATCCAATTTGCCAAAAAAAAAAAAAAGATTTTCATAGAAAAACTGTTCTCACAATATTAATCATTAATTTTAATCAAGTAAATTCCTTCTCGGTGAGCATAAGATAATTCTTTCAAAAACAATGAAAATTCTTACAGACCCCAAATAACTAGTAATTCTACCCTGTGAAGTGTGGATGTGGTCTGTTGTGGTACTAATGCATTACTCACCACCTCCTCCAGGGCTGCGCTGCGACCAAACGAGCATGTGAGCAGTGTGAGGCAGTTAATGAAAGAGGCGAAGAGCTCGTTCGGAAGCGCTGTCAGAACGCTTCGGGGAAATGTGCTGATGAGGTTACTGATGATGCTGGAGATGCCTACAGCCTCAGAGTCTTCAATCTCAATCCTGTCACAGAGTAAAAGACAGTTAAGAGAAAATAACAACAAAGGATCATCCAACAACTAATCTCCATCAATGTTCTCTCATCTGTTAGCATGAGATACTGTGTAAACCATGCAGTGGTCCCGAGTACACGCATGGTACAGTCTAAATGTTTATCTACTGGAATTCAACATTCATGGTTTAGTTCTACTAAAAAATATTCGTCTATAAGCATAAATATCTCAGCTGCTGTAAAGGGAGAGTAAAAGATCTCATCCACAACACCAAACTGCTGTTGTGCTGGCACGCTACCTGGTTTCTGGGAACATAGGTTTTTTTCCCTCTTCAGTTCTGAAAGAGAACTCGAGGTCTGCCTTTCTTTATGCTCCCAACTGCGTCTCTAAACCATATCAGATGGACTTAAATTGTAAGCAGAAGAGTTCAATCACGGCAGATTGGCGGACCTGCCGCATGGTTTTCCGATGATGCAACTGGAAAAATGCTCCAGGAATAGGTGATTACAGAATGGCAGAGACAGAGAGAGGGAGGAGTGGGGAGAGAGACCCCGACTCACTACGCCTACTTGTTCTCAAATTCCAAACAGCAGTGTATGAGAGAATGTGCGTGTTATTTAAAGCTGCAGAGACATCATTCCATCTTTATAGACATTACAGAGCATTTACAATGTAAGTCCTAACACACAACTCTGCCAATGCATGCGGTACAACACTGTAAAAAATTTATTTTATTAATAGATCCTTTCGGACTCGTAGAAAAGAATTTGTCTGTCGTGAATACACATTTTCTTCATTTATGATTAATAAATAACAGTATTTATTTATTTGGTTTCTTTCAATTAATACTAGAAACATAAAGGGAGAAAATAAAGAAATATTTTTACAAACAGTAGTATTTAATTTATTGAGCCTATCCTATTTGTGCCTCTTTATTTTAAAAATAAGTGGTATTTTTGTGACAAGATTAAATTAATAAAGCAAAATGTAAATTATTATATTAATTATAATGATTGTGGGAGGAAATGTGTTTTCATTAGGTCCACCATTGTTAGACACAATGGTAACACTTTTATTTTAACAAAAGTCTTTTAACTAGTTGCTTATAAGCATGCATATTACTAGAATATTGGCACATATTAATGCCTTATTCAACATCTTTAATCCTACCCAATACCTAAACTTAACCACCATACCTACTAAAGCAACAAATTAGGAATTTATTAAGAGAAAAGTCTTCGTTAACAGTAAAAAGGTGTTCCCTAATGACAACTATGCGGTTATCTAAATATAAAATACCACATTTGTGAATGACAAGAATATGATTGCAGTACATGATGGAAGGTTTCAGACAAACGCACCCATTGATCATGTTGAGCAATCCCTCCACCAGGTGGGCCAGGTAGGTCACCTGAGCGCTCTCATCGGGGAAGATAGGGCCATGCATGGAGGCCAGCTGGGCCAGGCACTGAAGGGAATCCTGTGCCATGTCTGAGTCCTCTCTGATCTTCCTGTGCACCTACAAGACAGAGACAAAAAAAACAGTCAACTCGTTATACTGCAGCACACCTATTTCCAAAAGCATAATAAAAGACGCAAGCCTTATACCAGATCATCAACTTTCTGAACTCAAGAGTAGATTTTAATGCCAGTATATACCTTTAACGACTAACCGACAACCACACAGATATATCAAAGATATATCCTAAAACGGATCTAATGATCAGCTCTCAAAACCGACATCAGCGCAGCTCTCCAACAGACTGAAATCCTGCTTCTCGGGAGACATGATATCATATGAGCACAAGAGAGAGAGCAGACTGTAAATGTGACTGTAGGTATACTCTACAGTGTTAAAACCAGACAGGCCCCCTCAAAGAGTCCAGGAGGAACTGCAGACCGGCCCATGGGCAGCTGACAAAACACATGGGCTCACAGAGAAAAGCCTCTCTCATTGACACACAAAAACATACTTTCCCTCTGCTCCTCCTCCTCTTTTTCTTCTTCTCTCTCTTATGCACAGATACGCAGGTCTGTCTTCGATTTCTCATCTCACGCAAGTCTCTGAAACCTTCTGCTGAGTGGAATAACGAACAGAGGAAAATTGTGGAATACCCCTCACCTTCGCCAATGGCAGAACCACTGCGTCTCTCCACCTGGCTGCAACAACCCAAGCCAATCAATCAGATCGGCTTCTCAATTACCAATCCAGTCCGAGGCGTTCAGTAGCAAAAAGAGCCCTACATGGCTGAAGAGACGGCTAAACGTTTCTGAGCGGACCGACTCCAGTCTCCAGCACATGTGGTTGTTTGGCACACTCCTTTGCTCTTTTTCTTTCCTATATCCCTGGAATCTTTCTCTCGCTCGTCTGTTCGCCAGACGTTCTGGCCGAGATGCCGTGTGAAGAGGTGCGCGGAGTTGGTCGGAGCCCTCTGAACGATCTGGAAGACCGTGGACGAACCTAAAACAGCACTTCCCCAACACATACCATCTCCTACAGATTCACGGATGAACATCAGCCACTGGGCAAAGTGCTTACGCTAACACTCCATAGCACAGCCCTGACTGCTAGAGTGGTGTGAAATCATCTTCTGAGCTGAAGAAGAGAGGGAGAGAGAAGGAGAGAGAGAGAGAGAGAGAGAGAGAGGGGAGGGGGTGTGAGGGGCAGATGAGAGTGAGAGAACTGGATAGGGAAAGAGAAGAAAGAAAGAGTACAAGGCCAACGGTCTGTGAGCAGCATGCTCTGTACAAACAGCTGCGCTGAAGAACATCCACGCCATGCAAACTATGCCAATCGCCTTGAGTCCGACTATAGTTAGAGTCTGGCAGGGGGCGAAGGGGGGCATCTAAATCAAAACAAGACAAGGTAGCTCTCCGTACTGAATGCTACAGAGAGAAAAGCGACAGGGAGACCTATTAATAGAGAAAAGACAAAGCCTTGTGCCTGTCCACGGGGAGGATTAGACCCTCTCCTGCTTTCTATTCTCACCGCTCATTGCTTCAGTCACATTCAGCATGTTCAGATCCGGTTACAAAATCAGAGGCCACAATCAATCACCTCATGACAGCGTTATACTCAAAGTGCCATAACAAGCCCTGATTGTGTTTATACCATAAACAAACCATGCACATGCTCTGAGTCAGAACCTGATCTTAGCTTCTAAAACTTTGCTTAGCGCTAAGCACATGTGGACACAAAATACAGAATTATTAAAAAGAAAGAGTAAAGAAATATTATACATAATTTAAAAAAAAAGAAAAAGAAGAAAAAAGAAAGGCACCTCATTCTCAAATAAATCAATACAAATCTTAGTTAACACTTATTTCGATAATCCACTTTAGATATTACACAAACAGTAAGCAACTTTGCTTGTGCATGTCAACTAGCAGTCATTAAGAGTATTAGTAGACTGTCAGGTCCACAACATACAAACTACGAGAAACTTTGCAAGCATGTCAACTACCAAAATAAAGTGTAACCAAATCTTATTCTCATCCCTGCAATGCACAAAATACTAAAATAATTTTTATAATATTAAGAAGAATGACAATAGTAATGTACTGATAATACTGAATTATAATGTAGAATAAACAAAAATATGTAATAAATACACAAAGAAATAGATGTTTTGAATAGAGACTTCATTAATAATAAATACATAACGCTACACTAGTGCAATGAAGAAACTTAATATTTAAGTTACATTAAAAATAAAAATAAATATTTAAATATATAATCGCTACTAAATAAGAAAAAAAAAAAGTGAAATGTCTGGACACATGGTGATCATTTTAGGGGAAATGTGTTTGACTGTCACAATTCAAAACTTAAGGGTCCTAAATTATAATCTATTTTTAGTTAACCAAAAAATTTTTTTCTCAAGCTTTTTTGTGTGTTTTATATTAAATTGTAACCCAGACATGTTTTCTGAGTTTCACCATTTTATGGACGTATAAAAATGTGACTGTTTGTTACTAAATGGGTGAGCATGTGAAGATGGCGGGTGTAAGAACAAACCTAAACTAAAACCACAAACAAAAACACCCTTCGGTCGGTTTGGCTGGTAGGAAAATGTTAGTGCAGCCATGGCTTTATTAGGTGTGAAGAGAATATGAGATTTATTTTAAGTTACGCTTCATTTTCTCTCTTCTCCATGTTTCCAAACCTCTGAAAAGCAATCAAAGAGGCCGGGAGACTGCTTCTCTTTAGATGGACGGCTTGACCCCACCTCAGACCACCTGAGGGAGGATTGGAGGCTGTTAACAGGGGCTTTGAATGCAGGGTTCATAGTATAATCCTGCAGCTCATCTCTAGTCACCTTTGACCCTGGCAGCGCGTGTCTGGACGCCCCCTCGTCTGTTCAGGGCACAGCTGAGAAGTGAGGACCAACAGCTGACGAGCCAACATACACACAAAGACACCGCTGACAGGCCGACGCACGCACACTCACCCTCCTGCTCAATAATTCACCCCTACACACACAGATCCCCTTGGCATGGGCGTAGAAAAACAACGAGCGCACCACACACAGCTACAAGGAGACTCGTAAAGACACAGAGGGTGTGACAGCTGACCACTCCTCATCCCTTAACAAAAACATTGTCCCCCCGCACACTGAAAATACCACTAAACTTCACATGCCCCAAACAACTCCCAGAGATCATGCCGACCATGCTGATCCATTTTTACCTCTTTCCTCCATCTCTACTTTTGTCAAAAAATATTACCATTCAAAAATGTGGGATCTGTAAGATTTTTCAATGTTTGAATTTTGTTACCAACAGTAGTATTGTAAAATAATATGACGTAAAATGTTAATAATGATAACGTGATAACGTACTTTAAATGTCAAAGAAATATTGCTAAAAATCACAAAGTTCACACGGCAGCGTGAGCTCACCAGAACAGATGTGTTTACTCTCTGATACATCTTGGCTATGCAAGCACTAAACAGTGCTGTGAGATCCAGTTTGAAGTGCTAGAATTCAATGAAGAACACAAATCACTCAGGGATTTAAACGAAACAGTGCTGACAACCCGGAGAAACACTGTGTGCGACAATACTGTCAGAAGGCTTCTCAATCTACAAATCCATGATCTATGCATGCCAAGAGATACCAACTGCACCGTGGAAGAGTTTTATTAAACAGTAAATGCACATAAATATAAATACATGTGCATTAAATGTATTAAAAGAGTAATGGAATATAATTATAGAATTGTTGGTGATTAAGTATAGCAACACCAACCTTTTTTATGATTTGAAACAATATTTTTTCTATTAAAGTACTTATTTTAAGGAAAAAGGTAACACTTCACAATAAGGTGTAATCTGTTAACATTAATGTATTAGCCAACATGAAAACACACTTATCACTCTATTTATTAATCTTCGTTAAAATTAGTAAATAGACATACATTTGTTCAATGTTTATGCATATTAGTTCTCACTGCATAAACATTTTAATAATGCATTAGTAAAGGCTGAGATTAACACCAAGATGAATAAATGCTGCAGCATTATAGTTCATTCTTTGGTTAATAACATTAGTAAACTATGTTAAAGTGTAAAAATCTGCTTTTAAACTTGAACGAAATAAGCATCTGAAATTTCATGAAAATTATCTATATTGAATGATATGAATAAATTGTGGGATTATTTTTAGGCCATATCACCTAGGCCTAAAACAAACAAAACAACAACCTTATCTGTCTGCTATTTCAGTCCCCTAACAGCAAATCCCAGAAAAGACAAATGAGACGCTTATGTTTGAACAGCCCTTGACCTCCAGGTCAACAGACTAACCCTTGTTAAGAGGGCTGCGCAGTTTGCCGCCAGTTTAATGATCGCAGCCTCCTCCCAGAAACGAGGCGTGAAGGATGGTGCAGTGTACTGGCACCTTGTGGAGTCATTCCTGAGCAGCAGAGTGAAGGAAAGTAACATCTAATCTGGCCGTAGAAACCACCCAAGACTGATGGTGGAAAGTAGAGCATTATTTGGCAGCAGATGCCTCAGAGAGGCCGTGTAATGGTAATGGAGAAAGAGCAGAATGCTATTTGGCTTGCGCATCACTGATGCCGAGGCTAACCTGACAGAAATGTTCCACACATCGCAACCTGAGGCTCACAGACATTAGTACTTTGAGACGTAACAAGCCACTCTACTGAATTTCTAATGACTGGAAGGTGTACTATGCAGAATGCACAACACATGATTTTCGGGGGGAATAGAATCTAAAATTTATACTGCTTTAATATAAAGCACACGAACGAAATGGTTTTATTCAGCATAGACCATCCTAGATTAAACAGGGAATTGTGAATACTAATCAAACAATACTAAAAAAGACAACCATTCACTACGTCACTGTAATCTTAAGCTTTATTTCGATATAGAAAGATTTGCTTCTCACAGCACTAGTTATCATTCAGAGGGGAAATACAATAATTTATTACCTTATTACCTAATATTTTCCCTTGTTGTCATTATTGCCGTGAGCAACACAGACAAACTTCACAGTTGGAAAACGGTTTGCTCTGGGACAGTTGTGTCACCCACAGATCCGATTTCAGATGAAAAGCACAAATGTATACATGAGTGCTGAAAGAAACATATTTCATGTATCACTTATCCAATATGGTTCTAAAGTTTTAGGTCAAAAGTGATTCAAAAAAAGTTCAGAAAAAAATATATTATTTTATTCATCAGTTAAGTAAGTGTGACAGTAAAGGCCCTTACAGAAAACCTATTTTTATAAATAAATGTGTTTTTATATTTCACTCCTTATTTCCATAATTCATCACACAGGCCAGACTCCTCCAACATAACAACATAACATAACTTTCTCAACATAACTTTCCAAGGCAACAGATATTTCTACATCTGCTAAATATTTATAACTTTGATGCAGTGTCATTGCCAATTTTTGAGAGAAATAAACTGAGGATGAGAGGACACGGGTATTAAACTTTCAATGGCATAAGAAATGAGGTAAAAAGTAGAAAGGAAGAAGCAGCGTAGGAAGTAGGAGAAAAACCTCAGATAGAATAAATGTATAAGTTGGTACTCACAGTGAAGAAAAGGTCCATGACTCTGTGGTCTAGAAGAGTTTCCCTCCAGGACTCGGTTGGCTTGAGCATGACATTCTGAGTAGCTTCAAACATGGCAATGTAGTGCCTCCCCAGTGACACCTCAGTTAAGGCCAATACAGCAAAAGCAGAAAAGATAAGTCAAGATGTTTCTAACGGCCTTTTCTTTCAGTCACTTCTCTCTGGCTGTGCGGTCCGGTACTAAGAAGAGTGTGGAAAATTGCTGCAGTGAATTCCCAGCGTCTGTTTTCTGCAGCTCTTTTGCTATCACTCTTCTTCAGCGGCACCGTTACTACTACCAATCGTACTGTCCCCTCCCACTAAATGGTTACCTAAAATTCTCCCCCTGTCCATATGTAGCCCACTGGGAAAAGCGATAGAGGGGGGAAAAAAGGAACGACAAAAAGAACGAGAGGCAGAGAGAGAGAGAGAGAAAAGTCTCCCACAGGAATGTCTGATCAAAGCCAGTTACCGGCAAAGGCCACGCATTCCTCTGGGCCGGACCCACAGTCACTCCCAGCAGACAAATGCAAGCCCTCTCATTCACATACACACACACACCAACAGGATCTGCTCACGTCTACCATATACAGCAGCATATGTCAAAGCAAATTATGTGGCGACTCACCTACGCATTCACTGAGCAGACACCGGCAAGTGCCAGGTGCCAAACTAGAATGAGTGTGCTGGAGTATTACACCCCCTCTGCCTGTGTCCGTCCTGAGCAGACCTGATTTTACAACCTCTTAAAAATAGCAAGGGGCCGGCAGAACTCTGAGTGACCCGTGCTGAGGAGAGAACGGGCCTCGAGGGAGTGCGGCTGGAGCTTGTGTGCTGACCACCAGCGGACTGATAGCAGCCTGCCACGAGTGCAGCAGGGACACACTAACTGACGGATGGACAGGGCGCAGGGGATAAACCAGCCGGTTATTTAATGTCACTTGGAGCCATTGCTGGAAAAGTGTGTGAGCGTATGAAAAACTGGGAGGGTGACTAAAGATATGACCTCCTGAAACCCAACCCGGGCTTACTCACAAACGCACATGACTCGTTTCCACCAGCCCTCGTCCCAGTTGCTGAAGACACCAAACACATGACGAACTCCAAAATCGACTAGCTGGGCCTCGAGTGCGTGCTGTAATTGTAGGCTGACTTAGAGTCACTTTCACTACAGACATGCTATATCGTGTATAAAATACAGCTAGCCTGAGCTCAATAAAATAGCACAGAAGCATCCTCGAGATGCGTTTTAAAAAACACACTGACTGAAACACTCATGGTGTAAGATACTAAGAAAAAAGTGCCAGACATGGCATGGCAACCAAAGATGCCCTTTTGCATCATGTGTACAACTTAAAAAAAAAAAAGGGAAAAGAAAAAAAAGCACACTGCAAGGCTTGTTTGCAAAGACGGTAATTAAAGTGAATAATGTGTTTCTTTTATGTTTGCTGACAATCCACCACTGTTCAACCGTTTAGGATCAGTATTCTTAGAAATACAGCAATTCTGAAAAACTACAATTTGAAGTAATTGTATTGTTTTTTAATACATTTTAAAACGTAATTTAATCGTGTGATGGCAACGCTGGATGTTCAGCGTCACTTAATCCTTCAGAAAACACTTGAATGAGCTCATTTGGTGCTCAAAAAAACATTATAACTGCTGAAAACAGTTGTACTGCCATTCTTTTTTATTTTTGTGGAAACAGTGGTAGTTTAACAGAACTATAACAATTCATTTAAAAATAAAATCCTGGAGTAAAGAGTTTTGAACGCAAGTTTTGAAGTGCATCTATAACCAACTATAGTCTGACAGTAAAAACGCCTGGAAAAACAGAGGTTGGGTTCAAACTGTCCTCAACATTTACAATCCTTACCAAAACATTAACATACAGTTCCTTCGCTTTCAAACAAACACTCAGAACATTCACATAAAAGCACATATAAGGTCTATCAGGTGTGAAGATGTAACACTTATATATGCTGTTCTTGATGCGTGTGACGTGTCACAGAGAAAGCTGAAGAAGCCATGAAGACGACAAAGCCAGACACGGTGGCTTTAGGAGAGAGACTCATGCTGTGACTGAGACAGAAAGAGAATGAAGGGTCACATACACAGACAGTACATTACATGATGAAAGGCCTAGTTTATATGGAGATGTGCAGTTTCTAGTTTTAAAGAAACTGTTTTAAAAAATCCAATTAAAATAACACTTAGTGTCTCCCATTCACTGCGGTGGTCCACCAGTCTAATCAGTTTCATAATGAACAGAAAATATTATTTACAATATTTTACTTTGGCAAACCACCTGGTCAGTTGATTTTATAATTCAAAATCGCAAAAGGCTGCTATCATTGCACTATGTTCATTTACATGCATATACCTCACGGTCTTGGTTAACAGTACATGCAGTGAATTGAACTGATTACATTCCCATGAATTTAGAATGATAAATATTAAAAAATAATAATAATAATTTTACACATACTTTACAGATACTTCCAGATAGGTCCTCTTGTCATTTTCTGAAAAATCTCAAGGGTTTTACACTTGCTTGAAACCAAGACCTTGTAATTTTATTACTGGAACGCAAAATATCGTTGTTATTTTTTTACACTGCATTTGTAATAATAACAACAATTACTAATACTTTATTTAAATTATTTGGCCTCCTAAACACCACAGTGAAGTCTATCACTGTTGCTAGAAAGTTATATTATCGAACTACACAGATTTTGCACCCAAGAGCACATGGTTAGCTGACGTAAGAATGTGTCCTATGGTGTACATAAAAATGTAAAGAAAACAAAAACCTCTAACACTGAAGATAAACCTCTCATATGCTCTTTCAGAATCAAGAATCAATTTTTGCCATGTCACACCACAGGACACAATCTCATTGTTATTTGTCAACTACCCACATATTCAAATAATGACAAAGAAAAGCAGAATCGATGAAATGACATAATTTAGATGTGCACCATAACAAAAAGTTTCCAGCTCCACACAATGAAAATATTTTTTTCAGCGATAGCCACTGCAACAAGCTGGCAAATGCACAACTCATCGGCATAATTCAGTTGGAACTGGTCTGCATCTGCAAGACACGCTTCCCTAAACTGAAAATAACTACATGCATATTTGCAGCTCTATAGAGATTAATGATCCTCTGGTTGATATATTGGCAGGGCTGATTAATCAAAAGTGGATACTAAAGTTTAAGAGGTAAATGAAGTGTTGTGATGCATGATGCTGGATGTGAGCTGAAGACATTGTGTGTTGAGCTCAGGACTGCAGACTGAATCAATCAGGAGGCATTCAGCGAACATAATGATCATGAAAGTGCTGAGAGCTGCCTGGAGCCAAAGAACAGAGAAGAGATCCAAGTCTATTAAGAAACCTGAGTGTCACATCCTCCCTCTTAAAATTCCCCTCACACTCTAGGAATGCCCTCCTCCCTGTTGTCAGGCCCGGGACAGTGGTCTTACAAAGCTCTGCTCCACTTGTGCACGTTTGTTAGACATGAGCAGCAACACACAGCCGTCTGTCATCTCGCGCCACCATTCAGAGCACCTGACCGGCTCAGAGCCCGGCCACAACCCACCCCCGGGGTCACTAGGGCCATGGACAGACATGTAGTCCTGCAGACATTAAGGGAATCACATGTTCAAGATTCACACAAATGACATGTAGATGCATCAAGTGGGAGTGTGTCACAGACAAATGACTCGCATGCCATGACCTTGGCTACTGAGAGACGGCGGCACTTTGAGGAAAGAGTTTAAGCTGGTGTCAGAAATAGACACTAAAACACACACATTCATGTTTTTGTGATTTATGGGGACTATCCATATACGTAATAGTTTTTATACCGTACAAACTGTATGTGGTATTGCCCTACACCTAAACCCCTTACAGGAAACTGTGTGCATTTTTAGATTTTCAAAAAAACACCATTTAGTATGTTTTTTAAGCCTTTTGAATTACGGGGACACTGAAAATGTCCTCATAAATAGAAATATTGTAATACCTATGTCATACCCATGTCATTATGCACATTTGTGTCCTCATAAGCCACAAACCCGCACACACACTAGAGTTACAATGCATCCAATTCATAATTAATTAAAAATAAATTAAAATTCAAAAGTTAACGGTCAGTAAGATTTTTTTTTGTAAAGAAATGAATACTTTTTTTAATCAGCAAGGATGTGTTAAATTAATCTACAAAAACGGACAGATATAATGTTACTAAAGATTTCTAATTTAAGTAGATACGTCCCTTTTTTTTACGTTTTATGAAACTTTCCAAAAAATGCATCGACACGCTAAAATGCAGTCATTTTACAAAATCTTGAGCAATTAAAAGAATTGCATTTTAGTGTGTCGCAAAGTTGAGCATTATATATATACATCGGTAAATAATGAATTATTATAATAACACATAACATTTTAACAAGCTTGATTCATTAATCTCAATATATTAAATAACAAATTAACTGACTACTTATTAAATACTTTTCAAATTTAACACTAATACACTCACTCCGTCCTTTCTGTGTCCTTAACAAATGTGTTCTTGGTATCAAAGAACTATCTCCCCTCCAGCGCCCAGTGGGCAATTAATATGACTTGAAACTATGCAAACACATCAATGCACAAATGGTCGGCCGACATTCCAGCCCAGCACTCAATGAGCTGTGTGTTTAAAGGCACACTTATTGAGCACGATAAGGGCTTGGCACAAGCCTCCTTTGTAAGTGATATGTGACCCTGGTTGGCACAGACGCCAGCTCAGATCTCTTTAAAGAGACACAGAGACACAAAGTCAGCCTGAGTGGGATTAACGCCTCACAGAGCTAAAACACACACAGACGCACACGCACCATCAATCACAGCTCATGATTTAAGACTAACACTAGCACATGTGAACAGTAAAAATAATGACACATGCCAAAGATCAAGCAACACTACGAGAGACAAGATCCTTAAAACCTTTAGAAATGTATGTGAATACATTGAAATCAATTAAACCGTGGAAGAAACTTTCTAATTCATCCAAATCAATCATCGGTAGGAATGCTGAAGAGCTTCAAATTTTTGAGGAAAAAGAAACAAAACCCCACAAGATCAACCAGCTACAAGAATTGTGCCTGGATCTAGTTCTGTGCTCACAGTTAGTTTGCAAAGAAATGTTACGAAGGTTGAGAATGATTATCACATTATAGCTTGTCTATTATTAATCCAAAAATAAGTCACAGTTCATTTTCTTTCTTAACCCTTGTGCCTCTAAAACATTCCTGGCTGCAGCCCAGGTCTAGTGTTTCAGAGTAACAGGACGTCCAGCCTGTATCAGCTCTCTGCTTTCCTCTAAATGTACTAATTTTTCAAAAAAGGCATGGCTACAAACATACACACACATTTAAAAAGTCACCTAAATCTTTTTATGAAAGGATATGATTGGGTGGAAGGAAGTTCCAGCTGAGCACTTGATTGGCCAGAGCAAGATAGCGCTGGAAAACACAGGACATCTGAGCGTTGAGGTTCTCCCTCCGACTAAACTCCTGCAGGACCTCCATAGTGAGCATGAAGATCTGCCTGAGATCGTCCTCCTGCAACACACACATCATAAAAGGAACAAGCATTCAAGTTAAAGCTGGTTATTGATCATTTCAATTCAACAAGATTCAAATAAATTCTATTGAAATTTAATTGAGTATACTTCAGTTATAATGCCAATAGGTTTGCTTCAATGATTACATAATTCTGTGTGTATATATATATATATATATATGTGTGTGTGTGATTACAACATTTAAGATCATGGTTGTTTGCTTTTTTGTTTCCTAAAACTTAACCATAAAAAATACAAACATAAAAAAATATTTTATTTCTAATAGTTCTAATAATTCTAATTTGCAACATCTCATTTTCATTTATTGTTTAGTACTAAAATAGCTAAAATAAACTGGAGTAAAATGAACAATTTTTTTTTTTTTAATTATTATTATGATATAGGGTTACCTATACTAGCAAAATTAAAACTATAAAAAAATATTTAAAAAATGACAAAAAATTTAAACAAAAAACTAAATTTAAAAACAAACTAGTTTGTCAGTGATTTGATATCAATTAAACATTCAAACCACGCAAATATTTCTAAATGCTTTTGGCAGTAAAAGGTTTACACCCAATACAGGGACTATACACGTGTTAACAAAGGACACATTCAGAATGATTGGGACAGAAGCACAGACCTGGAAAATGCGTTTGCAGCTTCCATGAAATTCCATACTGAGGCCAATGTTACTGGTCTTATTGGAGCTGGAGAACTCACTCAACAAAGCTGTCAGGATGGAGCAGGCCAGTGTTTGCTAGCGGGACAGATACAGGTGTGCACAATGATAAACATTACTTTCCATCGAGGCCAAAGACAAAATTGTTAATATCTCAGGAAACAATTCTAATGCACTTATTTATCCATTTCAATTTAATGCCGGTACAAAACACATGACATAAGGACAGTAGTTTTCCAAAGGCTTCCTTTTTGCTGTATAACGTATAATCACTGACAACAGATTGAACCTTTAACCCGACATTGAACAAATTCAAAACATAAATCTTGTGAGCCCTCTGCAGGACAGAGTGTGTACTTTATTTTTTCCCACTGGGCTCTTTAAAGGGTCATGAAACTCCAGCATTTTTTTTTTGAGATGTGCACAGACTGCATTTCAGTGAGTACTCATAAAAGTTATCAACAAGTGGAAATGGGCAATCCATTTTGGTTTTTATTTTGGAGCAATTTCATTATTCCGGGTTGAACAGCAAAGTCGAGGTTACGTTACGAGGTGTGGCATAGAGCCGCCCTCTGCATTTGTTATAGATAGGCTACAGGGGCGGAAAACAGCCATTTTGTACATCACTCGTTTTAAAAAATATCTGCTGTATTATGCATAAAGTAGTACCGCTTCTTCCCTCAGTGTCACTCAGAGACAACTTTAAAAAAAAAAAAAGGATTAAACGTGGACAGAGCTGAAGTTTTGGAAATATTTGAATAAAGATTACATGATATAACTCATTGATCAATGTGATGTTTGCACAGCACTGTTTTTTTAAATGGAAGACTACCAATACAATAACTAACCAGAAATAATCACTTATCTACCATTCATCGTTTAATAGTCCTTTGCAGAATTAAAATTTGATATCTCACAGCTTTGATCCATGTGATGCAGAAGTCTTACCACTGTGGGATTGCCGCTGCTGATGAGCTGACTGACCTCATGGAAGATGCTCTTACAGTTGATAGATTTGTCAAGAGAGCCTCTCTTCACTATTACTGCTACTGCTAACAGGATCTGCTCTCGGACATACTTTTGCAGACTGCAGGGAACAGAGAGAAAAGTACAGAAGATCAAGAGATGGAAATGATCAGAAAATCTGAAACTATCCGGAGGTACAAGCACATGTTGTCACACGTTTCATGTTCATTCATACTCTTACTTGGGTCTCTGTAAGACGTAGGTGAGGAGGAATGTTCTGAGGGACTCGATACTGTTCTTTTCCAGAAGGATCCATTCTCTGACCACCGCCTCCATGATGGCTGTGGCAGCCTGGAACAGCACATAGTCCACTTTACTAGTCTCTGTGGAAAGAGAAAGACAACATTTATTTATTCTTATTCTTTATTCATTCATTTTTCTTACAATATTAATTCACACATAACTAAGTTGAATTGAAATTCACAGTTTTATGAGTTTAGCCGTTAAAATGGCTCTGATAATGAGCAAAATTGAAGAACGAACCAGTTTTTTTTAAACAATATCAAGTATAAAAAAAAAATTAGATTTTTCCAAAAAAGTTAACACTGTGTGAACACTGACATTGTTTTTTAATGTTTTAAGCTGTAAATCTGCAAACATATGTTATCAGAAGCTCTCTTATCTGTGGTTTTCTGAGAATTAATAAATTAGTCATATATAGTTGATGATTTAGCAGACATAAACATTTGAAATGCTTTCTGAGAAACACAAGCAAGTCACTGGTGACCTGTAGGAGGTTTAAATATGAAGAAATTACAGGAAGAACCAAGACTCCGCACAGTAGAGTCAGTACTTCTCAAAGTGTCTGTGAGAAGTGCTGAGACTCACCGAGGATGTGTTTGCAGACGGCAAAGGGGGATTTTGACTTCCTAAAGGAGAGGAATATGTGCTCTGCATGCTGCCTCTGTTCTGTGCTTACCATGGACGGCGGTGCCTGTGAACAGATTCATAGGTTAAACATTTGGTTTTTGAACATGTTGCACTGGTCAGCATTGTACCCCACATGCAGACCAAAACAATCAAACCAAACATGAGTTTGTATTTATTTAAACCAATCTCTATTAAGAATTTTTGCAAGATGTCTCAAAGCTCGTTTCGAATAAACTGATAAAAGCAATTACTGTAAAATAATATTATAATTCAAATAAATATTTTCCATGCACAGATCAACTCTTTGCAGCATCAACAGGAGGCACTGAAAAAATGTGCTACATCTTACACACAAGTTTCAAATGCCACCTGCTGGTTGAAGAATATCAGTAACAACTAAATTACACCCGGTCAACTTTTCTGAATCGTGCAAATGTCTGCTTCATTTGATCCAGATTTGAATCCTGTCTGATGCCACAGAAACCTCAACATGACCATTCTTACGAAAAAGGTTCTAATTGGCTTGACTAGTTCCAGAAAGAATCTTTTTAACATTTCCATTCCACAGAAGATTCTTTTAGGTGAAAAACAGTTGAGATTTTTTAAAAATGTTCTTCATAGTAAAAAAAAAAAAAAAGGTTCCTGTTTCATAAAACAACACAAAAGTTCTTTGGAGGATCAAAAATGACTTTTATGGCACTACTGAAGCTTTTATTTTTAAGTGAACAGGAATATTGTGCAGTGGTCTACAAATGTAATGCAGGGTCCACCAACCCCCATGTTAAAGTTTAACGTCAAATATCACTCTGTACAACACTTTTTAATTAATATTCTACATAAAAATTACCAAAAAATTCCAAGTGTAAAGTAAAATTCTTATTGGCTTTCCAAAGTAAGCATTATAAAGGCTATAAATATAAATGAATATGGCACTCCGTTAGTGTTGACCATTTATTAGCATTTTAGTTTAGTATTTTCAGTTGTTATTTTCCATTTCATTTAGTTGTCATTAGTCACAGTCGGTTGGTAAATTCAGGGTTTCAACTTCAACTTATTTCAGTTAGTTTAATATTTATTTTAAATAACAAAGACATTTTAAGGTACAAAGACAGAACAGTTTATTGGTCAGGCTTAAAGCACAGCAGTCAGGGGTCTATTTTTTTAAATCCTCGATTAAGTACAAACCGCAACAAACTTTCATCTTGTTATTATCTACTGTTCTTTTAAAGCGGTTCAACATGGCAGAAGGCAGACACAGCAGCTCCTGCACCTCTCCTCATACTCTGAGCTCCATTTAATGCTTGTTCACTCCAAGGCTATCTGCCTCCTGTGGATATTGATTGCTTAGCTCTTGATCATAGATTTAGCAGCATCAAGATCAAGCTGAATCCATACATGTCCAAGCTTCACAGAGAGAAGCGCACAGAAGCATGTTGATATGATACATCCCATTTGTACAAAACATTAAAGGTAACCTACTATTTAACCTTCATTTAGTTTATCAGTATGACATTCACTATACACCAAACAGGCACAAAAGTCACGGTCAGATATGCCTGTGGCGATGCTGTGACCGACTGGTACAAACACAATGGGAATGTTTGTTTGTCAGATAACATTCTCTTCTGCATTCAGCTTAACGCAGATACTGAAGGTGCTTTTAAAAAGGTGGTTTGACCCCTGGTAGACAAAAGACAATGGCAGAGCCATCCCTAAAAGTGCTGACATGCGCATGTTTTTTTTTTTGGTTAACGTCACCCAGTGATATCATCACAAGGTCAGGTAATTATGTGATGATGTTCAGTACGGTCATTAAGAGCTATTGAGCTATCCCTTAAAGGCAACATGCAGTAAATGTATCTGGTCATGAGGATGCAGAAATATTCTAGCCTATATTTGATATTTTGCATGTTTATATGAATCTCACTCATTTATACGAATCTTCCCATTAATGACTAAAATGCTAGCAACACTGAATATGGTCTACTGAACATCTTGATAACAAATCCTCACTCATTAGAAGACTATAATCCTTTCATCCATCTGTTGATTCTATATCATATAAACGACTGTAGTGATTCTACACTGTAATGATACGTCTACTAACTAGCATCCTTAAGTGATTCATCTGTACAAGCATGACTGCAGTGACATCAGGGAGTCTGACTGATGATCAGGGATCCACAATCTCTACTGTCAGAGTCTGACCTTGCTGCTTCCTGAAAAACAACCATCATCTACCCAGCGGAGGACTGGTCAGGCTTCACGATAAATGACTGGAGAGAATTATTAAGAGGTTTAAATAACATACCTGGCCCTTTAAATTATTTACCAACTTTTAAATAAAATTTCTAATTGCAGTCAAATTGTTTACAATATTTTGATTGATTTCATAAATAAAATATTAAAACATCATGGCAGTAAACCAAAACGACACAAACCAAGGTGCTTATAATTCCAATCCAATACAGAGGACATTTAGTAACACTACAAACATGCGATCACTCCAAATATTTTTTTTTACTTCAAAAAGAAATTAACACTTTTATTAAGCAAGGCTGCATTAAATTGATTGAAAATGACAGTATTGTTTCTGCTTCACTACTGTATGTATTACCACTTTTTTTTGAACACCAAATCAGCATATTAAAATGATTTCTGAAGGATCATGTAACACTAAAGACTGAATGCTGAAAATTCAGCTTTACCATCACAGGA